>JANAVB010005597.1:26966704-27319723 GCA_029216955.1 Iris pallida | reverse complement strand
TTTTTTTATTATTTACAAGTTTGCCACTGAAAAATTACTCAGGCTATCCAAGTGGTAGGTATAAAAATAATGAGGACTGCCAGGAATTGTGGCAGTCCTGAAAGTAATGAGGACTGCCACAATTTCTGACAGTCCTAGAAGTAATGAGGACTGCCAGGAATTGTGGCAGTCCTGAAAGGAACATGCTCTACAACAGGACTGCCACAATTTCTGGCAGTCCTAGACATATTGAGGACTGCCAGAAATTGAGGCAGTCCTGAAAGATACTTGCTGTACAGCAAGTTCCTTTCAGGACTGCCACAATTTCTGGGCAGTCCTAAAGTCGACATTCCCGAATGAAAAAAATATTATGGTTTATTCAATCTTGATAATAGAGTGAAATATGCATTTTATGATTTATTTCCATGCATTCTTTGTGAGGAAGAAGTATTTAACCTTTATTTTCATACATTTTAGGGTTTATTTAATTTTGGGTGCCATCGAAATTGGGAAAGAGAAGGAAACTACGGTTTTGATGGATGTGATGATGGAAGCGGTGGAGAAGAAGAAGATGATGATGATGAGAAAAAAACTAGGATTTTGATGAAGATGTGAGAATGGAAATGTTGGAGAAGAAGAAGATGGATAGAAGAAGAAGAAGAAGAAAAGAAAGATAGGGTTTGTGAAGAGAGAGTGGAGAAGAAGAAAATGGACAGCCCCTGAATAGAAAATTTGGACAGCCCGAGTAAAAGTTTCTCAAAGCCTGGCTAGTCCTAATCCTGGCTAGTCCCGAGTAAAAAGGTTGTGCCCTTATAAATAGCCCCAACATAGTACACATCCAAAATGTAGTGATTTTTTTAAAAGCCGATCACGGTGGACACCCACCCGGCTTGCAGATAGATATCTCCAACAAGATGAATAATAGGCTTTCTCCTCCTCCAAATTTCTCATCCATCTCTCTATGGCCAGCCAGCCTTAGCGCCGCGGACAACGAAGACATGGGGATGTCCTTCTCGCCTTCGCCCGCTTGTCGTCGTCGATAACTGCTCCCTTCGCTGCCCCCTCTTGTTGCCTACATCTCGTCTATTTTCCACGTTTTCTTGTGGACCTCAGCTAGTGCTGAGCCAGGCAAGTGTTGTTTTCGTTTCCAACTCCTCCTCCCTCAGCAGCTTCAACTCTCTCTCTCTCTCTCTCTCTCTCTCTCTCTCTCTCTCTCTCTCTCTCGCGTCGTGTCCAACTTCTTGAGGGAACTGTTTACTGTTGTATCCGGTTACAGAAAATCGTACAAACTTGGTACAAATTGCAATACAACACCAAGATTACAACAATTCCAAATAGAATGATTACAAGTTGCTGACAAATGAAGTCTTTAAAAGCTTGCAACATGTTGCTACAACAAAAATAAAGAAGATAAAACTAAAGAAGGTAGCTTGTTGTGGTGATGACATCACCTTTGCTCAAAATAGGATTTGAGCTTTTCCTTCGATCGGCTCCAGGAACCAGCAAGTTCAAAGAGTGTCTTCTGGAACGTTCACTTGTCACCTTCGAAAAATGGACAGAACTTCATCACTTAATGGTTGTTGCAAACTCTCCTCTCGTTGCATGTATTCTCTAGCTAGTCTCTTGCTAACAACAAAACCAAGAGAAAATATAGGGGGAGCCAAGCCCCGTAGCAGCCACTACTATCCATAATTGACATTTAATCTGAGGAATAACTCTCCATTAAGTGGACGATTATAGCAATAAGCACCACTCTCTATGTGTGTAAGTCAAGAAAAAAGAATCTTATATTGAATACACCTTGAATTTACCATATCGATGTAGCCATTTTCTAGAGAGTAATTTCAGTAAACCCAATATTCCCTCACATATTTTAATATATGGACTGATCGTTCCTCTAAGTGATTGTACATCATGTATTAGGATAGTTGTCGCTTACGACTTGAATCTTTTCGCATTGATTAAACAACAGTATGATACATAATGGAATACGTCTTGAATTCAGTATCATAATTGATATCAATCCGTCTCACACAATAACATCATATGTGCCTCTAGTCGCACGTTAGAGGCCATGTGCTGACCTAGTATGTGTATGTATCTTGAATGTCTACAAGATAACCCTCAAAAGATGGCATGCATCTATGTCCATACACAAAGGTGAATTTTTAGAGAGTTTAAATTTTCTAGCATGAGACATTTCATCTCCTTGCGGTGTTACGCTGCTATGACATGACCCGAAGCTGAGGTCCAACCTCTTGGTGGTGTCATTCCACAGTAGCATGAAACCCTAACCTCTTTGTAGTGTTATACGCACTACCACTATGTCTTTCAACATGAGGCTATCTGACTCTATGTGGTGTAACATCGTTGTGACATGGTCCGAAGTCGAGGTCCTACCTCATGTAGTGCAGTCCTTGTTATTTTAGGACTGGCAAAATTTTGGTAGTCTTGATTTTGTATGGACTGCCTAAATTTTTGTAGTCCTTGATATGCACATGACTGCCAAAATTTAGGAAGTCGTGTGCGTATTCAAGACTGTCAAAAAACTGTGATGTTTTCTAACAATTTCTATAGTGCTCTTATCATTTGCCTTCTAAAGGGAATGAAAATTTCAATTTGTTCAAAGCACTGTTCGAATATTTGATTGGACCAAATTCGCTTTGATTTCCAAATTTCGTGGAGTTGTCCTCTAAAATACATTAGATGAGTTCACATCCATTCTTGGGCTGATATTTCCCTTGGGCCCCAGGGGCCAGTTGCGTAAGCGTAAATGTGTGACAATAGGTTTCAATTCTCACTGGCTTGACTACAAGGTTCTAGCTACAAAATTTCGATGCATGGGATTAAGTTGACACCAATTGGAAACCAATAAAAAAAAATGGTCATTCTGTTCTGGTCCATGTCATTGAGGTCGTTTGATGGAAGAAGGCCTAGGTGATGATGGTTAAGATGAATACTAATTCTACATAGACAATACAAAAAATTCTCAAGATAGCCAGGCTATTTTGCAGAAACGAGTAAAATGAAACAAATGTGCCAATCAATTTAACAGGGAAAAGAAAAGGAAAAAAAAAAAACAAATAAGCAACGATTCAAAGTGAAGCAACATGTACCAAATTAGCGGGGATCCTATCCGAGGACGAAATTATTTGAGGAAGGTTGAATTGGTTGCTGCATTTAAACAGACTGCTAGTATTAAAGGACAAAACTAGATGAGTTCTCTGTTTAGATACTTAAAAAAAAAAACAAGGGCCGAGATATATGTAATCCAACGGCTATTAATGACCGAATCTTTAAAATTAGGAGCTCATGAGTTCCTTTAGGATTTTTGTTAAATTTGGATGGCATACCTAGAAAATTGTAATTTTGCTGTCAGCAGCTTAAAATTATTGCAAACTACTACTTGCCCCGCTATCACTGCTTAAGCAATTTTAATCAAAAATCGACTGTAGATGACAGGCCTATCATTCTTTTGTTTTGCATATATAATCACACAAGGATATATGCAAACATTTTCTTTAGCAATTAATTAGCTAAGCCTGAACTTTTTCTATTACATACTAGTATAGATAATACGGCTCTTCTCACTGTAGGATTAAAGTTTAGGCAGCAGAGTAGCATCAAAAAAAAAAAAAGAGTTTAGGCAGAGAAACAACCCAATAACACAGAAACTGAACATTTTTTGGCCCAATAACACAACATGAGATTTGCAGGACATGATATGTTCGAAATATAGCTTCGTCTCCAGTTTGATGAAAATAATATAATGGAAAATGGCTCAATAACTGAAGAGTAGGCAATTAAACACAACTTCATTGTAGTTAGTACCTGGAAACTGTTATCAAAAGTTCTGACTGGTATCTTAAAGCACAGATGTTAACAAACAGATCTTTCATTTCTTTACCAGATTTTCAAGATATATAAAGTCCAACGGGGAACTTTCAATTCATGTCAAAATTGATGAAGCTTTGCTCAATCGTCTCTATAAATAGTACATATCTAGAATCCGAATTTCCTTTCCTACAAAAATTAATATTACAAGGTTCCAAAGCAAGTGCGCCAAAACTTCTCTGCTATATGACAGATACCACATCATCAGTCTGCAACCGAAAACCAGAGACAGCCTTTTAGGTCTCATATCTCCTGATGTGTCCATCTCTTGGCTATACTTGTACCACAATTGCAACTGTGGCTTCTACATGACTAAAACCTAGTGAACTGCCTTTTGTCATCACCTTGCTGCCTTCCATAAGGATTGTTAGCATTGATACCATGGCGGTTGCCCTTGCCACCTTTGATTTGGTGCATCTTCTTCCTAAACTTGGAGGCACTGCTCTCTAAGTCGATATTTACTTTTGGAGGTGAAGTAAAGCAGAAGGATGCCGCTACATCCTGACAAATAAATAAATAAATAAATAAAACATTCTGTGTATCAGTCCTGCAAAATCAGAATTATATTTCGCTTTGCAAAACAACGGAGACTTTGTTCCAGAACCATCGGATCCTCAATCAAATTTGTTAAATCCAAGGGTTAAATATAAACACCTTTCAGCAGAACCGATAAACTTAACAGAAAAAAAAGGGAAGAAAAAAAGAAGGAAATCTATGCAACAAGTATAATAAGATTAATTTTAGCAATACCTTCAGATTGAGGTGGTGGACATTGAAGATGTTCTTCATTGAGTGTGAGTTGTAAGCTAATATATAGGATCTATATGCATCTTTAGCTGACTGATTTAGGTAGTAGTTTTCTCCAACGAGTTTCTCCTGCATTTTAATACACTCAACTATTTAACTCCTGATAAACCAGTGTCACCAAAGCAAATCAGAAATGGAATATCAAAGATTACCAGATGTGATTGCAAATTTGGCACCTTCTTTTCATCAAATTCGTATTCTTTCACGGGCACCTTGGCAGCCTAACATCAACAGACAATTTAATTCATGGAAAGATGAAGTAACTTTAAAAGTCGATATGTCATGTCAATTTAAAGGAACTTAATATACCTTAAGATATACTAGAAATTGCAACTCCTCAGGCAAAAGAAACAGCAAGGCATGTCCTTTGCTGCCTTCACCACGTGCAGTTCGACCAACCCTGTGAACATACTCCTGGAAGAGAAAAAAATATTAAGATTCAGCAACAGATGCTAAGAAAATAATAAATAGACATCAGAGTATGTGACTACCTTTGGTTCATCTGGAGGATCATACTGAATAATCCAGTCCTACAGAAGAAATAATGCATTTGTGAAAGTTCACACAAAATGCAACTTTTGAATAATAGCCAGAATGCTTGATACTAACCACAGAAGGAATATCTAGCCCTCGAGCAGCAACATCGGTACACAAGAGGATTCCCTTATCAGCTTTGCAGAAGTCAAAAAAGGTAGAGGTTCGTTTCTGTTGCTTTTGTTTTCCATGGATATCAAAGCAGTCAACCTGAATGTACTTGAGAAGCTCCGAATGGTACTTGACCGAGTTGCATGATGAAAAGAAAACCATGATCTTCTTGGATGAATTCTTCTTGAGGAAAGCATATAGGACCAAAAACCTTTTGTTACTTGGAATAACACAGTAGCCCTGCTGCAACCCTTCAACAGTTACCTGTAACATTGATATTGTTAGATCCACTAGTTTCTAAAGGGAATAAACTTATATAAGTGGTATCAGAATTTTACCTTTGACCTTCCATCATCAACACCAATATATACTGGAGTTCTCTTAAATGACAATTTTGCAAAATCCTCAACCTGTACAGTTTGATTTTTGTCATGGAAATGGTCACACAAGAAGGAATGACAGGTCAAAGTTTCAACAAAATTCACAAACCTCCTTGGTTTGAGTAGCAGAAAAAAGGGCCGTCTGCCTATTCTGCACATGGAAAGCTGAGAGTGAGCTCATAGATAAGTTTAAAATTAAAAGAGATTAGCTCAAATATGGTGAGTTCCAAGCTATGTTGCACGAAGACGGGCACAGAAACGGACATTTTCAGATAGGTACAATAACTAGCCATCTTTCTTGCACCAATACAGACATGATTTGGATATGGACACCATTTTCTCGTGTCCGTGCAACATAGCTTCCAATAGATCATAAACTAGTTACAAGTAGACTGGATAATAGATAAAAGAATCATATTGGAAGAAATGGAAAATTACTCTAGGATATCAATCAAAATAACATGCAAGTCACAATGAATAGAAAGAACTACTCAGAAATAATGTGGATTGTGGACCTACTGAATAAACATACAAAAGTTATATTAGGAAGATTACACGAGATGAGATGATGAACTATAATCCTGTTGACCTGTCAATAAAGAAATTGGCTAGTTGTCACTTAAATATCCTAGCCTGAACTACCACGTTTTCACTTTAATACACTAAACTATTTTTTATCAAGTAGATACCCATTTTTCTACATTTAAATACTCCGAACTATAGTGCCTTTTCAAGTTGGACCTAACAGAAAATGCAAAATACCCAAATACCCTTAAGCTTAAAAGTTATCTTTTAAAAAACCCTAAACCTCCCTAAACTTGCCCCCCATTTTAGTAAAATTTATCCAAGAAACTTATATCCAGTAAATCGAATATAGTTCTCAATGACAAGGGCATGCTATTGGTAACGAACAAGTAACTAAGTTGGAAAAACAATTACATAGGTTATACACTGTCTGGTCAAAGATGAACTAAAGATAAACAGTTCAGCCGTTTGTTACAAAAAAAGGGTCCATGTATTCATTCATATTGTAGAGTTTGATATAGTAGGCACACCATTTGGACTTCCAAGTAGTAACCCAAAGACAATTACATAGGTTATACAGTCTGGTCAAAGATAAACTTAGGTTATACAGTCTGGTCAAAGATAAACAGTTCAGCCGTTTGTTACACAATAAGGGGTCCGTGTATTCATTCGTATTGTAGAGTGTGATACTGTGATATAGTAGGCACACGATTTGGACTTCCAAGTAGTAACCCAAAGATGTTATTTCTATTTATTCTTCGTTTGGTGTTTGGGTAGCATATAACAACCAAAATCAGTGTAATTAACATACCTCAGGAAGTCGCTTAAAAATCTGCTTCATATCTTCCTCAAAGTTCGCCTCCAATATTCGATCAGCTTCATCAATTACAAGGCACTACAAAGAGAAAATTATGACATATGAAACAGCTTATTGAATGTATGAGAACACAATTGATACCGAAACAATAGACATATTAACCTGCAACAAAATATAGGCAGACAACAAGAATTTTTTGAACAAAATCACATGGTGGCAAGGATCATGCATCAAACCAGAGAAAAAGAAGGAACAGCATGGCCGAAAATATCTTAAATCTAAATTATTTGTGTTCATCTCTTTAGCAATCAATTTTCAGTTACCTTCATTAATCATGAGAACAAAAATAAATATACAGGATGCAAAAGATACAGTTCAATAAGAATAACTCAAAATTGTCACGGGCATTTCATAGTAATTTGACAAACATATGAAAGAAACGAATAGAGAGACAAGGTGATTCATTATATAAAGACTAACATCTATCTAACCCCCTCCCTTTAACCTTCTCTCCATTTCTAACCTGATTTCTTTTAAACGGTTCCATCTTTTTTAATCACATCCCTATGTTAAAAAAAAGGATCTTTGAAGCATCAACAAGACACAGGTGGCAATAACTGGAGAAGGAAATTATGTTATAAAGTCGTATCTTTGATCTTACTAGTGACGCCTCATAAGCTCAAAGGCATAATTTGCTCTAGCTCCCATGCCATGCACAGTCGTGATTATAGGTATCGTGTATACACACACATGAACAGAGGGAGAAAGATAAGAGTGAGTGAGCGTGTGTAATACCAAAGTTCTATTTCTATAGACAGGATTAGAGCTCCAATCATAGAAACCCATATTACAATTTTTTGCACTTCATACACAAAAAGGCATATAGTCTATCACAAGCTACATCATTTCAACTATCTATAAACTAAACACAAATGATTCACAGTTTTTTTTTTTTGTTCATCAAGTAGCCGTATAATGAAAGTTTTTAACAGCAAGTTGTGTTGATCGATGATTAAGTATGTTTCAGGTTCCATAAAATTTGGTTTGCATGGATCCTTTGACATCCATAAAGACCACACCATGCCAAATGTTTAGAATCTCTTGACCTCGGCAATTTTAACGGTTTAACCATGCAATTTGCATGGTATTGAATCTATTGATGCATGGGTAAAACATTAGAAAATGATACGACCTTCTGATTTTTAGGATATTAGTGGATTTCGGTTCAGATACATATAGTATATCTTTTTCAACTCATAGATTTTGACTTCAAATCCTACCAATACCGCCGAAACTTAAGTTAACATGAAGACAATTAAAAAACAACATTCACGCACAATTTTATTGGACATAAAGGACCAAATAGCGGATTTGTCCATACCATCAAATTTTTATATATAAATCCTTTAGTGTTTTGAAGATGGTCCAATAGCCTGCCGGGTGTGGCTACTATATATTTATTCCCTTTGCAAGATGCTCAGCTTCTCCCCTTCGTCCTGCACCACCAATAACTAGCCCAAGAGTCTGAGAATGGTATTTCAGAGTTCCTTTGCAACAGCATGTGTCTGCATAATATAAAACAAGATATTAGCAAAATGCAACTATTTTCAACAGTTCTTTAATGAAACGCCGGGGGAATTTCCCACCATTTGCTTAAAAAAAAAAAAAATTTCAACAGTATTGCAACCAATAATTGATCAGGAATTATTGTACAATTAATAGATGAATGCGCTAGATTGCTTACTTTATTCATTACACGTACTGAAATGGCATACATTCACCAAACTTTCTGATGCCCTAAGACTTACCCACAAATTATGATGATAAAGTTCAAGACCAGTTACAAAATCATTAGTAACATTTACTCATTGTATCTCTGCAACTGCACAATTTTTTTTCCCTTTTGAGTTACAAAAGGTCATAACATAAGGAATTAAAAAATTCTCTCTCACTTTGTTTATGCAAATTTATGGTAACAGTGATGGCAACAATTGGAGGAAAAAAGGAAGAAATATTTTGACAGTTTTTGCATGATGTGCACAGGAGTATCATGTTTCATTATTATATGTTTCTTATGACTTGTTACACTAAACGTTTTAAAGAAAAACATGTAAAGCAAAATTCATGCAAGCTGGTTAAGCCGCAATTCTGAAACCAAGGCAACAGAAGTGAACAACACTTGAGAAGATACTGCTAAGCCACCTAATATAGCAGTATTCCCATAAACGAGTGGCATACCCATGCATCACTTAAGAATCTGGTTGGGATATAGAAATCATCTATAAATGGCATTGCTCACCAATCTACCGGCTAATAGTTTATACAATGTGCAGTAGTTATTACATATGACAACTTAAATTATTTTCATAACGAGATGTACAAGCAATAGGTCGCAATAATCTAAAAATAGCATGAGCTTGTCGTCCGAAACAATACACAAGTTGACTATGTTAGCTATGTATATAGGAATCCTAAGAAGTTTATACATAAAGTAGGGAATCCTACCAAGCTATTAGCTACATGTGATCCTCAAAACTCTGCAAGTCTGTATAACACTAAGTGATGACTAAACCAAACAAGCCATTGTAACAATTTGCATGTTTAATTTCCTTCTAGTACAGAATTGTTTCTTTCTTATATAAATCATTCTCGGGGAAAAAATTACTTCCTCTTTAAATAAGTCATCATAACTGGAGATAAATCGAAGATAGTTGTGAGGTTCACTATGTAGCACGGAACCAAAGATAGTGTGTAGCAGCCTACACATTTCAACTAAGTAGTTGTGAGGTTCACTAAGTAGCACAGAACCGAAGATAGTGTGTAGCCGCCTACAAATTTCAACTAAGCAGTTGTGAGGTTCACTATGTTGCACGGACATGGATATAACACGGACACATCACCTATGTTGGTGTGTCTAGTGTATTTTGGAGTGACCGTGGTGTGTCTGATATGTGTTCGACACAACACGACCCATATTTTTGGAATGTACGTGATTCCTAGGAGGTTCACCTTCAGGGCATTTCAAGAACCTGGGACTTGCAATTTCAAGCTTAAGGGTCCAGACAAATGACATGCATCATTGCCTACTGTTTGAAGAAAACATAAAACATAAAACAACAACAAAGCTCTATCCCGAAATTTTGGGGTTGAACTCCAACATTAAACGATATCAACTAAATCAAAGGGGAAAAAACAAACCTTTATCCCGAAATTTTGCAGTAACAAGGGATTGTTTTGTCGTGTTAGCTTGTTATTATTAGGCATGGTCTCACAAGAACGTTTTTACATAGTTGAGCATCATGCCCTGTGGCAATCCACTGCACCATGTAAACTCCCATTAGACCTAGGAACTAGTCAGCCCAATTTTTGCCATCTGTTGGAGTGATCACCCAACTGCTGATGCTAAATTCTAGAGACCCTAGGGGCAACTATATTTCTCTTGTAGTATTCGATATCAGGTGCAAGAGGTAATGGACCTGAGAGCAGAAAGGTGATGGAGAAGATGAACATAACTAAAAAAAAGGTCCTTTATTTACTCGGCATGATCTCTCTTCGCCAAAGTGATGAACTAAGGCATTCCTAATGAATGTAAGTCTAATTAGCTAAGCCATGTAAGTTGGTATTCTCATTCTTGTTGTTTCTTTTGTTCATCATTGATTTAAACTACAGGTGTAATTCCATGAAAAAATGAGCAACGGAGAACAGGCAAAAGAAAAGGAAAATCGCAGGTTGAGATTAGGTGGAAAATAAAATTAGAACAGTAAAAAAAATATCCAGGAAGAAAATCCTTCATGACAATTGCACTTGCAAGCTGTGGTCAAGTTCCAAGTATGGTGGTCTGCACAGGCAGAGTTTAGTAAAGTCATAATGACGGAAGTGAAGAATAGCATCAAGCAACACTATTGTGCATGGAGGTTGCAGTTCCACATCTTGTTTGATACTCGACTAGAGTTTCTTAGATAAGTATTGCACATGTTACATGCAAATGTAGATACGTATCTCCAGAAGTGGTTCCTATACTCGAGCTTAATCAGACTGTGCAACACATGTTATTAGTGTATCTCTCAACTGTTTAGGCTCGATATGCAAAATTAGGTTTAAAATGGATGTAGTGGACTTGTGCCTGGCAAAAGATTTCGATCAATTTATTGAGACCATGTTGTTTATCAAACTCCACCGAGTTCTATTTGATTTGTGGGCTATTGAGCCAAAGATTAGCATCAGCGGGTAACCATTTACTAGGGCCTGGTGGATTCGTGCCTTGCAGCAGATTTCAATAACTCTACTGAGCAACTAAGACCACGCTGCTCATCAGATTCCGCACAGTTTTACTGGATTTGTGAGCTATTGAGCCAAATATGAGCATCAGTGGGCAACCATTTACTATAGTGGCCACTAAAAGTTAGATAAATACTGGGTTGACTGGAGTTCTCACATGTTAGGGCATTAGAGAAGAGATGAGGAACATGTTAAGAATCTTTATCTTGTACTTGTAACCTCTTTCTCATATAGAGTACAGCCCGTGGATGTTGAATCGCTTCACCAAACATGTAAACAAGGTGACCTAGTGTATCTTGTGTCCTTGATATAGTACTTTTTAGTCCTTTCCCAAACTAATCAATGGTTGGTGAATGTTGCCAGAACAATGCATGGGAGATCCCTTAGTCCTTGGAACATCATACTAATTATTGCTTGATGAGAGAACGAGTAAAACTTTGATGCCGAAGGGGGTATCAAAGTTTTGATACCCCCTATGTATGACAAGTGGGGCCCCCTCAATATTTATGTATATATATATTTACACATTTTACGAAGAGGAAGGGGGCCCACATGTCATACATAGGGGGTATCAAAACTTTGATACCCCTTTCGGTATCAAAGTTTTTTCCTGAGAGAACAGTATGAACGATCCAGAAAAGAGTGACGCATTAGTATAAAAGCAAGACGAGAGAACAGTAAGGAAATATGCTAGTTTCAAGAAGTTCAAGAATCATACATGTTGTGTCAAGAGCACATAACTGCTTTAAGCGTATACCTACACATTCAACTAGGAAATATGCATAAGCAGGACCGTACAAAACTAAATCGTAACCCTTTGTACTTTGAAACAGTTATGAATTATGCATGTAAAGAAATTAAAGCTATATTTCAGACTTATGCCAGTATCAGTAAGCCCTTACTTGGATGGCAAGCTCCCTAGTAGGGCAAATTATGACAACACCAGTTCCATTTCGAGCAGTAAAGCGGATATTATATAACAATTCAACCGCAGGAATCAGGAAAGCAAGAGTCTTTCCAGAACCCGTCCTTGCAGCACCCATGACATCCTTTCCTTCCAACAGAGGCGCGATAGCTCTAGATTGAATCTGCATACCATATTTTCAAAACCAAACAGATTAGCTTATAATTTACTTCAATAGCATTTAGTACATAAAAGAGTGATACTTCAACTAGCCATATCCCAACACGTTTTTGTTAACATAAACATCAGCACCCCACATGTATTAGGCACAACTATGATGCATCAGCCCACATGTCAAGTATAAATTATTGAATTCAAATGCAATAAAAGGGGCATAACCACAAACTCTTAGATTTACCAGAACCCTAACACTCGCCAAAAAGGCATAAATCCAAAATCCTATACTCCCCCAATAACGCAAAACATTTGAAGAAACAAGTTTCTTATAAAACCTTTGACAGCAAACACTAAATACAACAAAAAAGTTAACAGAAATCATCTACAAAGGGAAAGAATTCACAGAAAAATCAGCAGACAGATCAATATTGTACTGAAGAAACCTGAATCAAATGAAATCACATGGACATGCCACAACTGTAATCCTGGTGTGAGCACAATTAAGCAATGTTGAAGAGTATATCATTATCTTCCTTTTATGCATTTATAAATTTATTGCTTTATACTGAAGAAACCTAAATCAAATGCAATCACACGGGCATGCCACAAGTGTAATCCTAGTGTGAGCACAACTAAGCAATGTTGAAGACTAGATCAGTCACTTATCTTCATTTAATGCATTTATTGCTTTATGTATTTTCCATTTCTAGCTAGGGTGTGATGTCATTGCGTAAGCTTTATACTCCTATAAATATCGGCCAAGAGCCATAATAAAATGTCATTCTATTGTAGCACAATGTAGTCTTTTATTTTCTACATGGTATCACAGCAGGGTGATCATGGCCCTTGCTCGTTTCAGCTTCAATGCTAGCTATTCGTTTTCCAAAAACCCTAATCCTAAGCCCTAGTGTCCATCTTCTCACATATCCTGGTCTCCTTTACCCTTTCCCATCTTGTTGGTTTGGATAACAGCCAACAAGAGAGAGCCCTCCCTCTCTTCTTTTTCCCCAAATTCCCTCCACTACACTATGTTGTTAGAGGTTTGTCGACTCGCATTGGGTTAATTTTTTCTGGTTGTGGTGATGGTCGTCTAGACGAACGACTGCCTAGGATCGCCTAAAACTTTGAAGTTACAGAACATTGCAGGAGCAGCAAGGAACTACCCAAGTTTTAGGACAACGCCTAGACAAGTCAGAAGGCATGTCTCCTCGCCTAGCCCCCCAAAAAACATAGCTACAAAGTTAATCCCTAAATCCTAACCCTAATTCCAATCCCCTTCCTCTCCCTCTTTAAACCTAACCCTAAGCCATGCCCTACGTCTTCTCACAAATCGTAGTCTCCTTTAGCCCTTTCCCTATCTTCTTTGTTTGGACAACAGCCCACAAGAGAGAGAGCACTTACTCTCTTCTTCCCCTCTTCTTCTTCTCCAAATTTCCTCCACCACAAAGTTGATCCTTAAACGCTTACCCTAATTTCACTCCTCTTCCTCTCTAATTTCGGGAAGCAAAAGGCCACCCCCCGGGACTAGAGCCAACTTCGAGTTCCCCTTTTTTCTGATCACAAAGGGAGGCCTCGGTGGCAGCCCGTGCATCCCTCTGGACAACTAAGTCTCCTCCGCGCACCTCCTTTTCTCACAATTCAAGATCCCAGCAACCCATGCCTCCTCGTCGTGAGTAGTCCCCAACGACCTCGACAGCCCCATTCTCTCTTCCCTCGAGATCGGGTCGTTATCATCTTCTCCTACGATAGCATATCGGCATAATCAATACATCTCTACCTCGACAACGATTTCAGGCGACATAGCAGTCACCACAAACTCCAGACCATGAAGTCCGGTAATCTTCGATGCTGACTTCATCTTCTCAAATCAAAGCCTCGTCGTCGCCAAGACAGGTGTCATCTTTGTATGTTCAGATCAAAGCCTCGCCGCTACCACGTCTGGCGTCAACTATGGCTTCTCCGGTTAGTCAATGGTGGCTGGAATTTGATATTTTCCATGATTGGGCCATGTTTCTATGAGTTGTTCGTGTCCACGACTGCATTGACGCTCTATTTGTGTCCAGACTTGATTGTTTATGTTGGTGATGACTTCCCCAACAATGGTATCGACGCTTCGAGCTGTGTCTGATACTTGTATCAAGTGGACACAATCTTCCTCTTCTCTTCCAGCGAGTAGTCTCGACCAGTCTCCTTCCTAGGAATCGGGAGTGGGGGGTATGTACTCTACCAGTTTTCTTTTATTGGTTTGTGCTGATTGTAGAAGTTATGGTTTGTAGCAGCTTCTCCTTTTCTAGGAATGTATAAAAGAACTTATGTACCCACTCAACAGCGAGCGGGACCATCGTATAACTCTTGTGTGCCACAACTTATTCAAGTCGGCATCTCTTCCCCATCAAAAACTTTTGATTTGGCTACTCTCTCGGTCGAGAGTGTTCATATGTCGGCTCTTGTCGAGGGTCTTCATGTTCCAAACAACTATTTTGGTTGAACATCTTCATATGATGGCTCTCGTTGAGGGCTTTCGCACCCCGATACTCTCTTGGTCAAGCGTCTTCTTGCGTCGGCTCTTATCGAGCACCCACGTGAGCAAAAAAATCTCTTTTGCACGTCCTAGATAACCGAAACTCAAAACTCTTTCGTGGTCTCTTTAGATGTTTCTTAAGATTCTTTTCAGTTGTGAAACATGGTCGTCTTTTGACTTCTTTCATTATTATTTTTCATTTTCAAAGACATGGCCTTTGTTTTTATCAAGGTTCAAAGTATCAGATTGGTATCGAAATATTCCTAAGTATAGGGATCGATGGTACCAGCACGATCGACGGTTCCGGATAGGAGTAGCTGGTACCAGAAAGCAAATAATTATTAATAATTTAGAAAAAAAAATTATACATTTAGGCATAATTTTAAGTATTTTCTATGTTGTTTCTTAGTAGTTTTGAAATTGAATGAAATAATACTCACCCTTATCGATAGGTTTATCTGCGATAAATAAGTTTTCTTCATTTACATTCTTTTACAACCTTACTATGCATTTATATGCTTTTACAACCCTACTATGCTTTTACACCTTTGTTGATTGATATTTTTCGTTTAATTTTCTCTACCAAATTGACTAAAAGAGATCCCCAAAGTCGGTATCGACCAGTATCTTTAGCGGTGGTATCGTATCAGGACATGCCAAACCATATCAGTATCGACCGATCTTGCAAACTATGTTTTTAAGATGATTTCCAGTTTCTCTCTTTTTACTCTCTCCAAATTGGACTTGCTTTCACCAAGTTCCAGCTTGTTGGGACGTATCGAAGAGTAGATTAGTTGTCTACATTTATGCACTTATTGTTTTATGTATTTTCCATTTCTATCTAGGTTTAGTAATGTTATTGCATATGCTTTATAGTTCTATAATATTGGCCAAGAGCCCTGATAAATTCTCGTCCCATTACAGCACAATGAACTCCTTTATTTTCTACAGAAAATAAAATATCAACAAAAAATTACTTTTTTGCAGTAAACACATGACTTATATAAACTGTATACTAAATCAATCGCAATTACACGAAATATATCATCAACACCCTACTTTTTACAAATCCCAACCAACTAACCCTAACTAAAACCCGGTCAATATCCAAAATGTCTATTTTACTACTTCTACACTAAAATTATATGTGTAGGGAACTATAATCCTAACGAAACCTAATAAACATACAAAAACAAAAGGACATTTTTTTTCCAAATTCTACACTAAAATTAGGGCATGTTCGGTTGGGTGAAAATCGGTATTTAACTGTGAAAGTGTTAGGGAGTTCACGATTTCAAGTGTTTGGTTCTACATCGAACTGTTGATGGGAACTCGGAGGAATAGGAACCTGCAGTTCTTGTCGGGTGGCTTTCGGCTGCCCACATCCATTATTTTGGGACGAATGTGAGCTAAAGTAGCTTCTTCTATTGTCGTTGTCACTACAACGGGGGCAACAACCAGCAGGGACGTCGCCGCCCCGCAATCCCGCCACCCCGTCCTCATTTTTGTTGCCAGCGGAACCAGGCCACCACCTGGCTCACTCCCGCTGTCGTTGTTGCTTCTTCTGCTTGTTCGTGCTCTCTCTCTCTCTCTCTCTCTCTCTCTCTCTCTCTCTCTCTTGTGAAGTAAAAAATGAGGAGACCAGAAAAGGTAGTAGGTGTTGTTTCAGAGGTGGTGGTCATGGGAAGGGAGGGAAGATGCAGAAGAGGAGGATTATTGTCCATGAAAAAAAATTAGGGATTTAGGTTTTGTTGAATTTTATTTTGTTGATGTTGTGACTTGTCCTTAAATTGGAGAGGGACTGCCACGATATAATTAACTTAATTAAAATATTTAAATAATTATTTAAACAAAATAAATTCTTAATACTTAAGTTATAAAATTGAAGAGAGTTAAATAATAGTATTAGTAAATAATTATTAACTTTGTTAGCTATTTTTTTTTCTTATTGTTATAATACACTTTCCGTTTTACAACCTCTTTCATAACATCCAAAAACTGGAAATGTGAATTTGACGACATCTAATTACAAAATATCACATATCTAAATACTGAAAGTCACTTTAAGCATATAAGAACTAGCATGAAACTAAAAAACATACGCATTTTGCTTTTACCAGACAAAAAATCACTTTCACACTTTATTACACTTTCAAGCAACCAAACAGCCCCTAAGAGCATCTCCAACCTTATTGATGTGTTGTGATTCTTAGGTGGCATGAGACACAAAACAATGTCTTCTATAGGTGGCAAGATTATATTCACAAAAGACGATGAGTCTGAAAAGTCTTCTCCAATGCAAAGTATTTAGAAGACAATACAAAGTATTTTTTTTACAATTTTCAAGACAACTTCTACTCTTCTTCTATCTTTTTATAAATATTTTTATTCATAATTGATGATGTAGACATAAAGTCATTGTGAAGTGCATTGTCTAGATCTAGACAACCAACTTCACATTGTCCTTGTCATGTCATTGCTATGTCAACTCCACTCTTTATTTCACATTTGCATTGGAGAAGTAATTTGAAAAGAAAGCTTGTCATTCCTATGTGGCAACCATTTTTTCCAAACTCACAATAGGGGGCGTACACCACAAAGCCCTGATTTTCCTCAAGTCCTTACCCTAACTAAAGGGCAAACAACCTCAAACGGACAGCTTTTTAGAACTTACTCTCAATTACTTGGGCAATATCCAAAAGAAACCTAAGAGCATCTCCAACCCTAACGTGATGTGATTCCTATGTGGCATGAGGCACATGACAATGTCCTTCCTAGGTGGCAAAATTATATTCACACGAGACAATGAAGTAGAAAAATCTTCTCCAATGCTACGTGGCAACAACTTTTTTTTTCTAAACTCACACTTGCATTGGACATGCTCTAATTTATCCAAAACCCTAACCAAAACCTAACCAGAACCCAATCAACACCCGAGAAGACCAAGTTTTTCCAACTTTTACATTAAATCAACAGGAATTAAACCCTAATCAAAACCCAATCGACATTAAAAAAAAAAAAAAGACAGCTTTTTTTTTCCGTACCTGGGTCATATTCTCGAACCCCATCTCCCTTATAGCCTTCATGGTGGGCTCCGAGAGCGGCAGCCTCGAGAAGGGGTCCGACGTCATGATGCTAGACCCCTTCCTCGCCTCCGGAGCCTTCTTCGCCTTCTTCGCCTCCGGAGCCCCTTCCTCCACCTCACCCTCCGCTCCGCCATCGCCGCCGCCTCCATCGCTATTTACGCCATTGCCGTTATCCTCTGCTTCCTTCTCTTCTTCTTCTTCTTGTTGCTCCTTCTTCCTCTTCGTTAACCTGTTCTTCTTGTTCTTCTTCTTCGTATTAGATTCCACTGCTGAAGGAGACATTGGGAATTTGGGGGATTGGTTTCTCGCTCTTCAGAGTTCGAGTAGTGGCGGCCGCCCAAAATAAGGATGAAGATGTGTAGGAAAAGGAAAACCCTCTTACTGTGGACAACGATGCGACGGGGTTTCTAATGGACGGTTGGATGGGTGAAAAGATAAAATATAATAAATATTGTTTAGGCTAAATTATTCTACCGATTTTTTTTTTTTTTTTTTTGGATGTCCGGCACAACGTACTGAACTTTCTGCCCGTTTCGTTGTATGCCAGTTGGACTCAGTGTCCTTGACATTTTACACACTCACACCTCACATGGGGTTGGATTTCAAGATGGTCCACTCAACCAAAGAGCTCATACCTCTCCTATCATATTAACCATTTTTTGGCAACTTAACTTTTTAATTCTTAATTTTGTCGTTCTAATTTTATAAATTGTCATTTTGAAACACCTTTGTCCAAATTTAGTGCAAATAAGAGTTCATCATACAGTATTGTTATTCATTTCATAACAAAAATCAACATAACATTAGACACAACTATTAAGGACCCAAAAATTTATGAAATGTACCTCAAAAGAGAAATTTATTTGGTACCAAACTTGAGCAGTAAAAAGTTAAGATGCCAAAAATATCCGAACGTCATCATTATGGTGTTAAAACTATTATGGTAATGACACAATCGATGATATAAAATCACATTTAAGCATCGATGTTCAAGGAGCTTCATATATTACGATGATTTACTTATTTGTCTTCTTGTAACAAAACAACTTAGCAAAATATATTACAGGTAATTTCGTACAGGGGGTGAATTTTAGAAAAATTATAAAAAATGGGGTAACTTTTACGAAATTACAAGTAGAGGGATAGGACGGCATCACTAGTGGCGCCAAACTGGAGCCCCCTGGTGGGCGCCACTAGTGGTGGCGCCAGACTGGCTGGTTGGCTTTTTTTGTTTTTTCTCCCTCTCTCCTCACTCTTAGCTCTATCCAACGTTCAAAATTACTGTATAACGGTCCTATTTCTATCCGTTGGAGATTGGATGTATAAAAATGGTGGATGTGAGAGAGGTTCATCCCCACTTCACTCTTTCTAATCTTCTTCACACATTCTATTATTCGTGGCCTCTATCTTCTCCAATAATTTCTACAGATTAGAACTCTATTTTTTTGATATGGATCAAAGTCTAAGAATATTGTGCTCACATGGAGGTTCAGTAAATGGGTTATCATACGAAGGGGGTTTTAAGCAACTTCTTATAATCGATCGTAGTACTACATTTGATAGTCTAAGAACTCTGATTAGTAACTCTTTTTCTATTTGATACGAATTTATTTTAAGACATGTTTTTGTTTTTCATTGTTTGTTAATAGATTCTGATCAAGCATGGAATTTTGTTCTTGAAGTTAATTTGCAATCGTCTTTTATAAGTATTTTTGTTACTCAAGTTTCTCCACCACTTGAAATGTTTTCACGTCCAGGTGCTTCTAATTATCAAGTAGGTGCTAGTTCTTCTCGACCACTGCCAACTCACGAAGAAGAACAAGCAGTAGATCTACCTAGTAATGATGATTTTGATGATTTTCAAAGTAATGAAAATAGTGATGATTTAATTGAAAATATAGATGATGATTTTGATGATACTATTAGTAGTGGTACCAGTCATGAATTATTTGTCGGACAACAATTTGCTACACGGCTTAAGTTTAGAAACTTTATAAGTAATGTAGCAATCGAACACAACTTTACATGTTCAACCGGTAGCATGAACAATTCTAGGGGAATAATTTACACTTGTGATCAACCAGCTTGTAATTGGAGAGTATATGCTAGACCCCTTGGCACATGAGAAATATTTTTCATTAGTACATTAGAAAGTCGACATTCTTGTTTAAGTGGACTAACAAGAGGATGTCATCCATTAGCTACTGCTAATTGGATTAAAAATAAGATTGTTGATATAATTAGGGATAATCAGTCCTATAGTCCATCGCAAGTAGTAAATGATATCCGTAGAGGACATCGGATAGAAATTTCTTATGCTAAAGCTTGGAGAGCCCGAGAGATGGCACTAGCTGAAATAAACGGTAGTTATGCCGATGCCTATGCTAGTCTTGAAGAGTATGGTTAAAGAATTCTGGAGACAAATCCAGACAGTAGAGTTTGTATAAAAACCACTGAAGATAATAGCTTCGAATGAATTTTTATTTGTTTCAAAGCATGTATTGATGATTTTTTAGCAGGTTGTTTACCAGTTGTTAGTATCGATGGTACATTTCTTTCATCTAGATACCAAAGTACATTATTTATTGCTTGTGCTCATGATCCTAACTATCAGTTATATCCAATTGCTTATGTTGTTGCTGAAGGTGAGAATACTGATTCGTGGACATGGTTTTTAAACTGTTTAAGAAATACTTTCGAAAGATATTTAGATGACTGGAGTAGATTTTCATTTATATCTGATAAACAAAAGGGGCTGATAAATGCTATGCGCGTTATTTTTCCAGAATCACCGCATTTTTTTTGTATTCAGCATTTTAAGCAGAATTTAAAATCTGTCACCCGTATTACAAAATTTCATCGAATGTCAGACTCTCTTGCTATATCGTATAATAAAACGGATGCTGACTATAGATTAGAAGTCATCAAAGCCGAAAACATTAACATGTATAACTGGCTTATTGGGGTGAATGATGAAAATCGTAGTTTTGAACACTGGATAGCTGCTTATTCTTCTCGTACTAGATTAGATATTCACACTTCTAATCTTGCAAAATGTTTCAATAGCTGGGTCAAGAATCTACGTAATAAATCGATCACAATGCTACTTGATGAAATTAGAGCAAAGATTATAACGCTTCAAGAGAAGAATAGAGTCCATGCTCAAAACCTAGAAATTCAATTTTGTCCAAGAATGATGAAAAAAATGGCAAGTATAAATAGACAAAACCATTACTTACAAATGTTACGCATTGATAGTTGCTTATTTGAAATGTTAGATTGCAAAATAAGTCGAGCCTATGTAGTGCGCTTAAACGAGAGCTATTGTTCATGTTTAAGGTGGTTTCATATACTTATGCCATGTATACATGCATGTTATGCCTGTAAGTCTTCCAATTACAAGATTGAACTTTTTTACTCTTCAATATTTTCTACTGACAAGTTGAAAAATGTGTATATGTCGCATATGGAACCAATTCCTGTGCCATACGAGCTTTAAGCTACTCTAACACGAGGACCAATTGGAGTACCAGATGTTAGACGTAATGCCGGAAGACCGAAGAAGAAGCGCATCCAATCAACCAATGAATCTACAAGAGATTTGCGTTGCAGTAACTGCCATGGAGTTGGACACAACAGAAGAAAATATACTAGTCAACCTATGTAGTAACTGATAAACTTCCAAGATGTACTCACAAATTCTTAGATAAATTTCGAAGATGTACTCAAATGCCAAAAAAAATATGATTTATAATTTACATAAATTATGCTATTTCCCACTCAAACATTTCCAAAGAGTTTTTCTAATACTGGTTCTACGCCTTGGGCGCTCTGGTTCTGGGGCAACCTCCGATTCTGGGACATTCTCAGACTCTGGACTATCGGGCAACTGAGTTGGCCTTGGAGTCACATTCTGCTGGGTCTCTTGAGTTGCCCTGGGAGCGCCTGGAGTCGCCAACAACTGTGTGTATTATTCGTATTGTCCCATGTCCTCGAACCTACTAGTAAAAGTAGGTTGGGAGCTGCTCTCGCCGGCATGGTAAGATGTTCCCTCCGGAGGATGATTGAATGCCTCTCCATAAGCCGCTTCATCTGCAGAATGATAAAATGTCTCTTCTGGAGGATGATATGGTGCCTCCTCGCCAGGATGAAAAGACGACTTACGGCCTTGTCTCTGACTAACGTGGCCTCTTGGATAATCTGGAGGAATATATATATGAGGCATATGGGGCGCAGGACCATACACAAGATCTCGTTCCATACCCTCCAAAATACGGTGTACTAGATTGTAAGTGGCAGTATAATCTCTATTGATAATTGCTTGAACCATTTCTGGACGCTAAATTTGAAAAATATGCCAATTAATGAATGATAACTAACATGACGTGTCCAAATAATAAACATTGTACTTACCAATTCTCCTACGTTCTCTATAAATCGTCGCATACTGCAGTCGTCCACGGCTCTATTAGTGAAGCGTATCTCCTTAAATGTGTAGGCTCTGTTACCTATACGTGGTGCTCCATACCAACATCTATATGTAATATCACCTAACCATGTATCATTTGAACCTGACATAAGTCGACAATTACAAACTTGAATATAAAAAACATATAAAATTTGAACTTACACTCTTTAGCGGATTCAACGTGTCGTGACATGTTCAATATATTATATCGATCGGGTCTCGTAGTCCATTCATGGAGATAATATTGAATTCTAGAAAGCCGACCACTTTTGCTCTGACTTATATTGGGGGGCGCATCAGGAATTATTTGTACGAGACCAAACTGACGAAGAACACGATCAGCAGGGTGGTACATGGTCCGATAATCATATAAGATGACAAAGTTATAATGACTATTGGAATACGACATCCTTTGTATGTCGGGAGCATCGGGACGTATAATATACGGCATCCACGTAACCTATATGGGATATTGTAAAGTCAATACATAACTATAAAAAATGCAAATATAACATAATAATGCAAAATATAAGATGATAAAATACCTCGTTATGTGTTAGAGAGTCAAATTCGGATCGATAAATCGAGACAACCGGATGTCCATAATGTGCCTGGTCCACCACATTGGTCGTCCAACGTCTAGCTACTGGAAAGACACCTAATTCACGACTTATGCTAGTAACTGGTCTACCGATCGCAAAATGCTCATATGCCCAGATCTAAATGTCACGACCCGTTACCCAAATTGTTGGGCCGGGCCGAGCCATATCCAGCCTACGCTTAAGATAAAGCGCAGTAAGCTGTTCTAGAGACAACAGGATAAGACTAAAATGTGCTAACAGTTCTATAAGTGAAGAAGAATTATAAATGCTCCAAACACAAAAGTCGTCGTATATAGTAAAATATCCAAGTACAAGTAAACTGAAATATAAAACTGGATACATGTCCAGTTACAAAATACGTAGTCTAATACATGACTACACTAAGTATCCCAAGCAGCTAAGCAAACTAGACGAGTCTCCCTGCAGGAACATCCTCGTATGGCAAAACCGGGTCCTCGGCAGTGACTCCATAATACGAATCACAGAGCAACTCCTCCTCAGTAAGTATACCTACAACGTTATCCTGTCAGGACGGGAGCAAGTACTGTTTTCTAGCAAACTAAATATACAAAGCATGAACAGGAATGTAATAAACTGGAATCATGGCATATCATGGTTTAATTGGTTCTTTTTAGGAATGACAACATATAGTTTAAAAGTTTAAAACTGTAGCATGTACGTGAATCAGTCAATAGGTGAATAGGATGTACAGCGGCACATATCAAGTTTTTCTGGCATGCACATACGTGCACGAACGGCATCGGTGTATATCCATACACAAACGCGAGATCAGAACCTACGGCAAGGTTACATATAGAATGTCCCCGAGCACGATAAATACATACGGAGAAGGGGGTCATGATCACGTACATTACTAGCAGTTTCCCCTTAACCCGTTATTTTAAACATGTGAGAGATATGAAAACAGTAATAACATGTGGGAGATACGAGAGCGATATAAAGCATGTGAGAGATATGAGATACTGTCCTAAACATGGTAGAGACTGAAAGTAATACAACATGTAAAGTTCTAACTTGCTACCCCAAGAATCAGCATTTAACATGGTTGGTAAGTCACAGTTTATTGTTCTAGCAGTATGTAAAGTTCGTAGAAAGTACTTGCCTCTAGCAAAGCAAAACAAAACAAGCTGCGATAACAATGCTATGGATGTCTGGTAGCTCGTCACTGTAGAAGTAAATACAATAATTTAGCTTTTACACTAGGCTAAAATACTAGGACACTAATTGGTGAAACACGACTTGTGACTGGGCACCTAGCCAAAATGATGACTTGGCATAGGAGACCAATGTGGGGGGTGACACACTATGTTAACTAACATTCTAGGGTCTTTACACTAGTGAGGGATGAGGTTTAACACGGCTAAAACTCAAAAATAGCACAAAAACTACAAGTCGTAATCAATCAATAAATAAATCAAAAGATCATTGTGTTCTAACAATTTTTGAGATAGACAAAAAGCCTAGTTTTTCTTAAAGTAAAGTACCAAAGTGATCCTTGTTAATCATAGAAATTTATTATAATTTTTCTGGAATTTATTAACCAGTACAAGTATTTTATAAAAATCAGTTTTCCTAAGTATACAGAAAGTGAGTTTTGGTTTCATATGCCAAACTAGTGGCAAAACAGTAAATTAAATACTACAAAAATTATACTAAATTAGCTAACTTAACATAGTATCTAAAAACTATTTTTCCATAATTTTAGCAGTAATTAAGTATTTTTAGAAAATCAAAAACAGCAATGCACCCAATAATTAATTATCTGCGTATTTTGTCCATGTATATAATTTGAACCAAAGTTCAAATACAGGACCCAAGGCCATGAATCAAGTCCAATATGACTTGTACAGGTCTTGAATGTGTGAAAACACATTTGGGCCCAAATACCCATGCTAGGCTTGGACACCAAATGGTTGCAGTAATTTAAATTTACAGAAAATACAAAGTGGTAGAAATAAATATTATTATTTTAATATGGTAAAATTATGCATAGTGAAAATATACATACATGTGTTTAAAAGTACATATATATATATTTATAAGGAAAATACTTAATTTATGAAGTATATATATATATATATATATATATATATATATATATATATATATATATATATATATATATATATATATATATATATATATACAAATATGTATATATATAAGGAAATATTTAATTATAAAGTGTATACATAATAAATAATATATATATACACATGAAAATATATATATAATATTTACTAACCATGAAAATATACACACAAGAAAATATATACATATATACATATATGTACATAAATACATATATATACATACATACATATATATATATTTACAAAGTACTAAAATGAAGTGTGTATATATATATATATATATATATATATATATATATATATATATATATATATATATATATATATATATAAACAGCATATATATATATATACATAAAATAGTATGTATAATAATACATATATACATATATACAAATATATGTATACATATATATATATATACATGTATACATATATATATATATATATATATATATATATATATATATATATATATATATATATATATATATATATATATATAATTATATATAAAAACAAAAAGAAAAAGAAAAAGGAAAAGAAAAAGAAAAGAAAAAGAAAAGAAACAACAACAGGGGGGGCTCGAACTCGGCCCAGCGGGGGGTCGGGTTTGAGTTGGGTCGGGCTGGCCAGGGGGTCAGCCCGTGGCTTGTGTTAGGATTAGAGTTTAGGTTAGTTTTATTTAGTTTAGAATGGTTTATACATAAAAAAAATAATAATAATCCTGTGTCCTGACAGTTAGGGACACAGGAGTCCATGTGTCGGACTGATTTATGACACGCACGACACGTGTTTGCCGTGTCCGCACTTACCATTAGGGTTGTCGTGTGTAGGCGAGTCCTGTGCATGAGAACGAGACACAACAGGACACGGGGGGTAGATGACACGTACGTGTCCAGGTCGGGGCTGCTGTCGGGGTGGCGACTGGGCGGAGGAGCGGTCGGGGCGGTGGCGCTCGGGTGGCGCTGGGCGCGGCTCAGCGCGGCGAACACATCGGTGGCGGTTGGGGGCGGTGGCGACTGTTGTGGAGGCTGGACGAGGAGCTCGTCGGAGCTAGGGTTGCGGCGAGGTTAATTTGGGGAAGACGGGGGCTGCGGTGGTCGGGGTTAGGTCGTAGTGGTGGTGGTGGTTGGTCGAAGGAGGGGAGGGGGTCCTTTTATAGGGGAGCCAAGGCGGTGGGTGGCCGGATTAGGGTTAGGATTTCGGTTTAGGGTCGCCGGAAAATTAGGGGAAGGCGGTGATCGGGCTGGGGAGAGAGAGTAGTTTACATTTAGGTTCCTAGGGTTTTAGGAAATTAGGGTTAGGTCCTTACTTAGGATAATTTGCAAATAAAATTTGCAAATCGATATTTACAAAGATTTAAATATTGCAGAAACTATTTAAAATATTTGAAACAATTGCAAATCTATATTAGAACAATTCTAAAATTTACAAAATGATATTAAAACTTTTTAGAAAATTACAGATCAATATTTTTGTACTAAAAATTCATTTAAAAATCATTTAAAATCATTTAAAATTTCTAGAAAATTTCTAAAAAATTTAATAATTATTTAAGGCTATAAATGACATAAAAAATTAATTAGCACTAATTTAACTAAAACTGAAAAACAGGGGCTGACAAGTCTTCCCTCCTTGAAAAATTTCGTCCTCGAAATTCACAAGGATTGGAGACCCGACAATATTCTAACATAGCAAGCAATGCAACAAATGACTAAGGCTACGATCAAACTAACCTCCCGAAACCTGTTCCGGCTCCGGCTCAAGGACTAGGCTATAAGTCTTCCCCTGGGGTCCCTTGGCTACTGGGCAGTCCCGAATCTGATGGATGGCAGACCCACAAGCTAAACACTGCCCCAACCTCTTCCTACAAACGAAAGCGTCGTGGCCTACCCTTCTACAGAATGAACATATAGTCCCTTTCTGCTACTGCTGAGGTCCCGGGGCTCTAACTGGCTGGGTCGGGTGATGTGATGTAGGGGGACGGTAAGTCTGCTGGGGTGGCGTCGGTGCTCTCTGCTGGAAAGCCTGACGCTTGGACGGTCCCTCATGATGTACAGAAGCCGGCCTCTTGCTAGACGGAAGACGCTCCTCAATGCTCCGGGCTAACTCTAGGCTCTGGTAGTAGTCAGTCGTACCGTTCGCCACTATAAGAATGCCAATGTCTGGAACTAGACCATGGCAAAACCTACGGGTCATCTCCTCTGGATCAGCAACCAGACTAGGAGCGAAACGGCTCAGGCGACTAAACTCTGCCGTATACTCGTCAACAGAACGGTTCCCCTGCTGGATGTTCTGGAATCGTAGCCCCATGGCTACTCTAGCAGTGGTCGAGAAGAACTTCTTCTTGAACTGGGTCTTGAACTGGTCCCAAGTGGCTCTACCTCTCGCGAACAACGGCTCATTCCTGAACCAGACTCCGGCTAAGTCTATCAGCAGAAATCCTGCTGCCTCGACCTGGAGGTCATCCGGTATCCTAACTCCCAGAAGCTTCCTCTCTACCGAATCTAGCCAGTCATCTGCTACTACTATGCCCTCAGTCCCTGAGAACTCCTTGGAATTCAGACCCATGAAGTCCTTGATCGTCCCCGCTTTCTGTCGTAGCTCTACAGGTGGTAGGACCACGGGACGTCCCTCAGAACGCTCCATGCTCTGGCGGAGTAGGGTAGTCTGCTCCTGATGGGTTGTTAGGAACCCCTGGATCAGTGTGAGCAGCTGGGTCCCGTCGAGTGTGACGGAAGCCTGAGTGGGTATAGTGATAGGGGGTGGTGGAAGTATCGGGGCCTGCTGGGACTGGGATGTGGAAGGTGGTATCTGGGTCTGTGGATCTGTGGAGTGGGGGAATGTGGTAGGTGGAGATGTATCAGTCAACTGGTCAGCTGACTGGATATGGAGGGCCCCATTCTCGGGGGTAACATACTGGGATGAACGAGTAAGCACCATCTAAATTACACATAAAAAGACTTATAAGGACTTATTTTAAAGTAAGCAATCATATGCAAGGAAATCTAATTATAATAGCAAACATGTGACATATTTCCTATGTTGCAATCCTAGCATTTCTCTAGGTGTTCTAAGCGTCTTTCCTAATGTTGTCTAATTACCTTAAGTTCCTAATTGCAGGCATGTTTGGTACAATAACGTAACCAAACAGTTTAGTCAGGATCTGCATGGGCCGCCAAAAAAAACATGTCACGACCCGTTACCCAAATTGTTGGGCCGGGCCGAGCCATGTCCAGCCTACGTTTAAGATAAAGCGCAGTAAGCTGTTCTAGAGACAACAGGATAAGACTAAAATGTGCTAACAGTTCTATAAGTGAAGAAGAATTATAAATGCTCCAAACACAAAAGTCGTCGTATATAGTAAAATATCCAAGTACAAGTAAACTGAAATGTAAAACTGGATACATGTCCAGTTACAAAATACGTAGTCTAATACATGACTACACTAAGTATCCCAAGCAGCTAAGCAAACTAGACGAGTCTCCCCGCAGGAACATCCTCGTATGGCAAAACCGGGTCCTCGGCAGTGACTCCATAATACGAATCACAGAGCAACTCCTCCTCAGTAAGTATACCTACAACGTTATCCTATCAGGACGGGAGCAAGTACTATTTTCTAGCAAACTAAATATACAAAGCATGAACAGGAATGTAATAAACTGGAATCATGGCATATCATGGTTTAATTGGTTCTTTTTAGGAATGACAACATATAGTTTAAAAGTTTAAAACTGTAGCATGTACGTGAATCGATCAATAGGTGAATATGATGTACAGCGGCACATATCAAGTTTTTCTGGCATGTACATACGTGCACGAACGGCATCGGTGTATATCCATACACAAACGCGAGATCAGAACCTACGGCAAGGTTACATATAGAATGTCCCCGAGCGCGATAAATACATACGGAGAAGGGGGTCATGATCACGTACATTACTAGCAGTTTCCCCTTAACCCGTTATTTTAAACATGTGAGAGATATGAAAATAGTAATAACATGTGGGAGATACGAGAGCGATATAAAGCATGTGAGAGATATGAGATACTGTCCTAAACATGGTAGAGACTGAAAGTAATACAACATGTAAAGTTCTAACTTGCTACCCCAAGGATCAGCATTTAACATGGTTGGTAAGTCGCAGTTTATTGTTCTAGCAGTATGTAAAGTTCGTAGAAAGTACTTGCCTCTAGCAAAGCAAAACAAAACAAGCTGCGATAACAATGCTATGGATGTCTGGTAGCTCGTCACTGTAGAAGTAAATACAATAACTTAGCTTTTACACTAGGCTAAAATACTAGGACACTAATTGGTGAAACACGACTTGTGACTGGGCACCTAGCCAAAATGATGACTTGGCATAGAAGACCAATGTGGGGGTGACACACTATGTTAACTAACTTTCTAGGGTCTTTACACAAGTGAGGGATGAGGTTTAACACGGCTAAAACTCAAAAATAGCACAAAAACTATAAGTCGTAATCAATCAATAAATAAATCAAAAGATCATTGTGTTCTAACAATTTTTGAGATAGACAAAAAGCCTAGTTTTTCTTAAAGTAAAGTACCAAAGTGATCCTTGTTAATCATAGAAATTTATTATAATTTTTCTGGAATTTATTAACCAGTACAAGTATTTTATAAAAATCAGTTTTCCTAAGTATACAGAAAGTGAGTTTTGGTTTCATATGCCAAACTAGTGGCAAAACAGTAAATTAAATGCTACAAAAATTATACTAAATTAGCTAACTTAACATAGTATCTAAAAACTATTTTTCCATAATTTTAGCAGTACTTTAAGTATTTTTAGAAAATCAAAAACAGCAATGCACACAATAATTAATTATCTGCGTATTTTGTCCATGTATATAATTTGAACCAAAGTTCAAATACAGGACCCAAGGCCATGAATCAAGTCCAATATGACTTGTACAGGTCTTGAATGTGTGAAAACACATTTGGGCCCAAATACCCATGCGAGGCTTCGACACCAAATGGTTGCAGTAATTTAAATTTACAGAAAATACAAAGTGGTAGAAATAAATATTATTATTTTAATATGGTAAAATTATGCATAGTGAAAATATACATACATGTGTTTAAAAGTATATATATATATATTTATAAGGAAAATACTTAATTTATGAAGTATATATATATATATATATATATATATATATATATATATATATATATATATATATATATATATATATATATATATATATGTATATATATATAAGGAAATATTTAATTATAAAGTGTATACATAATAAATAATATATATATACACATGAAAATATATATATAATATTTACTAACCATGAAAATATACACACAAGAAAATATATACATATATACATATATGTACTTAAATACATATGTATACATACATACATACATATATATATATTTACAAAGTACTAAAATGAAGTATATTATATATATATATATATAAAAAACAGCATATATATATATATATACATAAAATAGTATGTATAATAATACATATATACATATATACAAATATATGTATACATATATATATATAATTATATATAAAAACAAAAAGAAAAAGAAAAAGGAAAAGGAAAAGGAAAAGAAAAAGAAAAGAAACAACAGCAGGGGGGGGCTCGAACTCGGCCTAACGGGGGGTCGGGTTTGAGTTGGGTCGGGCTGGCCAGGGGGTCAGCCCGTGGCTTGTGTTAGGATTAGAGTTTAGGTTAGTTTTATTTAGTTTAGAATGGTTTATACATAAAAAAATAATAATAATAATCCTGTGTCCTGACAGTTAGGGACACAGGAGTCCATGTGTCGGGCTGATTTATGACACGCACGATACATGTTTGCCGTGTCCGCACTTACCATTAGGGTTGTCGTGTGTAGGCGAGTCCTGTGCATGAGAACGAGACACAACAGGACACGGGGGAGGTAGATGACACGTACGTGTCCAGGTCGGGGCTGCTGTCGGGGTGGCGATTGGGCGGAGGAGCGGTCGGGACGGTGGCGCTCGGGTGGCGCTAGGCGCGGCTCAGCGCGACGAATACGTCGGTGGCGGTTGGGGGCGGTGGCGACTGTTGTGGAGGCTGGACGAGGAGCTCGTCGGAGCTAGGGTTGCGGCGAGGTTAATTTGGGAAAGACGGGGCTACGGTGGTCGGGGTTAGGTCGTAGTGGTGGTGGTGGTTGGTCGAAGGAGGGGAGGGGGTCCTTTTATAGGGGAGCCAAGGCAGTGGGTGGCCGGATTAGGGTTAGGGTTTCGGTTTAGGGTCGTCGGAAAATTAGGGGGAAGGCGGTGATCGGGCTGGGAAGAGAGAGTAGTTTACATTTAGGTCCCTAGGGTTTTAGGAAATTAGGGTTAGGTCCTTACTTAGGATAATTTGCAAATAAAATTTGCAAATCGATATTTACAAAGATTTAAATATTGCAGAAACTATTTAAAACATTTGAAGCAATTGCAAATCTATATTAGAACAATTCTAAAATTTACAAAATGATATTAAAACTTTTTAGAAAATTACAGATCAATATTTTTGTACTAAAAATTCATTTAAAAATCATTTAAAATCATTTAAAATTTCTAAAAATTTCTAAAAATTTCTAATAATTATTTAAGGCTATAAATGACATAAAAAAAATTAATTAGCACTAATTTAACTAAAACTGAAAAACAGGGGCTGACACTAAACACAAACAATATTATAAAATTAGATTATATTAAGTAACTTTAATCTCTCTCTAGAATGATAAAATACCTGTAGGAGCAACATGCATCCAGTTAGATTCTTGCTCATATTTTGTAGAGAGGTCGTAGACACGAACTCTGTCAGAGAAGCATACAAATAAGCCAAGACTGAGGCTTCCCATGCATATTGTGTCGGTTGTACCAAATTTCCAAAAAAAAGGAAGAAGTCGAACAGTAATCCGTGATCCAGTTGCGTTCGAAAAGAGAACTGAACCACATAGAGCGAGTAGATACGCCCTTGTGCAACAAAGAATCTGTAAACGTACGATACTATGAGATCAATATTCTAAATATAAATACATAAATAAATGAGTGAAGTTAAATACCCGCTCTTCGTTTACATTAACCGGACCGTCAATTGTACGATCAAGATCCATAAAGTTTTTGCGCAACCAGTTTATAGTGACGTCGGATCTTGTGTTTATATCTTCGGGCGGATTAATACCGAGATATCGTCTAATTGTAGCAGCAGCGCTAGGTTGATTATCAAAAATTAAGGGATGACCTGTAATTTTAAATTAGAATATTATATAAAACTTTCATAAAATTTTTATATTTAACAATTATTTTACCTGTAATAGGTAACCCTAAAATGTTGGCTACGTCCAGTAGCGTTACGGTCATCTCTCCAACCGGCAATTGGAAAGTATTACGTTGGGGCCACCAACGCTCTGTCAGAGAAAAAATTAAATCTCTGTCGTGCACCAAGAATCGAAGATCATCTATATATCCAAAACCAAATCCGTTAAGTAAGCCCTTTTGATATGTATTTATATTCCATGTGCCGTAGTTTGTAGAGTTACGCCGTTGTCCATGTTCACGCAACCGTACATTCGGCTAATAATCAAACAACTACAAACGAAACGAACTATAAAAATAAACTCAAATTTAATATATAATGAAATAAAGAATAAATATTAATTCCTGAAAAATTACATCTCTTGTAAACACCAATCGAGATATGTGGCTCTTCTGTTCTTGCTCATCTCTTTCAGTCGTCGGCCCACCGGGAATGCGACCATCGTTTACTGCAGTCATCCTCTTCAATCGTCGTCCAAGTGAAGCTCCAGCAAAGAAAGATGTGAATGTATACATCTTTCTTCACTCTCCTCTCCTATATAGTCCTGGGAGGAACCAAAATGGGGGAAATGATATGATAGGAGGGGGACAAATTGATTTGTGATTGGAAAAAGAGACATAAAGTGACATGGGATGGAATAAAGTGACATTGGAAAGAGGAATGGAGAAGTGGAAGGAATGGAGGGAAGTGCGGCAGCATTTTGGCGCCCACCAGCCAGTCTAGCGCCACTACTAGTGGCGTCTACCAGTCTGGCGCCATCACTAGTGGCGCCCACCAGGGGACTCCAGTCTGGCGCCACTAGTGATGTCGTCCTATCCCTCTACTTGTAATTTTGTAAAAGTTACCCCTTTTTTTATAAATTTTCTAAAATTCACCCCCTGTGCGAAATTACCTGAATATATTATTTACGATAAACAACCTTTCACATTTCATGAGTGTGAAGAATTTTACGACAATGCAAGTAGTACACAAAATTTTTATTTTACAAAAGCTTATAGATATATCAGTAGAGCAGAATCTGTTAAAATATTAAAAAATGCTTTGAAACAAAGTTTTAAAAATATTATTAACTTTTCTTTAACTTCGGATATATGGACTAATAAGCAAAATTATCCTTATATGTTTGTATCATGACACATTATTTAGATGCAACATATGTTTTACAAAAATAAATTCTTTATTTAAGACTGTTAAAATTTCTCATATTGGAATAAAAATATGTAGAACCATGTTACATGTTTGACGTGAAAATAATATTCATAAAAAAATTGTTTTATAATGGTAGTAATAGTAATTCTTGTATCAATATATTGAAATCTCAATTTTTATCTATATTGGAAGGAGAATTTTTTTTCATGTAGGATGTGCTTGTCATATTGTTAATTTAATTATACAAGAATACCTCATTTTTGTAAGCAAAAATAGAAAATAGTATAACATTTCTAGTTAGTTTGAACACTTCACCAAGTAGACAACAAGAGTTTAAAACATTATGTGCATAATATAGTTTGGCATTATGAGATTTATTAATGATGTACCATGTAGATGAAATTTAACATATTTAATGTTGAAATCATACGTTAAATATAATTAAAATGTTATTATACAAGTTCAAGTAGTGATTACCAATTAACTAAAAATGACTGGTTAGTTGAGATTTTTTTTTGAATTTTTATAATTATTTTACAATATTATATACATTTTATCTTGAGTTTATTACACAACTTCTCCTTCTATTTTAACATATATCATTAATATTTATTATTTACCCGCAATATATAGAAATATGACTGGTTTTGATTATGTACTTACTAAAAAAAATGTTCGTCTAATATACCTCTTTTGTTTTGTCTGGGTGCGGTTTTAGATCCCAAAACAAAATTAGATCATTTATTTATATTGTTAGATGATTTCACCAATATGAACATTGAGAAATAAATGGTTTAAAATTAGAAAATTAATGGCTTTTTAGATGCTCTAATTAGTTTATATGAGGAAAATTTATGTCGAACCATCCTAGTGTTTGCCCAATAATTGTATCATATTTTTTAATATTGCTAATTGATTGAGTTTAACATTATGACATCATTATTATTCATGCAATCACTATATTGTTGATGTTTAAACTTAGCATTGTCCTATTGTTCATTAAATGTACCATACTGCTTTGTTTGTCTAACATTTATTTGCAGACAAGCAGTAAACAATATTGAACTTGAACATATGCAATGAAGTATTCATGACGGACCACGACTGCTTTATAGCAGAAGATTTCTCTCAACCGTCCAACGACATCTCCGGGGCCTCGCCCTCGGGGGTTCCGTTGTCCAGTTAGCGGACATGAGTCGAGGGAGCAGTGTCCCATGTGGGGGTTTAGGGATGAAGCTCCCGAAAGGTATTCAGATTTCATAATATGTTTATCTTTGTACAATTATCGTCAAGGAAAAAGTCATCATCGTGCAAAGGAACAAAGAAAAATTAAGCCATGTTGCAGGATACAGTGCTCATCTACATGTTGCTCGGATTTATATTTTCTTCTTGTCACTTCCCGTTCCCAGAATACGTATTTTTAATGCATGTACTGCTTTTATTTAATATTTATCATGTATTGTTCTGTAATTAAACTCCTTTAATTTTATGTTAATTAATTTCCTGTAATTTTATTTTTGCATTTTACTTCTTGCCTTTATACTCTTCTTTAGCTATGCTTTGGGTTCGGCTTGGATTGGTTTAAGTATGTTGGTTCATCATGAACCGAATTAAACCCCCACCTACCACCACCCCTTCATTTAAAGCCCATCCCCTTTCTCTCTCTTCATTACTTCACCATTACTCTTCTTACACTTCTTCTTCCTCATAAACTCTTCCCCACCTACCAGCCGCCTAGGCAAGTGTCAACTTGCTTCTTGATGGATCTCCATTTTTGTTGTTCCATCATCTTTCTTAATTGATTCTAAGTCTCTTTAATATTTAGTATTTATAATTTCCAGGGTTCATTTCATGTAGATCTAAGTTTAATACATTTTGGATTTCTTAGGTCTTGATCTAGTAACTTTGTTATTCTTCAAGTTTTGATGATTCCATGTTGTAGAGAATTTCGTTCTACCCCGTTTTGACCTATGGAAGTTCAGATTTGGGCTTGAAATGAAGGATTTATGGAGCTTGGAAGTAAGGTCTTCATGGTTGTTCTTCTCGGAATAGTGGAGAAGAAGTGTAGCACTCAGCCGCATGAGCTTTTATGCGGCAAGTCATTCTTGAGCCGCATGCAGTATCTGGCCGCATGAATGTTTCGGCCGCATGCAGCGCCCGGCTGCATGTTACATTCTTAGCCGCATAAGCTTGGGCTTAATTAGCCGCATGAACCGTCGACTTTCCGACCGCATAAAGTTTATATATATATATATATATATATTTTATATATATATATATATATATATATATATATATATATATATATATATATCCTAGCCGTATGAGCACGAGATCTCTCAACCGCATATAGGCTTACACTTACTCAGCCGCATGGACTCAGTTTAACCCACAGCCGTATGGCGCTGACCATTCTCAGCTGCATGAGCTGCGTGTCTTCTCAGCCGCATGGGACCCAGCTCCTTTAACCGTATGAGCTTCATGACTTATCTAGCCGCATAGCCCTATTTCTCTAGCCATATACTCATGGCCGTTTGGCCCTTGTGTGCATGACTTATCCTAACCGCATAGGGACCCTGACTTAATTAGCCGCATGAGATGTAGTGCCCCGTTCCTACATCGTGTCCCGTTCTCCGTCCACGGGGTGCGCGAGAAAGGAACACTGTCGCTATCGACTCGGTCGGGACCGATAGGTCGGGATCGATCGAATCGATCGAACGGGAACGGTTGAATTAAGATCCATTCCATGTTATGGAATGGCTTCTTCGGAACCAAGTCCCATATTCAGCGGGTAGCGCCTCGAGGATTGACTCTGCGGCTGAGTCGAGAGAGACCTCTCGTTGCTCTATTTTTTACGCCGCTTGCGTTGGTTTTGGCTTTGGTTTTTTGAATGCGTTTTCGTGAATGTTTTCGATGGTTTTCATGGCTTACATTTCGAACTCGCATTTCCTATCGAATTTCTTGCCTAATACAGTGTTCTAATCGATTACTTGTGCGATTTCAGGTGATCGCGTAGGCGACGTCTAGCACGGCCAACCAGTCTCTCGTCTCAAACAAAAAACTCAAGGTGAGTGGCTGACCTCCTTCGTCTCGACCCTCTATTTCAAAAATTAGAACTCGGGTATTGATATCGAATTTGAATGAATCGCTTGAAGAATACAAGTCCTATGTGCTAGAAGGGAAAAAGATGAGTTGTGTAGAAAAGAGAGAATTATTTCAGGCCTGTAAAACAACCAAGTAAATGAATCGATTATGTAACAAGTCCCAACAGTACCCTAAAATATACCTTGTTAACCTATCACGGTCATGGACAACTTGTCGACAAGGGCGATGGTTTCTTCGAGCGGCAACCCGGGGCCACGGGACCGACTCGGCCTAGGAAGAACAGGTTATAGCCGAGCTGGGTATGAAGCAACCGGTAAGACGGGGACTTGCATCGGAGCTCGCTACTTGCGTTGCAAGGGTCCCGTATTACCAGGCTATATCCAGGATGGCTAGTTAATGCCAGTGACCTCCATATCAAACACTTGATATAAATTGTTATCAACTGACAGGGAAGGTGATGGTAAGTTTTATGTCGCACGGCGCGCTCTGCCGGAGGAAATTTTGGTGTAACTTACTTGGGTTATGTTTCGTCAACAATGCTTCGTATAAAAAAATATCTAAGATGGCTAGAAAGACCACTAAAAGCAAGTTGTATGATTTTATCTAAATTCTTGAACCAATGAGAGCCTGGAAATTAATTAGCCACTCGCCAGTACATGTTGATTGTACTGATCCTCGCTCTCTCTACAGGTGCGATAGATCGGAAAGAGCGTGCTACGTGAAGGGAGGCAACGCTCGTGTGTTTTGAAGCTTCGTTCGTGCATCGAAGCTTGGATCAAACCTTTTGAAGACTCCGCTGTTGAAGATCGAAGACAGATGGAGCGACTTTCCACCATCCCAGGTGGTTTTGTAATTTTGGTTGTATAATCAAGGGATGAATGTATGTAATGGCTATCTCATCGACGTTCACTTTGTCATGGAGTCAGTTTGTAAAAAGCCCGCACGGCGCCCTTGTATCGAGTCTGTAAAATGATGTTCATTATCAATAAAGCTTAAGTTTTCTTCTCTATAATGTGTGTTCAATTTACTCTGTGCATTCTTTTGTCGTTGTGTTTCGGATAACCTTATGACTATGCCTTGTGCGAGCGCAATTTAGGTTCATACGGCATCACGCTCGGGGGATGACTATCGATTCTGCGGAATCAGGGCGTGACATATTGGTATCAGAGCACGGCTTTACGTCCTTGGCCTCTAGTGTCGAGTTTTCAGTCTCAAATCGTTGGTCTTGTGTCGATGAGATATGTCGTTCCATACGAGGGAGTCCGTAATAAGTTTGGTGACTAATGTATTTTTTTACCTTCAAAATTCCAGAAGGTGCGGCGGTGAATGTGGCGGCGAACGAAGAAAGTGCTTCGAGCGGCTCGAGTAGCTCGAGGCTCGGACCCTCTAACGATGCTATGGAACGGATGTTGCGCATGCTGGAAGCGCAACAACAACAAGCTCAGGAGAATCAACGCCTGATGAGCAACATCGACGGGAGACAGAGGCACATCGACGGGAGGTAGAGGCACGCCAGACCCAGTTCGAGGCCCGATTCGATGCACAATTCAAGTTACAGCAGAAGCAGCTTGATACTCTTCAGCAAATTGTCCAGACAGTGGTGGCCAACAACAACAACTCTGCGACAACTCCTGCCGTGACCGAGCCTGCGGCCAGACAAAGTGAAATCGAACCGGAGGTACTCGAGCTTATGCATGCGGCACCGAAAAGTTTCAACTTCGACGTGTCAAAATTCACAAAGAGCTTTCGTACTTCCTTTTGCGGTACTGAAGACCCTTCGTTGGCGATCAATTGGCTGGAGGAGTTAGAAGACCGGTTCGAGCTTCTGGGTGTCGATGAGTCCAAGAAAGTCGCATGCGCTCAACTTCTACTCCGATTGAATGCGCACGACTGGTGGGCCGTACAAAAGCGAGCAATCAGACGCGACAACGAGACATCGGCAATATCTTGGGCCACCTTTCGAGAGGCGTTCGAAATCGAGTACCTTCCCGAAGCCGTTCGACAAGAGAAGGAGAATGAATTTATGCAGCTAAGGCAAGGGAATATGACGGTGCGGCAGTAAGCAGCAGAGTTCAACAAGTTAGCCAAGTTTGTTGGAGAATTTCTGCCCTTCCTGGCGAGTCGTGCACGACGGTTCGAAGTGGGCCTACGACCATCTATCTACGCCCATGTGTCTGTTCCTAAATACCAAACGATGGGGGAGTCTCTCAACCACGTCCTCCGCCTTGAACGCCAATACCCTCCAGGTGCTGCCGGCGCTGTGCATACCTATAATCACAAACGTCCTAGCCACACGGGAGGAAACAATATGACCAAGCGTCCAAACAATGGGCAACAAGGCGGGTATCAAGGGCATAATCCATGGCCTTACTGCATCCGTTGTCGCCAGTCCGGTCACACTATCGTCGATTGCCGGATACCAGATGGAGGATGCTGGAACTGTGGCAAGAAGGGCCACAATCGTGCTGAATGTCCGACCAGACCGAACCCAACGGTGCCCCAACATCACCGTCCAATGGTGCCCCAACAGCACCGTCCAGGGAATCAAGTTCCAGCGCCTCGAGCCCATCAACCCGCACCACAAAATGGCCAAGGCCATCGCCCCAATGCCCAGGGCCGCATCTACGCCATGACTCGAGATGAAGTGCATGCATCGGATACGGTCGTGACAGGTATACTAAATTTCAATAATGTGCCTGCTCGTGTACTATTTGATTCAGGCGCTTCGCATAGTTTTATATCGACGGACTTTGCCGCCGAGAACAAATTTCCTGTAATATCGTTAGATCTCGACCTTAGCGTAAGCACACCTTCTGGCACACCAATACTCACAAACTTAGCATGCGTCGACGGGATTATCTGTATCGGCGGTCAAAAGATCGGTCTTGACGTGATAGTTCTAGATATGAAGGACTTTGACATCATTCTGGGAATGGATTGGCTCGGGCCGTACAATGCAACCATAGACTGCTCCGGAAAGACGGTCACCTTTCGCATACCAGGAGTGCCTGAATTCTGCTTTTCGTGTGGTGAGGCGTCGTCGACCTGCATGCTGATCTCGGCGATTTCTGCTCGGAGGATGCTGCATTCTGGGTGCGAAGGCTATTTGGCGTCCGTTCGAGACATGCGACAGGATGGTGCAAATACGAGTCAGACCGACGTTGTGGCAGAATTTCTCGATGTGCTCCCGGACGAGCTACCCGGTAACCCAATTTGGATCAAAAATGATCAAGTTATGGTTTTGTGAGGGAATGGGAATTTCTAGGTTTTTAATTCATGTAAAATGATCATGAATGAGTGTGATGGGGTTATATAGGAAGGGGGGGTAGTGTTTGGCTGCCATGGGGGTAGGGGAGAGTGTCCTACCACCTTGCAAACTTAGCCCCTAAGTCTTTGACTAAGGGGTTAGATATTTAGGTTCTAAAATATCTAAAAAGTGAAATCTAGATATTTATCTAACTAGATATTTATACATAAAGCTGATATCTAACATTAGTCTTCTAAGGTTAGTTGCTAACCCCTAGATTAGGCTAAACTAGGTTAGGGACTAACATGACACTAATCAATAATTAAATAATAATAAATCACAAAAATCCAAATAATTCCAAATAAATCCTAGAAAATTACCAAAATACCCTTTAGGCTAAAAAGCCCTAATTTGATGTTCTAAACCTATGGCCAGGCTCACATGATCATGGTTAGTCTCTAGGTTATGAAATCTCTAGGGTTTACACTAGGGTTATACTAGTAAAGTCACAAAGTCATAAGTCGTGACTTAGAAAACAGTTTTAAATAACTAAAAATCACCAAAAATCATATCATGTCTAAAATACCATTAATAAATAATAAAAATAATAAATTTTCAAAAATACCCTAATTTTAGAAAACTGGGTGTTACAAGTCTACCCTCCTTAAAATAATTTCGTCCTCGAAATTTATATGGTCGTACTCCTCCTAGGTCAAACCTTCAACAATCAGGGTCGAAGCTACTACCTAGCAACATACAAGGTCAACAAGCAAAATATGGGTAGTAGACCTATACTGGGTCATGTCCAAAAATTTGCTGGCAGTTTTAGGTCATAAGGTGCCCTTAATCCAAATCGAAATCAAAAGTAACTCTATGGGGTAAATCAGGGTGGAGTCTCGGGTCAGGAAAATCGTACTAAGCAAATAAAGCACACGATGATATGCCTGAGTGGGACACTAAGGTCATGGGTGTAGAGTGTCATGTATGCGAAGTCAGTTTTGAGAAAACAACTAGTCTTGTGCTCCTAACTTAAAAGTTACGGTAATGTGCCTACGATGATCATAATTTAGAGTGGGAAAAGTCTATGTTACCTAAATTGAACCAGAAATTATGATGCAATAGTGGTACCAAGGGGATAGGTTAAATGGGACAGTCTGTGGTCTCATCTAGGTGCACTAGTCATTCTAGATCAAGACTGTCCTATGGTATCAAAACGTACAAGCAATCTAGGGTGTCCTAATTGGGAAGGTAAGGAAACAACAATCATCAAGGCTATAGGGCCGTCTACCATCCTATATAAAAATTTGTCATTAACAAGTAAGTGAAAAATTATTAAAAGTTACTATTCCATAAAGTGGTAAAAGAAAATTGAAAATTTAGGCACAAACAATCACAAATAGATTTTAGTCTTGACACGATCTAAGTTGATCAATTTCAGGATAAATCGAGATTTGGGCAAGGTGGAAAATCAATGAAATCAAGTATGAGCACGAGCATCCAATGATGAAGATCCAGGTCATGATTAAATTTAATTCAACTGGATACGAATACGAGGTTCATAGGCGATAAAATAATTCCAAGGATAATTCTCAAGGCTATTGCGGATAAGATTCTAGGGCAAGTTTAACTATGTCTCCATCCACGTAGATTAATATATGAAAAAGCGAACCAAAATGCAATAGGTTAATCAGACCATCATGCGCCGGTTCTGATTAGATAATATGTTAGTGGGTGTACACCCAATAAATATATCATGATCAAGCTCGAAAAGGATAAGCTTGTAAAACTAAGGATAAATTTATAGCATAAGATATAAGTAAGGGTGGAAATGATGAAAGAAGATACATAGTCCAAGATCCTTAACCAATCGGGTCAAGCATTCAAGGTAAGGTACAAGGTTAAGTATTCAAGGATTCAAGCAGAACACCATCACATGCCAGGTCGAAAGAATTGAGCCAAGGTGGATCTCTAATTGAAATAAGAATTAATTTAGTATCATGGTAGAGGTTATAGTTTAGCCATTTGACCAGAAAATTATATCAAGAAAATAGAGTACAAGTCAAGGTGTTAAATGGGCCGGGCGGCCCGGTGCCCGGCCCGAGCCCGCCCGGCCCGACCTCCTGTTAGCCCGGCCCGGCCCGCCAAAAAACCCGGACCGGCCCAGCCCGAAGAGCCAAGTGGTCCGGGTCGGGCCCCCCCCTTCGAGCCCAAGCCCGGCCCGGCCCGGACCGGCTGGAAATTTTTTTTTTTTTTTTAAACGGTCGGCCCGGTTGGCCCGAACCGGCCCGGCCCGGTCTGGCCCGGTCTGAACCGGCTGACTGATTTTTTTTTTTTTTTTTTTTTGAATTTCAGGGGGGTATTTTACCAAAATACCCCCATAATATAGCTGTTCCACATAGATGGAACTCAACTTATTTAATGTTGAAGTCCGAAATTCCCTTTAAAGATCCTATTACATATTATTGTAACACGGATCTCAATTTGAATTTCAAGTACTGAGGATGATTGGGAAGTTGCTAGTTCAATTTATGATTTTTTAGAAACTTTTTACAATGCTACACGTACTCTTTCCGGTGTTTACTATCCAACTTCTTGCCTAGCTTTACAAGAACTTTGTAACATTTCTTTCTTATTTTCTAAATATAGAACTAACCACAATTTTGGTTATGTTGTACAGAAAATGGAAGCAAAATTCAAAAAATATTGGGGCGATGTACCTTTATTGTATTGCTTGTCTTCAATTTTTGATCCTAGAATCAAATTAGATGGTGTAGATACATTGTTAGATGACTTTGGACAGAACATGAATGTTGATGTTAGTGGCATAAAAGTAGAAGTTAAGGCAACTTTGGATAGATTAGTTATTCATTATGAAGACAAAGCACCAACTCCCCGCCCAACTCAAGGGCCTAGTGGTAGTAGTAGCTCTGGTTTGGTGTCTAAGTTGACACACGCCAAACGTATACTACAACGGAAGAAACAAAGAAAAGATATCCTGTACTTTCTATGATAGCACGTGATCTACTAATGGTTCCGGTGTCCACGGTAGCATCGGAGTCATGTTTTAGTTCAGGTTCAAGAATTTTGAGCAAGAAGAGAAGCCGGTTGCTGCCAGATATCTTGGAAGCATGTGTATGTGTCCAAGACTGGGTCCATGCCGAGAAAAGAACTCAAGACAAAGTAGATGAAAGTGCCGACATCAACGAGCTAGACTTCGAATCGCTTAGAATTGGTGAATCATCTAGAGCGGTGCAAGATGAATGAGGCAAAGGTATGAATACTAACTTTGATATTTTTTTCTCCAAAAAAAAAAAAAAAAAAAAAAAAAAACTTTGATATTTACACTTTCGGAATTTGTACTTTAAAAATTTATACTTTCAATGTATACTTTAAAATTTTCTAATTTATACTTTCAATGTATATTTTAACAAACAAAGAAAGTAAGTAAATAATTTTTAAAAGTAAATAATTTATACTTTAAAAAATTATACTTTCAAAAAAAACAAACAAAGAAAGTAAATAATTTACAAGAAAGTAAGTAAAATATAAATAATTTAAAAAACTAAATAAATTATAAATCATATTAATTAAAAGAAAGTAAGTAAATATAAATAATTTAAATTAACAACTAAAATAAATTATAAATTTTATTACTTAAAAGAAAGTAAGTAAAATATAAATAATTTAAATTAACAACTAAAACAAACTAAATAAATTAAAAATATAAAAAAACATTTTTTAACTTCGCCTATGCCGGTCCCAAGCCCGAAAAAAGAAGGAGGGAAAAATGTTTAAAATTTATACAAATATTACTAAATTTAAACTTTAAAAAAACTTTATACACTTAGAATAAACTTTATAAATAATTTTATATACTTTATAAATTTTATATAAATTTAATAAACTTTATAATTTAAACTTTATAAATTTAAACTTTATAAATTTATACTTTAAAAAAAATGTAAAATAAATTTGTAAACTTTAAAACACTTAATACACTTACAATATATTTATACATAAATGTAAACTAAAATAATATATTAGGATAAATAATTTATAATGAAATTTTAACACTTAATACACTTACAATATATTTTAACATCAATTATTTACTATGAATTTTTAACATAAACTTTTTATCAAATTTTCAAAAAAAAAAAAAAAAAACATTCAAAACCCAACCCAAGCCCGGACCGGCCCGACCGAAGCCCGGACCCGGCCCGGCCCGCTGGCCCGAACCGGCCCGGCCCAGCCCCTCCTCCGCCGGTCCTGTGGGCCGGGCTGGGCTTGGATTTTCCCGACCGGGCCGGGCCAGGCCCGGCCCGCTGTCAGCTCCGGTCCGGTCCGGGCTTGGCCCGAGCCCGGTTCGAACCGCCCAATGTGGGCTGCGGGCCGGCCCGGCCCGGCCCGATTCACAACTTGAAGTACAAGGAGACGGGTTTTAGTGGGACATGGAATACCTAGATGAAGGTAGGCTAGTCTTGGTCTTACATGTGAAATTTGTTGGGAGGTAACAGCTAGTATTATTCTCTGAATATCTAAGTCACGGTAAAGGACGTCCAATGATCTAGAATAGAAAGTGGGAGTTCAAGACGTGATAATTGATGCAAAAATTAAAGAAGATCAAATTAACCCATGGAATAAAATTAATTAGGAATCTAGTAAATAATTTAGGAACACAGTCCTAGGGATAGATAGGCTACTAGATGAATATAGTTAGGGTTCGATAAATCAAAGGTCAAGGTTAGAAGGTCTCAATAAGGTCTTGATTTGAGGAAATGTCGAGTAAGTCAGGTTTGGGATACAGTCACATAGTTTGGTAGAAAGAGTTTAAGCAAGATGCAGAAAATAGAGGGGACAGTTCATTTCAAGGGAAAGCAATTAGCAAGAGAATTAGATGGCAAGAAACAGATGAGAGTTTTCTCATAAATGTGATTGAGTACCTTAAAATAAAATATATTAATCTAACACAAAGAAATTAAAATCAACAACTACAAAAATTTCAAAATCATCTACTAACACCAGATTCAAAGTTCTACAGTGAATCCTCCAAAATCAAATTCAATCAAGGGAAAAGGAGTTTAAATCGTAATTCAAATGAGATTCTCAAGGGTCATCCCAGGAATCTCTCAAGATATCCTAACAATGATTGAGTATCCTCTCTCACTAAGCCTATTCCTTAAATCCTATCACAGGCTGTAGTGATACTCTAGTTTGAATATTACTACATAACTCGACCTGCATGGGCCACCACTAAAAACGTGTCACGACCCGCATCCTGTATAGGGGCACGAGAAGTGGGTACGTCCAGCCTACGCCGCAGTGTCGGCGGTAGAACGCTGTCCTAGGTCAATCATCTAACAATATAAAAGTACCTGTACAGTTTATACTCTCCGAATGGAGGTGACAAACAGAATACAATCTCAATCACATCTAGGTAGAAGAATGAAAGATAGATAGATAGACAGTAACTCAAAGAGAACAGTAGAATAGATGAAATAAGTCTAAGTGTCTAGGATACATAACATCCAGAATGTCAACTCATAATACAATAAGTCTAAGAGTCTATATATCTCAACATCTCAAAATACAACTCAGAATGTGAGACAAAAAGATAATATGAAAAAGACTGTCTAGCTAAGCTAGCCTAGACTACTGGGGCAACATCCTCGGCTGCAGGTGGATCCTGCTGAGGGTCCACAACATAAGTATCATCTAGTCCTGCTCCATAATAGGTAGACACCAGGGCCTCATCCTCATCCTCTATAATATTTTCAACAGGTCCAGTCAGGACAGGAACGAGCACAATACATCTCACGCAGTTCATATCAGGTTAGAAAATACGATACAAGCAATAGAGTAAGATACAGGAAATCCTGAAAGAAAATATACACTGTAAAAGAGATAGCTTGTAAAGAAAATATCTACTGTATATAGAGAACTGTAAGTGGCTAGTGATGTAGAGTACAAGATAAGCATATGAATGGCTAGAATTTATACATGATTATACTACTGAGTTTGTACATGATTACACTACTTTGGAATTATTCACATGTCTACTTCTACTCCTCCGTTTTCTCCAATCAATACACAAGGATCTAGACAAGTTACGTTATTATACATGATTACTTCACATGAGGCTCATAAATGAGTATACGTGAAGTTATACATGAGGGCTCAGTGAACATGAGAGTACATGATCACATGAGTATACATACATGATGGAAGCACAGGAGTACATGATGAAAGTGAAACACACGTAACATGAAGTACCCGATGCTCCCGAGGGGGATAACATCTCATGTAAAGATCCATATAGTACCAATCCGTGTTACCAACGTGACAGCATCAAGTAAAGTAATCTAGAGCGAGAAGTAAAGCCTGAACAAGTATAAAATGGTCAAAGAATGTACTTGCCTGATAACTGAATGTCTGAAGAGGATATACTGCCTGAGGAGAGGTGTCTGGCTCCTAATCAGAGCAATTCAAGTCATAATGTATCCACAATGGTAAAAATAAAGTATACAATGCATACTACATGATTCTAGGTCAATCTGGTCAAAAGTCAACTCTTGGTCAACTCAACAGTCAAACTAGGTCACAGGAAGTCATACTAGGTCACAGGAAGTCATACTAGGTCAATTAGAGTCAAATAAGGTCAAACAAGTCAAGGTTAGTCAAATCTAGGTTAAAGTCAACTCTTGGTCAACATTCTAATCAAACTAGTCAATACTAGTCAACATGATCAATCTGGGTCAAGTCTAGGTCAAACTTAGACCAACTAAGGTATTGGTCAAACAAAGACTAGTCAGTAAGGTAATTAGGTCAAACAAAGACTAGTCAATAAGGTAATTGGGTCAAACATGGTCAGACTAGTTAAACTAGTCATTTTTAGGTCAATTAGATCATGGTTTGACCAATAGTTGACTTTAATCAACCATGGTCAACATTTTGGTCAACCTAGGTCTAGTAGGCCTAATGGTCTATCCTAACTCATTGGCCATAGGCCATAGGCTAGTAACTAGGTTCCATAGGCTAATACCATATAGGTATCTACCTTATACAATATATATATATGACTTACATACATATATATATAATATACTACTTAGGCCTATAGGCTATGTGTCATAGGTTTCTATATAAACCTATATCTAGAAGGTCATTTATATATATACATATCTATATATATATAGATATACAAAAGTCTATCTACTACATATATATATCAATATATGTATACCCTATATATATAATACCAATCATTCTCACATATATACATAATATATATACATATATAAATAGCTAACATATATACATATATATACATTTTCATATATATATATATATATATATATATATATATATATATATATATATATCTATATTTTTTTTTTTTTTTTTTTTTTTTTTTTTTGTGGGGGCCCGGGGGGGGGGGGGGGGGGGTCCGGGGGGGGGGGGTAATCCGGGGGGGAGGGGGGGGGCCAGGGGGGGTGGGGTGTCCGGCAAGGGCGCCAACCCGAGGCCGCGGCCAAAGCCGCCCAGCCACCTCGGGTGGGCAAGGGAGGGCTCGAACCTAGCCCACCGCTAGGGAGCCAACCCTCCTAACCACAAGAGCTAGGCCCGCCGGACATATATATATATATATATATATATATATATATATATATATATAAGCCCATAAATGTATACCCTCAACTATATATATACCAATATATATAGTTGTATATAATAAAATAATATATATAGTATATATATATATATATATATATAATATATATATATATATATCTATATATATATATATATATAAAGATAAGATGAGAGAGAGAGAGAGAGGGAAATAGAGAGAGATGTGAGAGAGTGAAAGAGAGAATTAGAGAGAGAGTGAAGGAGAAAACAGTGAGAGAGAGGGACTTAGATGACACAGGAAAGGGGGGAGGGGTGTTCCAGTTTTCCTGGAACAGGAAATTGGCTCCCCACACACACACACAAACACCCACAAACCTACATATATACATACATGTATATACACATGTATACATCCTAAAATCTCACCTACACACTCACATACACATATACTATCTATACATATACTGAAATACACATATACATGCATAAATCATAATAAAAATCGATTTGAAATTCATTTTGAAAAACTGGGAAAAACCCCAAAATCTGGAAATAATAGCACTGTGTATTCGAAAACAGGTAAACCCAAATACGCACACAAAACCGAGCTAAGGCTCGAACCTAAAGGTTAGTAAGTGATGTCCCAAGTGTCCTCTAGTGTCTAGGGGGCCTGACACGACACCACGACACGAAATAATGTGTCCAATCACTCAAAAACCCAATCGGGTAAATCCTGATACGCACACGCGTACACAGCGTCGTGCACACGTTCCTCACGCTCGTGGACACACCACGAGACACGACACGTCTCGTGGTCATGCACACGTGTAGCCCACACGATCCACACACTGACACGCGTCCACGACACTCCTGGACACGATACGAAACCCGTATCAGTCGTGAAAAATACGACTGATACACACGTTCAGACCGCGTCGTGCACGCGGTTGCACGTCTCGTGCTCGTGACACAGGACACGACACATCTCGTGGTCGTGTCCTCGTGTTCGCCACTTGAAGGGCTACACGCTTGTGTCACCACAAGGTGTCCTCGACTCGTGTCCACGCGACACGAAGGTCGTGTCTAAGTCGAATTTTTGACTGAAACGCGCGCGTGCACAGCAGTGCGTGTTCAGTGCGAGTGAGATTTCTCACTCGACACGACACGAGAAGTTGTGAGATTTTGGGGACATGTTCGCAGACATTGCCCCCTCGTGTCCACCAATTTTGGCGTGTCCACGTGCTCTGTGCAGTGAGCACGACGGGTGTGGTAGCAGGGCATGCACGCGTGTGCTCATGCAGTGGGTTCGTATCCATTTTGGACACGGACACAGCACGAAAACGTGCTCAGTCCACTTGGGTTGTAACCTACAAGTCTAGTGCTACACAAAAATGTAATTTGTTTTGGAAAAACACAAAAACCAATCCTTTGTGGCATTTCATCAAACAAGGGTTTATAGCCTATGATACGTGTCCGATACGGACACCAAACCAACTCTAATTTTCACCAAACTTGACCCACAGTTATGGTAGTCCTATATGCATGCATTTATGAAGAAAAATCAGAATATTAACTAGGTTTGAGGGCATTTACCTATTTGTGCAATTCCAAGGAAAAATCAATAAAGAGGGGGTGTGTGTCCTTCAACTTGGTAATGCCCAAAGCTCATAAATCCTTTCTAGCAAGCCCTAACTAGTATCCTCTAGTGTAGGGGAGTCCAATGCAAAAGACTAGACCCAATTTGGATAAAAAATGATCAAGTTATGGTTTTGTGAGGGAATGGGAATTTCTAGGTTTTTAATTCATGTAAAATGATCATGAATGAGTGTGATGGGGTTATATAGGAAGGGGGGTAGTGTTTGGCTGCCATGGGGGTAGGGGAGAGTGTCCTACCACCTTGCAAACTTAGCCCCTAAGTCTTTGACTAAGGGGTTAGATATTTAGGTTCTAAAATATCTAAAAAGTGAAATATCTAGATATTTATCTAACTAGATATTTATACATAAAGCTAATATCTAACATTAGTCTTCTAGGTTAGTTGCTAACCCCTAGATTAGGCTAAACTAGGTTAGGGACTAACATGACACTAATCAATAATTAAATAATAATAAATCACAAAAATCCAAATAATTCCAAATAAATCCTAGAAAATTACCAAAATACCCTTTAGGCTAAAAAGCCCTAATTTGATGTTCTAAACCTATGGACAGGCTCACATGATCATGGTTAGTCTCTAGGTTATGAAATCTCTAGGGTTTACACTAGGGTTATACTAGTAAAGTCACAAAGTCATAAGTCGTGATTTAGAAAATAGTTTTAAATAACTAAAAATCACCAAAAATCATATCATGTCTAAAATACCATTAATAAATAATAAAAAATAATAAATTTTCAAAAATACCCTAATTTCAGAAAATTGGGTGTTACAGTTATTACCGTGACAAATAATTTTCGTCACGGTAATAACCGTGACGAATCAGGCGTGACAAATTTTTGTAACGATTTTTGTCACAGTTATTACCGTTACAAAAATAAATTTTGTCACATTTTTTGTCACGATTATAACCGTGACTAAAATTACCTTCGTAACAGTTATAACTGTTACGAAAATGCATTCTTTAGTTACCGATTTTCACTGTTGTAACGGTTTTATAAAAATAATTTTTTTGAAAAAAAATATATATGATTTGAATATACATGCTAACTTCCCAGTGACAAGTAATTAACTATACAAGTAAATAAATCACATTCTAAGCAACAATATCCTTCTACCAATCTAATCTAACATATATAAAAGAACAGAGTGATGAAACCAAAGCCAAAAAATACTTTGCTACAATCTCTTCATTTCATATGAACTCGTAGAACTCATGACTTTAGGCTCTGTAAGTAAATACTTTACTATCCTTGCCATGACTGAATGAAACAAACAAAATTGGTATATAAAACATCAAAACACCTCCTATCATGCAACATCAGATAGAGAAAATTATTATTTTATAATTCATTTGAACAAACCACATAACATAATTCAAAAAATATGATGAGTTCTCTTAACAAAGAGACTTCCAAAAAAATAAACAAAGATGGAATGAAGAAAGTTGGTTGGTTATCGAAAAAGAGAAAATACTACACATGAAAAGGACTCAAAAGGTTCACCCTTCTCCCCTACAGTTGCTTCAAATGTCTCTCCAGGAACAAGCTCAGGGACCATCATCGTCATCCTCTTAAGCTGTAGCTGCACCAGGTGTTTGCTCTGGAACTTCTCTGTAAGCCTCGAGTTATCAAAGTTATCATGACCTGGATTGAGAACAAAAAATCAGTAAACAAAAATTTTGTATCCGTAAAGACTGCATTAGAAAATAGTTTTGGTGAAATAGGTGAGGATGTGAAAGGCATGAGAGACAGCAAGCACAAAACTCTCAAAAATTGGAACATTTGTCTGTGTCTCATGATTTCAGACAGGTACCGGACATGACACAACTCCAAAATACACGACATAATACAACTCATGGTAAAACAAAGTAACAACTCTGCACAGAAGTTATGAATTTCTTTACCAAGCAAAAGTAAGAATGATGGACATCCTCCAACATCAGAAGCTCCAAGGGTAGATTGACTCGACAAGTATATAGCTTTTCTTAGAGTATTCAGATTTTAAACAAGCATGTATATCTTAAGAAATAAGTAGTAATATCGGCAGAGTTCTGTAAAAGAAAATTCTATTATTGAACTTTTTATGCAAACGAAAATAAACCAAAATTTCAAGCTTGACTTACCTAGTGCATGCACAATGTCCAGGGCCAAGACCTTGTGATAATGACAAAAAAACAGTTTGAATGCAAGATTAAACATATTTTTATCCACTTTGAGCAACTTATACATAATTAAGCAAAGATTTTTTCATCAAAATTCACTTACAAGACTGTACCAAATACTACAACTGTTCCTGAATAAGGTACCAAGACTTTCTAGGTGAAGGATAACGACGGAAGTAACATTGAAGCAACCTACAAAAAGATATACCTTTCTTACATGCCATATCAAATATATGAGTCCAAATTTGAAACAAAAGGCAAAGAAAATAGCTTACCTTTAGAAAATACCTTCAAAACTGGAAAAAAAGAAGAAGATGAGATTCAGTCCGTGCTAAGAAAATAATCATATATTAGTCTATTTGGTATCTAAAATCATAAAATCTAAATGATAAAAAAATGTCAATATGAAAACTTGATTGATAAATATCTACTGTATTTGCAAGATGCTAATATGAATATCCATATTTATATGGGGGAAAATGTAAGGAAAATGTTTCTAATCCAGTATGGCAAAGTGTCGATTAGCCCTTCTACTGGTGACAATTCCAGCGTTCTCATCCGGCGTAGCAAAGTTTGGCTAATTGGAAAAAGAAAAAAAAGTCATGAATGTATCAGCTGCATTGATATATTATAAGAACCAGACGCAAAAACCTATATAGCTATTGTTGGCTTCCATATATATATATATATATATATATATATATATATATATATATATATATATATTCGTGGAGATTGCTACCACCATATAATCATAGACTGAAGGGCATCAATTTTGAACCTTGCTGGCACATGATGAGTTGACCACTCAGAATGAAGCAGCAATGGACTTGGACACATTCCAAGCTCATAGCAGTATGCTATGGTGTTGTGGTCTGACCATTTGCATGTAGCTCCTATATGACCTTTTAGGAAGATAATTGAACCAATGACACTACTTTCATAGCCTTGGCCTCTGCCGGTTGCTACTTAGAGGCCTGTAGTGTTATCTACCATATATATCTGCAGATGACCATATTTCCATGTAACACAAAGATAATGAAGTAAAAGGAGAGAAGAACAGACAGACAGACAGTAGAGAGGGAGAGAGAGAGCGCAATACGTGACAAATTGATAATTGGTAGGTAGCATGAAGATTCACCTAAAATCTTAAGAACTAGTCTGAGTCGTGAGTAACTGCCAAATAGAAAACCCAACTCATAAACTAGGCACAAGTAGTTGTTCTTTAGAATATAAATCTTCATTGCAAGCAAGCACAAGATCTGAACATTTGACAATGCATTCCATACCTTGCGACAATATCCCTACATTGCAAGCAAGTAGTTGTTCTTTAGAATATAAATCTTCATTGCAAGCAAGCACAAGATCTGAACATTTGACAATGCATTCCATACCTTGCGACAATATCCCTACATTCAACAGACAATATCCCTACATTCTAGGGATCGAAGAGTTGCTAGTTAAATTTTTCGAGCTTGAACACATGCTTGCATCTTAAGTATCTTTGATTCTAAGATCTCTGTAAATATATCTTTGGACATTAGTAGTTAATAGTTAATATTAAACTTTAATCAATGTTCACTTTAGATCCCAATTTTTTTTGGGATATTATGGAAGACCAACTCAAATTGTCAAGCATCTATCAGATAGTGCCGACAATTCTAAGACTATTTATTATGATGTACTAAACTTTAATATTGTTACCAACATTTACTTAGTAAAAATATGTCAATACTAGCTAGTAATTAAATTCATAGGCTTTTTGTTAAGTAAGATTGTGATACTAATTAAGTTAATTTAATTAAGTAAAAATATGCCAATACTAGCACCCTCCTATCCCTTTCTTTTTCTTTATAGAACTAAATTCTTCGTATTGATTTACAAGTAAACAGGCTGGACTAAGCAATCCTTGACTTTTCCAACAACTCATGCTACTCGCTGAAAGATAGGTGGAATTCCAAGTGAAAGAGTTTTTAGAGAGGAGAAGATGAGAAAGAGGGTATAATAATCACCAAACAATGACTTTAATCAATTTAATGACAGACATAGAGATACCTGAATCAATATCTTGCCCAGCATGTCCATCAAGAGCTCATTCTCTCGTGATTCTTCAGAGGTAACTTCTGAATGTGCAGACTGATTAGAAGAGCCGGTGAGAGAATGACTGGAGACTACTTCAGGGGTACATAAATCTTTTCCTTCAGTATCTTGAGTAAAAACAAGTGCTAAGTTTAGGTCCTTTCTCCAACCTTCCTCATCCCCTTATCCAATAACTTTACATCAACTTGTAGCTACTAGCCATGTGTCGATGTTGATACATCTTCAAAAGGTGTATTATGGTTTGCTAGTAACCTAATGGCGCACTAAAATCAAGTCACTCACCCAATGACATGCCTTCCTTCATAAATTGCGGAAGCGTACCTGAATCTATTGCTAGGTTTGATGGATCTTGAAGCGGTCGTCCTTTTGTGGGGTTCGATCTTCCAACCCGCTACGGCCCTTAATAACAAAGATAAAATCTTTGTTCCTCTCTTTGTTGATGGGGATACATAAGAGAATAGAGAAACCCTCTCTTTGTTGGTCGTATGAGTTGGGGACCATAACCCTAATGAATACACACATATATATACATGTGTGTTTTTGATATTTCTAATTTGGCCCCTCATCAAATTAGAATAATCTCCGGTATCTACACATTAATTCCATGACAATTATACCCTTAAGCCAATTTCTAAATAGACCACTTTAATTTGGCTTAATTATTTAGATAGCCCAAACACAATTAATTTTACATGTGTGGCCCCTTAATTATTGAATAATTCCAACAATCTCCCACTGGGCCATATATGTAACCTTATAATTGTGTTAACCTTAGTGAGCTTATAAATTGCTATCTTAATCCTTAGGGTATATCCGGACAATCTCGTCCATTAACCATATCAACATAGGATCAAAGCGGCCTTCGTCACATATAGCGTAACTAAACCATCAATGGTCACATATACCAATATAGCTAAACGACATAGATCAATCATGGATACGTAGCATGGAAATTACACGCAATGTGATCAATACATGTCTATTTCCAACTGGTCCTCCTTAACTTTAGTGAGATCAATAATTTAACATAATGAAAATAAAATGAACTGAATTTTCATATATCTGATCAGATAAATATCCAAAATACTTTAATACACAAATGTGTCCAAAACCAAATAGCACCCAAATACATAAAATACAAACTTCCACTATATTGCCATATTCTTAATTAACATCCATATGGGCAGTATGCTCATGAAAGACCTTGGGTGATAATACTTTTATGAGCGGATCCGCTAACATGGAGTTTGTCCTAATGTACTATATGGACATTTTAACCATTCTGAATTCTTTCCTTCACAACTAGAAACTTTATGTCAATATCCTTGACTTATACAAGTTTATGTTGTTATTAGAATACAGTACTGCTGATTTATTGTCATACCATAATTTTATGTAGTCTTTCAACACTGTATTGTAGGCGCAGCCTTGTGACAAAATTTTGCAACTATATTCCCTGAATAGTTGCCCACAACATGTTATAAATCTTGCTGCCATGGTGGAAGAAATTATGAGTGCATGTTTGACACTCATCCAAAATATATCTCCATTAGTCAGCATAACCTGATGTGGATCTCCTGCTGTGTTGGCATCCAACGAAATTAGAGTCATAATACCTTATGATCTCCAAAATTATCCGATCTCCTATAAAGAGCATATAATTCCTTGTTCTCTATTAATTACTTAAGTAGTTTAGCTGCTACCCAATGATCCATCCATATTTGCTTAAATATCTGCCTAACATCCTAATATGTACACAATATCTTGACGCGTACATACTTGAGCATATATTAGACTCCCTATAACTGATCATGAACGGAAAATCTATTGTATTTTCTTAATTTTAAGGCTAACCTTAGGACACTTGATTGAGACCGAATTTGCCTCCTTTAACGAGAGGTGTCACCAGGTTTGCAATGAATACTTTAGTCAATATACAAAACCAGAAAATTATTCCTACTCCCACTGAACTTGTGATACACACAATCTTCAACAGTGTTCATGTCAAAACCAAACGAGATAATCACTTGAAGTACCTTTGACGAGAAGCTTGCTTGAGTTCATAAATAGATTTTGTCAATTTTTAAACCATATTATTTGGGTCTTTCGACACAAAGTTTTCTGCATGCACCATAAATTGTTTCGTCGATGTTACCATTGAGAAACACAATTTTGACATCCATTTAATGTAACTCAAGATCAAAATGTGCAGCAAGTGCTGTGATTGTTTTAAAAGAGTCTTTCAAAGATACCGAAGAGAAAGTCTCTTTAAAATCAATCGTTAACTTTTGAGTAAAGTCACTAGCTGCAAGACGTACTTTATACCTCTCCACATTATCCTTTCGAATCTTTCTTGGTTTTAAATGTCCATTTTCAACCAATGAACTTCGTATCTTTTGGTAATGTGACAAGTTCCTAAACTTTATTGTCTTGCATAGACTTATACTCCTTATTTATTTTCTCAATCCACTTTTAAGAGTTGGAACTTTCCATGGCCTGACGGAAGATGATTGAATCACCTTCCAATATTCTATAGTTTTTCTCACGTTCCTAGAGAAATATGACAATATTATCCGAAATTATATTTCTCCTTTCTTTTGTGAACCATCTTAACATTACCGGTTCTTGAGGTTGTTGAGTTTATTCCTTAGGAATAATTACCGTATCTTTATTGGGGTGCCGCTACGTTGTCGTTGTTAAGGTATCTCAATAACGACTTATAGAGATAATTCGACATTGTCTTATTGAGGATCTGACTTTATTTATTGATCATGACAGGTACAGAATCCCGTACATCGTCAAAAGTGATAGTAGGAATCGTAATTGATTCTTTCTCAAAGACAATGATCCTGACTTTATTTATCTCCCAAACTCAGCATCCTCAAAAAATATTATACTTCTCGTCTAAAAAAAAAAATTCTTAGTGTGGGACCGTATAATTATTAACCCCTCGATTTGTCAGCATAGCCAATAAAGTAGCTGCTTACAATTTAACTTTGGTCTGTCTTCCCTTTACACATTCAATACAGACATTAAAGTCTATAAAGCTAATGGAATCCAAATCCCATCAGACACAAGTCGTTCAACTCTATTTTTAGAGATGTGACCTAATCGCTTATGTCAAAATGAGGCTAAAAAAATTATTGTTAATTTTGCGTTTAGTACCACATGACTCCACTTGTAAGGTTTCATTATAAGAAGCAATAGTTTCAAGTGAATATAGGTTATCATAAACCTTAAAGGAACCGTTACCAATAATATTTGGATTTAAAGATAAACTAAACTTATTATTTCCAAATGAACAATAATAACTAAATTTGTCCATTAAGGAAACTGAAACTGTATTTCGTCTAAAAGACGGTACAATAAAAGTGTCTATCAAATCCAAATAATAAGCGGTTTCTAATAATAACCTAAAATGTACTATTGCTTCCATTTATACCGATTTGTCGTCACCCACATAGATGTATCTTTCACCATCAATTGGCTTTCGGTAGCTCGGGTAACCTTGTCTAGAACACTAATGTGGGTAGTCACACCAGAATCTAACCACCATGAGTTTCTTGATACTAAAGCTAAATTAACCTCAAAACAGACCAAATTTAGAAATGTACTTTTCTTTATACGTCATGCGTGGTACTTTGTACATTTCTTTCTTATGTGTCCCACTTGTCACAAAAGAAACAATCTTTAGTTTTATATTGTTGTTTCATTTGAGCTGGACCCTTAGCAGCTACTATATTCCTTCTTTTTTTTGTCCTTAAAGTTTATCCCATTAAACATAAAATTTAAATTCTTATTGACAGATATTCTAGCAACATTAACTATAAAGAGAACAAAACAACAAAAAATGACATGCTCTAATTAATAACCAAAGAGTAAAATGTCAAACAAATTTAAATAATGGTGAATCCCATCTCAAGATACCTAGTACATCATTAATATCAAGTCTTTTGACAGTGATATTAATTGTAAGTGGTACACTTGGTGTAATGATCAAACGTTGACAATAAGTCATGTCAAATAATATGCCTATCTTTGGATCGGGTTATTATTCACATGTAAACCTTACAATTGTCACACATTTATCACTATAAGTATGTATGCAATTCGGCCAAGTATTAACCTTCCTTTGGGACGACTAATACCCGCATGAATATACACACACAAACATTCGACATCCCTCATAGGCTATCTACGCAAGAGAGATCACTTTGGCGACATCTTGTTTCAATGAGCCTACTTAGAATATTAGACAACTATTGCTAGTCATAAAAGGTACCAAAAATTTGAATGTTGACTAAATTTTACAAAAACTGAATCATGTCCAAATCTTTATGCTTATTTAAATTAAATAATCATAAATCCTTATGTACGTGCATATTTAAAATTAAATAATCAATAATCAATAGATTAGATTGTACTGAATATATGCATCAAAAGATCACACCAAATAAACCATAAAGATTACACCAACATTTATCTACTACATGATAAGCATGTAAATCTTTTGAATGACTTAAAATATGCATTCCATATTATCACATGTCCAGCAATAAGCATATTCATGCATAATTAATATAATAAAAAATTTATACCGTCATCATCACATGTCTCCATATCTTATTGAGAGATCATTATTGTACATAAATTATTCTAGGTTTAATAGATTCAGCATCAAACCATAACGAAAAGATCAAGATTAAATCTTTACTAACTAAAACTTCAGATGATTGGATTAAGTTGCTAGAAAGTGCATTCTACAAATTCCAATACAAATGGTTTCTTTAATATGTAAAAAATTCAATTTTCCTTCATATCCGAAGTTCAAAATTTGACATATAAAATCCTACAATCTTATTAAGAACATCACAGCCAAGTGATCCTTATATAAATAAATCACCACAATCGAAACAACAAAGATTTCGAAGAAAAACCACAAAACCCAAAGTAACCCAAAGAATCGGATTTACTTGTAGGTTAATAGAGATGGAAAGGAGCCTAAAATTATGATACACGAATAGTTGAATTCTTTCGGCAAGAATTCAACAAAAAAAAACAGCATCTACAAAATCGATTGGCCATATTCAACTAGATGTAATAATATATCTCAACAATATCATGCATCCATAGATTCTCCACTATTTTTAACGATTTAAAGAATCAAACTCAGAGAATCTTAAACTAATTACTCAACTGATTATATTTGAAAAAAAAATCAAAACCCTAAATTAAATTAGGTTCATGAACAACAACAACAACAACAACAAATTGATTCTGAAACTTCGATCTCATAAATCAAACAAGGAGGCTCTGATACCACTTGTTAGAAATTTATTATACCCTGTCGATTCATGAGATGAAAAACATAAATTAAATTGCGAAAGCGTACCTGAATCCATTGCTAGGTTTGATGGATCTTGAAGCGGTCGTCCTTTTGTGGGGTTCGATCTTCCAACCCGCTACGGCCCTTAATAACAAAGATGAAATCTTTGTTCCTCTCTTTATTGATGGGGATACAGAAGAGAATAGAGAAACCCTCTCTTTGGTGGCCGTATGAGTTGGGGACCATAACCCTAATGAATACACATATATATATATATATATATATATATATATATATATATATATACATGTGTTTTTTTGATATTTCTAATTTGGCCCCTCATCAAATTAGAATTATCTTCGGTATCTACACATTAATTCCATGACAATTATACCCTTAAGCCAATTTCCAAATAGACCACTTTAATTTGGCTTAATTATTTAGATAGCCCAAACACAATTAATTTTATATGTGAGGCCCCTTAATTATTGAATAATTCCAACATATACATCTTCAAAAGGTGCATTATGGTTTGCTAGTAACCTAATGGCGCACTAAAATCAAGTCACTCACCCAATGACATGCCTTCCTCCATCATATACAACCTGGAAGACCAGACCCATCAATCCAACACTACCTCCGCCATACAACAGATCAATATTCCTCGACACCTGCAGATACAAGAACACACATCAAAATGACCCATGTGGCAGCAACAAAAAGTTGGCCAACAACAATGATTAAAGAATATGTATAATATATCAACAAGGTCACAAAATACAGAAGACCTCAATGGTTCTTTCTAGTTGCATTTATATATCAACAGGAAATTATCTCAATGAATTCACTTAACTAATTATACTGGTAATAGAATTAATACAACTCATATACAAATTAAAAATAATAATATATGACGTAGAAGTTATCGATCACTTACTATTTATCATGCAAACTATCCAGATTATGTACATCACAAGTATTTGTTCTTTATGAAGCATTGTAGCAAAAGCACATTGTTTTAAGGAAGCAATGTTATAAAAATAATATTATATTTGAGACATACAAGTATTTTAGCGCTACCAAAATAACGAATCTTGAGTTGGTGGGTAAGAGGATGAACTTGCAAAGAATCCATTAAGAAGGTTAAGAAAAGAAGAATGATTGTTCACTTTAACATAAGACGAGTGTTTTTTAGCTTAAAGGACATACCGGAAGATTCTGACTTCACCTCTATGACATACTTCAGGAACAACATAAATGTAAGCTAGGCCTCAAAATATCTGCATAAATCTTTCAGTTAATTAAAGTACTACACAATACATATATGAATACAAGACCAAAAAAGAAAAATTGATCAAACATGATTCATATAAAGCTTCACATAGATAAATGGCATCCTCTGGTTTACATTGTTGTCATGCTTCAGGTACATATTCCATGACCAGTTTCAGGTGTTTCCGGTACATATTACATGACCAAGTTGAGGAAAAGCACCTCTCTACTCATGGTGGAAAAGAAGCACAACTCTGCTTCCTCTACCACAGATGTCAAGCCCTGATACCTGTTCGACATTGCTGCAATAAAACGGAAAGTAAACAATAAGCTTCCTATTAACCAGATTATAAATAGAATTCAGCCGCAAGGCATCGTATCTTTCTACACTCATTTGTTAGGATTCTACTTAACCAAATTCCACTTTTGCATAAAAATTAGGACCAGCTTGGCTCCCATTTCAAATGGCAAAGTTTTATTTCAAATGGCGAACAGCAAGCCTTGCTGAGTGTATGACGTTTGTCATTTTTATGGCTAAAACGATAAATATTGGGAAGAAAGCAGATCTTATTTGCCATTTCAGCACTGATTCCATTAGAAATGGCAAACAACCATTTTGGACAGGAAGCAAACTAGCCCAAAGCGCGGAGTCAAAATTTTACTCCCTTACTTTTCGTGGAATGCAACATTAGAACCCTTCTAAATATGTATGCAGCAACTGGCACCACAGAAGACGAGGAAAAAAATTATTCCAAAACACTATACACTCAGCTTGGCCCCCTTTCAAGGTCAAAGTTCTCCTATGAATATTCCTGAGAAACAACATGAATTGGATAAGAGAAGGCAGAGCAACATACTTGGGAGATGCTGAGCTAGAACCCTGAGCTGCAGATGCATTATAAAATTGAATCGAAATAAACCTACCCCGAGCCCTCACCGGAGACTCAGGTGAACTTGTTTGAGTGACAATAATGTTGCAATATACTATTTAGTGATTCAAACTAAGCAGTGATTCAAACAAATATCACTTGTTTGGGTCATGATATTAAATTGGTTAGTTGCAATATACTGTTTAAGGATCATCAAACTGTACAATTTCCAAGTCCATTTCATATCTAATAGGACCAAAGTTCTATGCAAACAACAGGAATCTGCTTTATCTAACAAGGCAAGGCATGGGTGTGAAGGAAAATATAAACGACGATAAACTTACTACCCAAAAAAAAAACATTTTATACATTTATCAAAGTGACAATAATGTTGTTGTTAAGAACACGACTGCCTAGGGGAAATATAGCATATCTGGAGATCCGCATACGTGATGGAGAGTCCAAACTCGAATTGGTGTTGGGAACGAAGCGCGAAAACCGTTCCCCCAAACCAGAAAGTCCTGCGAGAGAACCGAGCAAAAGCACACAAACCAAAAACGCCAAACACAATCGCAGACACAAAGATTTTTGACGTGGAAAATCCTTGCGGGAAAAACCATGGGACGATCGGAGTCCAACCCTGAAGAACCTCCACTAATAGAATAAAGAGAATACACCCTCTACAAGCTCCTCCCGATCCAACACGGATCACCACAACTCACTTGAAAGAAGAAATTTTTTGATTGCGGACTCCGAAGAACAAGAGATGCCGAAAAATTATTCGAAGCAATCTCTCCTTCACAATAGTCCTTAATCCTCTCTCTCTCTCAAAGATTGTAAAGCACTCTTTGTTTTGAGATGATTTTACAACTAGCATGCATCACCCTTTTATAAGCCCTTGGTAACCCATACATGGAAGGCCAATATATATGGAAACTTCCAATATAAATCAATCATATATTTAATGGAAATCCAATCATAATTACCTTACCATAATTGGAAACCCAATAATATGGAAAGCTACTATATGAAGGGTCCAATCATAAATATATAATCAAAGTAAATATGGAAATCCAATCATATATTTTCTTACCATATATGTACCAAAATAAAATCTATGCACTCCCCAAGCTTCTCCGACACACGGATGGCGCTCGTCGTTCTCCGGGGTATTCTCCACATAGGTGGGAACCCCACGCACTCCAACAAATCTCCCCCTTCACAACTATGTGGAGGAGGTCGTCATCCCGACGATCTGCCTGCAGTACTCAAACTTCCCCTTCGGAAGAACCTTCGTGAGCATGTCCGCTCCATTGTCATCAGTATGAACCTTCTCAAGCGCCGCATCCTTCTTCTCTCTCTTCCAAGCGAAATAGTTCCGCTTGATGTGGCCCTTCTTGCCACAATGGTAACACTCCGAGTCCTCGTACCGACCCTTGGACTTCTCCTGCTCTTGTCTTTGCCACCACCTGGACCCCTGCTTTTGCCCCTTCCGCGGCTCTTCGAAACTAGTGCCTCTGAGTGATGGGATGTGGATGAAGTGCCCTGAGAACGTCTCCGCATCTCTTCATTCAGTACCCCGCTCTTGGCAAACTCCAGACTGACCACGCCTTCTGGAGCAGAAGCGATCATAGATACTCGTACGGTCTTCCATGAGTCTGGCAATGTACATAGCAACCAAAGTCCTTGAACCTCGTCGTCGAACTTGACTCCCATCGAGGATAGCTGGTCCACCACGCCCTGGAACTCACTCAAGTGATCCGTAATGGATGCACCATCTTTGTACCGCAGACCCATCATCGTCCGGATCAGGAACAATTTGTTTACCACGGTCTTTTTCACGTACAAAGATTCCAGCTTCTCCCACAACGTCTTCGCATGCTCAATATTGGCAACGTGGTTGTACACGTTCTCGTCAACGAACTGCCGCATGTACCCACACACCTGTATATGCTCGAAGTTCCAGTCCTCATCGAATTTGTCACTGGGCTTCTCGGATGCAAATACTGGAAGATGCAGCTTCTTGACGAACAACAAATCCTTCATCTTGCTCTGCCAATAATGGTAGTTGGTACCGTTCAGGTTCACCATGCGCACCGGCTTCGCGTCCATCTCTGCTTCCTGGTTTGACTGTCAACTTCTGACACTTCTTTGAACCCAAAGCTTTGATAACACTCTATTGGAAACGAAGCACGGAAACCGTTCCCCCAAACCAGAAAGTCCTGCGAGAGAACCGAGCAAAAGCACACAAACCAAAAATGTCAAACACAATCGCAGACACAAAGATTTTTGACGTAGAAAACCCTTGCGGGGAAAACCACGGGATGATCGGAGTCCAACCCTGAAGAACCTCCACTAATGGAATAAAGAGAATACACCCTCTACAAGCTCCTCCCGATCCAACACTGATCATCACAACTCACTTGAAAGAAGAAATTTTTTGATTGCGGACTCCGAAGAATAAGAGATGCCAAAAAATTATTCGAAGCAATCTCTCCTTCACAATAGTCCTTAATCCTCTCTCTCTCTCTCTCTCAAAGATTGTAAAGCACTCTTTATTTTGAGATGATTTTACAACTAGCATGCATCACCCTTTTATAAGCCCTTGGTAACCCATACATGGAAGGCCAATATATATGAAAACTTCCAATATAAATCAATCATATATTTAATGAAAATCCAATTATAATTAGCTTACCATAATTGGAAACCCAATAATATGGAAAGCTACTATATGAAGGGTCCAATCATAAATATATAATCAAAGTAAATATGGAAATTCAATCATATATTTTTTTACCATATATGTACAAAAATAAAATCCATGCACTCCCCAAGCTCCTCCGACACACGGATGACGCTCGTCGCTCTCCGGGGTATTCTCCACATAGGTGGGAACCCCACCCACTCCAACAATTGGAACTGATTTTCAATCACGAGCGCAAAGAGAATATGTAACACAGCCATTACAAGTCACAAAGACCTCCGCGAGATTTGGACACAAGATCTTCGAAAATTGAAGACTCGTGTTGGGCCAATTTCGTAATGGATAATGCTTGAAATCTAAAAGCAAGTGACAAAAAATTACTCAATAAGATGGAAGAATAAGAGTATCGAAAAACAAAAAGTTGTCAATATAAAAAAATATAATTAAAAAGATATTAAGCCTCAGTCTAATTTTATCCAAGAAATCTAAGTATAACCAAGTATAGAACATCCATATATCGAGAGAAAACTCGCTGTTGTTGTGTCTTTGCTCTTCACCAAAAGAAGGGAGGAGAGTTCAAGCAAAAAAAGAAGCTCACCTTCCGCCACTGCTGTTGTGTCTTTGTCCGCAAGCGGAGCGAAAAGTCAAAGTAGAAAGGAGAGAAGAGGGTGACGGCGAGAAGGTTGGAGGTTACGGAGGCTGTCGTTGTTGTTGCTGCTGCAGTGTCTTTGGCATCGATTGGCAGTGAGGGTGGCAACGAGAAGGTCGGAGAGGCTGATGGCGAGGGTTCTCGGGTCGCAGTAGAGAGAAGAAAGGAGGGGCGGTCGAATTTGGGAGGGTTTTGGAATTGGGATTTTGGAGTTAGGGCGGGCATTTGGATTGGGAGGGGGGAATTTAGATTTGGGGAGAAGGGAATGAAATTCGGGTAGGAAGGAATATTTTTATTCCTAAATCAAATAAAAATTATAAAGTATTGTATTTGTAACTGTAATTTAATTATTGTAACAATAATAACCGTTACAAACTTGTAACGATAATAACCGTTACAAATTGAAAAAATAAAGTGTTACAAATTGTCTATTTTGGTGTAGTAAATGTTTCCTCCCGGGTCGAATCGGTCCCAGCGTCCCAGGTACCATTCGAGGAAACTTACTTAGACTTGTACAAGTACGTCCATGACCATGCGAATGCGTGTCGACTCGATAAACACAAGTGCATGGTAAAACAACTGAAAGTAAGCAAATCCAACAGTTCAACATCTCATCTCATTTTCGAGTCGTGTTCAACGACTAATCATTACCAACATTCTACTTGGTGATCTCCATGATCCCAAGCCTCATCATTCCTTATTCATTGATTCATTGCAGCAGTTCTCATAATATTCCTTTCAAGGAGGAATAACCAGCATTCATTCATTTTCAAAGGGACCTGTAGCGTTTCATTCATTTCATAGGGACAATAGCATATTCAATTCATTTCTCATGTATCATTCACGCATCATCTCATTATTCAAGTGATTCACTCATTTGTTTCAGCAGCTTTAAACATAAGGGTCATTATTATCAATTCATTCTCAGGTATTGAATCACATTAGCAGCTCAACGTTATTCGTTCAGCAGTTCAATATTTATGTCTTATTCATTCCAACGATTTCTAGCATATACATCTCTATCGATTTAGCAACTAAAGCATCGCATCACAAATATTCAACATTCAAGATAAGAGACATTAGGGACATATTCATAGCATCACGTTATTCCATTTATTAAGCATACATGAATAAGGAGGAAGGATGACAGTTTCACTTGCCTTGCATAACGGTCTTTCTGCTCCGATTTCACACATTCCCAATAGGCGTAGCTCCACCAGCGAGCCACGTTCCAATACCCATTCCATCTAGCCAGCTAAGAGAGACTGCATCAGTCTCAATTCTCCTGATTTCCAACATAAGTCTCGTTCCAACATTCTGATAGTCCAACAAGCCAACCAAATGCCTCGTGTGGAGCGGGGCATTACAACAATGAGATAAAAAAGTGTTCTCCAATGCAAAAGTTTGAGAAGACAATAAAATTATGTTTTTTTTCAACTTCCAAGACAACTTTTTCACTTCTTCTTTATATATATATATATATATATATATATATATATATATATATATATATATATATATATATATATATATATATATATATATATATATATATATATATTCATAATTGATGATGTGGACATAAAGTCATTGTTAAGTGCATTGTCTCGATCTAGACAACCAACTTCACATTCTCCTTGCCATGTCATTGCCATGTCAACTTCACAATTTATTTCACATTTGCATTGGAGAAGTACTTTTGAAAAAAAAATTGCTTGTCATTCCTATGTGGCAACCATTTTTTTCAAACCCACAATAGGGTTGGAGATGCTCTTATGAAGTGCATTGTCTAGATCTAGACAACCAACTTCACATTGTCCATGCCATGCCATTGCCATGTCAACTTCATGATTTACTCTACATTTGCATTGGAGAAGGATTTTTGAAATAAAAGCTTGTCATTCTTATGTGGCAACCATTTTTGCTAAACTCACAATAGGGTTGGAGATGCTCTGAGGCATAAGACAATGTCTTTCCTATGTGACAAGATGATATTCACACAAGACAATGAGATAAAAAAAGTGTTCTCCAATGCAAAAGTTTGAGAAGACAATAAAATTACTGTTTTTTCAACTTTCAAAAAAACTTTTCCGCTTCTTTCCTTTTTTTTATAAATATTTTTGCTCATAATTGATGATGTGGAAGTAAAGCATTGTGAAGTCTATTGTCTAGATCTAGACAACCAACTTAACATTGTTTTTGACATGTCATTGTCATGTCAACTTCACAATTTATTTCACATTTGTATTAGAGAAATAATTTTGAAATAAGAAGTGGTGATTCCTATGTGGCAACCATTTTTTTTCCAACTCACAATGGGTTGGAGATGCTATTACAATCTCTCTTCCACCTCTTACACATTGGTCCCACCTCCCCTCTCACCCTCCTGCTATATAGGCTCCACCCGACCCCACCATCTCCCCCTCCTTCAATCGAAGTCCAACACGTGGCGGTTGTAAATGGACTGTAAGAATTAGTTGTAGGCATAGCAGAGCTCCTCTCGAAAACGAGTGCTTTGAGAAGCACTCAAACAAGTGTGATAGAGTGAGAGAGGAAGAGAGAAGAAAAAGAAAGAGTCTTTCTCTCTTTCTCATCATATTCTCTACACACAAGAAGGAGAAGAAGAACAGCCAAGCTGGGGTGGAGAGGAGCAGCAGTGATCATTGCACATCACTTGGCAAAGGGCCCATGTCCATTGATGGTGGCTCCTTGAGCGATTCCTTAAGAAAGGGAGAAAGCTTTTGCAAAGGGAGAAAGCTTTTGCATATAAAGAAGATAGAAGAGGATTTGGTTCCGTTTTGAAAAGGAAAAAAAAAAAAAAGAGCAAAGACCAGAGGGAAGAGAAGAAACTGGCCGGAGACTGCTTCTTCTTCAACAAGGTGATGCATTTATTTTTATGTTTTGATTGCATGTTGACATGAAATTGAAAGCCCATGTCAAAAAATGAAGGCATCTTTTACTAAAGTTGGCGCCTTTTTTGTTTTTTCTCTAGCTATTTTGTGTTGGATTCTCTAGATTAGGAGAATATTCATTTGTTTAGTTCAGTTCAATTCAGGGTTTGGTGCATGGTGTGGATCTGGATATTGCTCATTTATTGTAAATTGCTCGACTCTTCTTTTGCAAATGTTAATTTTTGTTTTGTTTTTTTTGGTCAAATATTTCACATTTCTGGTTATAATCAATGGAATTAAATATCCACAAAAAGAATTGGGTTTTCCTCCATTTATTTATGCCTGTCAATGAAATATGTTGTGGGGGGGCAATCATTAATGTTTTCACAACGGGAGTGGTGTGTGTGTGTGTGTGTGTGTGTGGGGGGGGGGGGGGGGGGGGGGGGGGGGGGGGGGGGGGGGGGGCGCTATATTTTCATTCATTTGAATACTATGTTGATGGATATGAATACGGCACAAACGAGAAACGAAGGAGGGGACACGGATACAGCACCTTCGTTAGTGTGTCCTGGTGTATCTTGAAGTGCCCGTGTTTGTCCAAAACGTGCCCGGTTGTCGGACACGCCTACCATTTTGGAGTGCCTTTGCTTCCTAATTTGGATGCAATAGTCCATGTTCTAATAATGTTGTGGATGCTACCTTTTCAGGATACCCTCCTTATAAAGCCCCAGAAGAAACATCCTCCCCTGTTGAGGATGGTTGTGATAGCGTTGGTAATGGTTAGCGGAGTTTATATCTGTTTGGTGTGTCTGAAGCAACGAGGGCTCGGCTTTGTGCCTAACCTGATGAAGGTCCATGTAGTAGAGAAGCCTTGCCCTGATCCTAATGTTTCACAGCTACTTATAGAAGGTACTAATAATGAGTTAATGACGATGTCTTGGCTATGTAGATTGCGATGAAGCTCTACCGAGGCTTCAGATTAGTGACCTTTAATCTTTTTGGCAGGAATGAATGCAGGTGTACGCCTGTTAGGTTCTTTGCGATTTTGTCGATGCAGAGGTCTGGGAGTGGGTGGTTTGAGACGTTGTTGAATAGCCATATTAATGTTAGCTCTCATGGGGAGATCTTCTCTGCCAAGGAGAGGCAAAGTAATATTTCATGTATCAAGGCGACGATGGATAAAGTATACAATCTGGATTGGTTAAGTAGTGCTGCTAAAAATAAATGCACTGCTGCCGTCGGCTTCAAGTGGATGCTTAATCAGGTAAAACCGTTTATATGGTATTTAACTGTTCTGAATCATTTATCCTGTTGCAACCACAAGATGCTGATAGATTCAGTCTAACATGAAACTGGCTTGAGCTGTATACTATGTGATTAATGTGAAAATTGTTTTTTTCCCTTTCTTTTTCTCCTTCCTTTACAAGCTCAGATTGTTTTCGACCTGAAGTGGACGCGACACTGCTGCATGAGTTTTTTTGTTGTTTTCGTTAGACCATCTGTTGATGATTAGCTGTAAATACTAATATCTTAAGATAAACCTAGTGGTTATAACAAATAACTAAAAACTTATTTGTTATAAATACTAATCTCTTAGGGGATGTTTGGACGAAGGTTTTGTATTCCTAGGAATCCAATTTCCATTCCTTGGAAATGGAATTCAACATTCCCATACACTTGTTTGGTTATGTTGGGAATATATAGTCCTGAAAAATCCAAATTTTCCATTCACATGTTTTGTTTAGTTTTCCATAAATACCCTCTCATGAATTTCATAATGCTTCTATTACCTAAATGCACATGTTTGAGATAGAAGTTGAAACTTTGAAAGTAGAGGGAGAGTATTACCGTCCAAATAAAACACCCGAACAATATTCCCATGAGAGCAAAACTATTCCCAAGGGGGACCTTGGGTTTTACTTTTCCATATCAATGGAAAGATGAATCCCCTCGTATTCTTCCTCAATTCCCAATACTAGACATACCAAATATGGATAAGGAATCCAAAAATCATTCATAAACCTATAAAACTTGAACCAAACGTCCCCTTGAGATAAGCCTAGTGGTTATAACAATTTTTGGTGGTTGCAAATATTCTAGGAGGCAACTGGGCTCCTCTGTTGCCAACAAACCCTACCCTTATTTTTCTTATCTTTTGGTCACATTTTGACTCTTATTATGTTTGAATCAAAGTTATTTAAATCAAATTGACTTAAATCTGGAACTTCTTTCCCAGCAGTCATTGTGCACTTTACATTGCAGTGTCCCGTCCCGCAAAGTCAATCGGAGGAAGCAAAACGCCGAAGGCGTTCGGACTTAGCCTTGCAGCGACTGCTCGAAGGCTCGCTCGTCCGAGGCGACTCCTCGCTCAGGTGGGGTAGTTTCGGTGAACTTGCCTCATCTTAGCCTTTACATAGTAACTCGCATGTTTTCAACTTGCACAAGTAGGCTAATATAAAAGCTACGAACGCACATAGCTAAGGGAATAATCCCGACGGGTCGAAATATGCTAGAACTTGGAAAAGGTCCCACGGCCGTCATAGAAGTGTGTTCAGCGTGCTTTCAAAGTGACACTCGAATCCTTCGTCCCGTGGCTTGGGAGAAGGAAGTTGGCCTAAGTTGCTAAGTTGTCCCGACACTCGAATTATCCTAAGTCATAGGCGTCGTCCGCGTGAATGCTTGATAAAGCATGCACGGTCCTGTCGTCCAATGTAGTGTCCCGTCCCGCAAAGTCAATCGGATGAATCAAAACGCCGACGGCGTTCGGATTTAGCCTTGCAACGGCTGCTCGAAGGCTCGCTCGGTCGAGGTGACTCCTCGTTCAGGTGGGGTAGTTTCGGTGAACTCGCCTCATCTTAGCCTTCACTTAATAACTCGTATGTTTTCAACTTGCACAAGTTAGGCTGGATAATAAAAGAGACACATCCACATAGCTAAGGGAATAATCCCGACGGGTTGGAATGTCTTAGAACATGGAAAATGGTCCCGCGGTCTGCTTAGAAGTTTGCTCAGCGTGTTTTGAAAACGACACTCGATCCTTCGTCCCGTGGCTTGGGAGAATAAAGTTGGCCTAAGTTGCTAAGTTGCCTCAACACTCGAAATAGCCTAAGTCATAGGCGTCGTCCGCATGAATGCTTGATAAAGCATGCACGGTTCCGTCGTTTTGCCCCAACACTTGAAGTAGCCTAAGTCATAGGCGTCGTCCGCATGAATGCTTGATAAAGCATGCACGGTCCCGTCGTGTGGCCCCGACACTCGAATAAGCCTAAGTCATAGGCGTCGTCCGCATGAATGCTTAATAAAGCGTGCACGGTCCCGTCGTCCAAGGCTTGGCATAGCCTTCGCACGTCCCGTGAGTTAAGCCGTCTTGCACGGCTTTTGACTTAAGTCTAGGCACCCGAGAACTTGGTTGTTCAAGTCGAACGCGTGCACGGCACGTTCCCTCGACGCGAAGCTTGGCGTAGCCTTTGCTCGTCAAGTCATTGTCCGAATAAGTTAGGCAAGAGTTGTGCTGGGCTATCGAAACCATTTCTAGCACTGTCCCGCTCTATCTGCGGTTGTCAAGTCGCGTAGTCCCTCGAGAACAAGGCTCGTCGTATAAAGTATATGACTTGAGCGATAGCGTCGCCTAGAGAAGCAGGCCTGTCTAAGGCACGAGCCACGGTCGGTTTAATAAAGAGTATGCCACGGACAAAGGAAGCCCACGCGACTGGTTGTCGTCGAGATCGGTCCCGCTACTTGGGAGTCTCGATAAGGAATCACGCGAGATCGATCCCGCTACTTGGGAGTCTCGCTAAGCCTCGATAAGTCCCGCACACGAGATCGGTCCCGCTACTTGGGAGTCTCGCTAAGTCTCGACAAGTCCCGCACACGAGATCGGTCCCTCTACTTGGGAGTCTCGTTACGTCTCGACAAGAAAACACACGAGACCGGTCCCGCTACTTGGAAGTCTCGATAAGTCTCGCACACGAGATCGGTCCCGCTACTTGGGAGTCTCGATAGGAAGATGGGAAGCTTGGTCATGTTAAGGAAGGATTTGATAGATCGAGTTGAGTCTTGCATTGTCATTGGACAACTTGTCGACAAGGTGTAGTCTTCTCGAATGATCGCCGGGACATCGGGATCATGTCGGCCCGGGAGAAGCGAGACGGCTCAAAGTAGGATGCTGGATAACCGCATGGAAGATTCGGCGCCTCCGGGGCTAGCTACCCGCGGAGGGACAGTCCGATATCCCCGAGCCGGGTTCAAGATAGCTTGACATTGCTAGTGATCACTCATGTAGATGGGTCGGCAGAATAGCGGCAAATCGCGTGTATGCCTTTGGATAGAGTCTAGAACTTGAATACATGTCCAGTCGGTAACATCATGTCTGGGCCTAAGATTGGGCTGCAGCATAGGCACCGTGCTTGGCACGATACTTGGCGTCGGGATGTTCATGAAATTGACATTATGTCTCGCAAGTCATGTCTAAGTTGGTTTATGAGTCGAACAGGTAGGCCGCAAGGCGGTAGCATGGATAAGTCTTGATAAGTTGCGAGACACGGCCTTAATCTTGAAGCACGAACAAGTCTAAGCAAGGTCTAGAGGCACGACCTGCACGAATCGTCCCCTTGACGTCGTTGACACGAGAATTGGTCTAGAGGTACTTGAGTTTAAGCAAAAGTCTTGGCACGGCCGAGTTCGTATAAGTTGCTCCTCGACGAAGCACTGTCTCAAATATGTTGAAGTCACGAATAAGGCATAGCATGACCCCGTCGTTGCACGACCCTGTCGTTGAAATTGCTAAGTATAGGCCGAGACGTCTTTGTCCTAAAATTGATCATAAGGCAAGACTAGCAAGACAATCGAAAGAGATCTAAGCTGCACAAACTAAATGAACGTGTCGGTTTTGTATGGGTGGGCGAGGAGCTCACTCCACCAGTACAGTTGAGTACTGACACCCACACAGTCTTCATGTACAGGCACAGGTAGAAGCTCGTGGCGCGGAGCTCGCTTGGATGCGTCGAGGCAGGGAGTTCCTTGGCGGTTCGAAGCGTGCGACCGCGTGAAGTCAAGACTTATACGGGGCATAATGTATGGACATTGCCTTCCGAAGCTTCCGCTGGCTCAAGCATTATATCGAGAGATGAGAGAGAGAGCAGAGTGACTTGTAAAATGAGAGAAAAGTGAGCATGAGAGACTTGTAATCAGGGCCTAGCGCCCCATTGTAATCTCATTGTTCAATATAAATAAAAAGTACTTTTGAATAACTTGTGTGTTGCTTCTAAATTTTTGCTGCAATGTTCAATGTCTCTGCTTGGCACTTCTGTGCGACGACCCCATCGCAGCCGCTGTAATCGGCTGTTATGGAACCCGCCTTGCACGAGCGCAATCTAGGCTCGTGCGGCATCACGCCTTAGCGAGGACGATCGCTCCTACGGGAGCGGGACGTGACATAATGGTATCAGAGCACGGCTTTACGTCCTTGGACTTCAAGTTGAATTTCTCAGTTTTGAAAGCTCATCGCTGGTAAAAGAAGTGTGCGCTTTCTCTCAAATGTCCCGCGACATGACCATACAATAAGTCTAAATATTTTCAAAAGCTCGTACAAGCGTTCAATTGAACACATCGGTAGGCCTTAGTGCCGAACGGTGTCAAACTTGACTCGATAAAAGACAAATGCTAAAGTTAGCAAGTCACGTGCGTGCCCAACTAGTCCTACGTCGACATTAGCAAATGTGCATGCAAACTCGAATATAGTCCGCACGGGATGGCTATGCACACGGCCTTTTGGCTAAGTTGTGCCGCGTGTCGCGCACCTAAACCTTATGGTGAAAACGAGTTGCGAGCAATATTAAGTATCGCTCGATCGGGAACGGAGATGCACTTAGAGTGTATATCGATAGGAACGCTATCGAACTAACGCTTAGGCGTGCAAGGAAGACTGGTTTAGATTTTAAGAAATAGTGCGAACGACTTAGTGCATCGATACGAGCGATTATACTGAGATTCGTCGAACGAATCTACAAGTTGTAGAAATCGAGTGAATGCGAAACGTGATTGTGGACTAGATCGGATGGCTCGAATCCTGAGTAGTGTATGGTTTGTCTTGGAAATCATTCGAGCGAAAATTGAGGATTTCGACTTACGGCGAGTATGTCGGCGAGGTGACACGATCGCGCAAAGCCTTAGAATACGTCACGCCTAATTGGTCGTGACTTCGAATGTCCCGAACGAGATGTTGTTCGGACAACTTGTGAGTGGGCAATGGAGTTAGAAAACGATTCAGAACGATGAAACAAGTGAATGTCTTGATCGAGGAAATCTAGTAAATCACACGTACGATTTCGGATTGAGTCATATGAAATGTGACTTGAGTTTTGGACAACGATCTTGAAATTGAAACTAGCTTGAGGAATAGTGACCGAACTTGATCTTGAATATCGAGGAGATTGTGGAGTATCCAATTTAGACAATAGCAACACTTGTACGACTCGAAATTCATTGCAAAGGAAGATCGACAGGTTACGTACATCATCGATGGTATTGAGGCGTATCAAAGATCGATGTGCGATAACTCGAGGTTACTCTGATTCGAGGAACGATGATCATGTAAATTGTCATTGTTCTAATGGATGCTATACTCGGGATGTTGAAATGTGTCGAAGAAAAGATAGAATTAGCTCGAGGATTTTCTAGTGGATCGAATGACGAATGGACTATCGAATTGAGATCTTGACTTTGATGAAAATAAAATGTTTGGATTTGCTTCGACGATAACCCAACGTCGACATTCTTGTCTTGTGCGAGCGCTACTCCATCCTCGCATATGCGTCACGCTGATTAAGGCGATCACTACGCGTGAGCGCTGGTATGATGATTCATACAGCGGAGGTGATCGAACTTGCATAGCATGGTATGGCAATTTGATTGCTTCGACTTATGGTTTGACGCGAAGGTGGACTCGAGAATGACTTAGTATGCTTGACGATCGAACTTGAGGAGTGAGTAGGTCCAATCCGCGTATCGAGAATGAATTATTCTAGACTCGAGCAAGAGTTACGTCCCGATGAGAATGATTATTCCGCGGGAGCGTTGCATGGTGATTCATGAACCACCGTGGATAATCGGACTCGCGTGAGATTGGGACGCAACATATTGTCGAGCTAGATGATCTCGTGATCGAATACATGAATTGGTTAGAATTGGTGATTGAACGGATTCGGTTTCTGCGCAACGAACGCCTCGATGCGAATTAGGTGATCATGCTCGATGTTTAGAAATCTGAGTGACGCGAGCTTGGGTAGAAAATCCCATGTTTCTGACTTGGTTTGACCCTAGAATTGGGGTCAGTGTTGGCAGTATTGTTGGAGATTTATGATTCCAATCCTGACATTGACTTTGCCTTGAGAAATGGCCTAGCTGTCACGCCCCGACCCGGAATCACCCGAATCATCGTCCTCGCAGGGGGCGTGATGCCGCACGAGCCTGGAGTTGCGCTCGTACAAGGCAAGATGACAAGTTCTTAAATGGTTATCTTTTGATTCGATATTTAACAACGAAAGGAAACACAGAGTATACGAAACAATTCTCTTTATTGATATTCGAAACTGAGATTACAATGGCTTTCGATAGCCTAACAGTATATGCCAGATTGGCTACAACACTCAGGTTCTCTCTTGCCCACAAAGGATTTCACCGTTCCATACATCATGCCTTCTATATCTCGGCCGCATCAATCCAGCTGCGTAGTCCGAGCGTCAAAGCGATAGCACGCTTCAATGCGCTTCGGCATTCCAAGCCTTAACACGTTCAAGCAATGCTTCGCCGCGAGCAATCCATTCCCTGCACCCTGCATGAAGCTGGTGGGGGATCAGTACGTTCGTCCTCGCATGTACTGAAGCAAAGATCATCTTTCCAAACCGACATTTTAATATTTATGTTGAATCATGCAACTTAGCTTATGATCTTGCTATGTTCTCCTTAGGGTCAATTTCATGGCATCTTCTAAAGCGTAAAGCATGTTATCATAGCATCATGTTATCGAATTGAACGTACAAGCAAGCAAGCAATCTCGTGTTTGATTCGTGGCACGACTTACCAAGTCGACGCACTCGCCCTTGCACCGACGCAAGGTGAATACGCCGTAATCCTTCCCTGTCATATTATATGTGCATCTCTAAGCAGGATCTCTATGCGGGACGCATACGCGCCTACACTTTCAACCCATCGTTCCTTAACTATATGAAGGTCGTGGGCATATCCGCGCCGGAATGGACTAAAGGAGTCTCTTTTATCTTTCCTTACTTTCTTTTCTCTCCTTCTTTTCTCTCCCTCGTTTGGGTAGCCCGGCGTTTCACGGGTTGGGTTGCTATCCCAACAACCGAAACTTACCGCGTGCCTACCATCATTTGCGGCTTCTCACATTTACGACCGAGTGCTAATCGGACTTCGTAAATGTGCGCCTATCAAAGATTATCATCCCTCCTAGGCCGAACGGTCCCGGTGCCCCGGTGCGCCCGTTCGGAGGGAACGTTCCGTGCACGGAAGATATCATCGCAATTATCTCAAGTCCATTCCATTCGACCATGCAACGCACTATCATTCAAACAACCAAGCATAGCCTTGAGTCCAAGGCTCAGACTTTATCATCTCGCGTCTCTTTCGTTAGCTTTCTGTGTTCTTACATTTCATAGTTCGTTTCAATGATTCAATGGCATCGTGCCTCAACTCAATGGTCGTCAACCGAACGACCAGAAGGTCTTGAACACCTTTCGAGGCACCATGTCATATCCGACAGTTCTGCCACATTCATGCCACAACTGTATTTTCTCGCAACGAAGCCATCTTTTATTATCCCGTGCACGTAGGCACGTTTCGACCATATTTCCATGTTCTATAACTTAGCATTCAAGGTTCGGGCTTGCGCGCTAGGGCGCTCGTCTATTGTCTTTCAATGTTCTAGCCATTCTAACTCATGCGTAAGGCACGGTATGGTTCGTGCACTAAGGCACTCGCCGAGTACAGTTATCCCATGTTCTTACGGCTTGCGCACCGAGGCGCTCGCCTTAGCGATATCCAATGTCCCATAGCGACTCGTGCATATGATGCACGTTTTATTTCAATTGTTCTAACTTAGTGTTCGACTCACACTATGATTTATCTCCGATCGTACCACGCCCGTGGCATCGATAGGTTAACTTTTAGCACACAATGATATATTTGACTTATCGAATGAAGGAGTAAAAAGAAGTCAATCCTCCCACCTTGAGTCGATACGCCTTCGTCGTTTCGCCGAGCCGATGCGGCTCGATTTCATAACTTTGTCGCACGGCCACTCTCCTGACTTAGCCATTCGAGCACTTCGTGCTTCATTGAGTTATATGTCCGATTTGCCTTAGCGTGCCCAAGTCTCGGCCCGTCGCAAGGCGATGATTTGATTTCGCGGACCCCTTACTAAATATTGCAAAAGATCGACCTCTAATATTTTCCCGTCAAAGTATAACCTGCACACGAAACCAACTAAAATCAATACTTGCATCGATTCAGACTTGCGCCTTGGTCGATTCAATTTCTTAGAATCTTCGAGCCGATTCAACGCACTCATCCTTCGGGGCAACGCGGCACTTCGCATCGATTCAACTCGATGCATTCTTTCGGGACAAGACAACTCTTCGCTTCAACTTAGTTTGATGCATTGCTCGGGACAACTTAACTCTCGTATCGTTTTACATCGATACATTTCCTTTGCGTCAACGCGACTCGTTGAGTCAACGCTTCAGCGTAATGCGCCGTGTGGAGCGGGACATTACAGAATATACCACTCAAAATAAGGTTCGTCCTCGAACCAAAACTAACACTCCGACTAAGTGTTTTATAGATCGTTTCACGATCTCGTCCCACCAATGTTGTTCAGTTTTACACTATCTCGCAAGCTTTTCATTAACATTTTAAGTCGTCCTTGCAGCTCGATTTGAATTTTGTATACAACTCGATTTGGATCCATACCTATATTCAAGGCGTCCCGAAGATATATGTATTTTGACCAATTCCAGTGGTAGCAAATTGGAACAAGGCTGACAGGTAAATTTCAATCCTATGCTTGCCATCTCGTACTCTCGTTCGGACTTATCCTTAGCACTTGTTCTCGTAATTTCATCGTATTTCTCATTTCGTATGTTTCATCGGGACTATCAATTCTACGCGTCGCGTCAAGCCGTCGCGCATCCAATCACAACGAGTCTCCGCAACGCCTTGCGTTCGAAGTCGCCACCCAACTATTTTCGAAGTCTTGCTTATGCAACTTATCTCGATACAATCTTCCTTTGTTGACTTGCAAATGCATCAACATTCAGGGCTACGCCCGCTAGGTTACTTACATAGTCCCCGTGCTTAGATTCTCCCGACGCAAGTTTAAATTGACATTGCACAAGGGCCACAATCTATCCGACATGAAAGTTTACAGCAAGGCGACAGTGCTCAAGGCAACGATCGCCTTAGCACGAAGGTCTTTACGATGCGTCTTACATTCAATTTCCTAACGAGTAGGAATTCACTAGCCAAATTCCCAACGTATCCATCTCGCAACATCGAATGTAAATTTCGATTCACGCAAGCTCAATTGCAAGGTGAATCCGAATCTAACAACATGACTCGTAAGTCATTCCCTTATCATTCCCTCTCGTGCATAGCACGTTTTCTCGTAATCGCCTATCCGAATCACCAAGTCCGTTGGTGAATTCTAGTTCGACCGTCGACCAACATAACCATTCAAGTATTCATCCGACGAATACTCAAAATCTAACTATATCATTTTCAATCGAAAGCTGTTCCAACAATTCTCGATCGCCTAGACTTATCGTCAACATGCACCGGGTTATATTTGTTATCGGTGCAATCTCATATACGATATCGCATGGGTCATCTTACGGTCTGCAGCATTCAATTTGATTTGGCGGTCAAGTCTTCTAGGGTCAGCTGCCCCGAAGCTACGCTCGATAACTGTGGATCATCACCGAAGGACAGTTTACGACGAACCATGCTATATCTTATTTCGGAGCCAAATCACGTTCCGACGATTCTATGCGACTACCCAATTTTGGACAAAACCGTTTCTATTGGCGCAACTGATGCGCAACTATCCTCCGAATCAAGTTATGCACTACCGTCGATGATTCCGCAATTTATGAAACATCTACTCGCATCGAGTTTGAGTCTATCTTATTTCTGGGTCGACACACGAGATGCTATACGCATCGAGCAATCGTCGATGACTTATAGTCTCGTCTTTGATCAATCACAAAGTTCACGATCAACCAGTTCGTTCATTCTCGCATCGTTATCTACAAAACTTGATAGCACAAGGCACACTCTATTTGTATTCTCACATCGTGCTTACGTTTCCTTACGTATCGATCTCGATACGCCGTATCTATTTCGATAACGTAAGGGTCAACTTTGAATCCGTTTCAACGTCGACAACTTGCATTGTATACTTCCAAGTTCGCAACGAACTTTTCCATACACATCAACTTGTTTTCCGATTGCCGCATCCCGCTATACTTTGATCGCGTAACTGAGTTACCGATTATCCAACATCGAACCCTCGAGTTATACAATCTCGCCCTATAAGTTTCGCGTATTTTTCAGTCGTACTCAAATGAGTTTCGCCGTAACGTAACCAACTCTTCATCGAAGTCGCACATCGTGCGATTTGATTACAATTCACATCGCCCAACATTTATATCGAAATCACAAGTCGTGCGATTCGATTCGTAAGCTCGAGTTTTCCTTTCCCGTCGATCCGATTATTACCTCAAGGCTAACCGTTTCGCTAGTCTCGGTCGTCCGACCAACTTATAACTTCCGTCCGACGTATCGTTCATCGATACGAGTCTCGCCTTATTGTCCCAACCGATTTTTTTTTTCGAAGAACACTTGCATCAACATACCGTCGTACAAATTTCCAATCGAGTCTCGGTACTCTCCCGTCCGTTGCGGACAATCCTTCCGCAATTCTCACAACGCGTCGATGAAATTTATCGCACAAGTGCTATACCATATACCACTCGAAATCGAGTCATTCATTGCCTACGTGGTATGGCATATACCACTCGGAATTTAAGCCATTTCGCTCGCATTATACTTAGTATAGACCAACGATCTCTTCCGACTCACGATTTCCGCAGTGATCATGCTTGATCACAACCGTAACTTCGATTAATTCACATCCGACACAACTCGGTCAATATTCTCGTTTGCCAACATAAGTTTGGTGTGCAACCGAACGATTCGTTCTATCGATTTACGATTTCAATTCTTTCCTTACGTTGCATCTCGTGCAACAATTTATTTAGATATGCGTTGCATCCCATGCAACAATTTTACTTCCGATACGTGTTGCACATCGTGCTACGATTTATTTTCGACTCTTTCATTTCACTTTGTACAACGATTTATTTCCCATTTCCTTTGCACTTCGTGCAACGATTAATTTGATATGCGTTGCACCACGTGCAATGATTTTACTTCCAACACGCGTTGCACATCGTGCAGCGATTATTCCCGACTTTCCAAGTCAATGCCCAATCCGTTTAACAGATTCGGATTGGCTTATCACTTCTCACTTTCATTTTAACGCATATTCACATTAACTCGCTGCACTTCGTGCATCATTTTATTTCTCATTCAACATGTTACATTGCAACAGTATCTCAAATCGTATCTCACAATTTGTTATGCTTGCAGCAACTAACATTTTTTTTTACGGCTCGTTGCATTCAATGCAATATACCCTTCGCGACTTTCTTAGCAAACATCATGAAATTTCCAAAACACATGCGGCAAAATTTCACGATTTGTATTAGACTTATTGTATGGAACATCCAGTGCGGCATCGAGTAGAGTCAAGAGTGATATCAAGTGGTGGTGGGCAACTTTTCGAATTGTAATGAAGCGAGCGTCCAAAGAAAATTGACCCTAGAGCTCTGATACCAATTTGTCACGCCCCGACCCGGAATCACCCGAATCATCGTCCTCGCAGGGGGCGTGATGCCGCACGAGCCTGGAGTTGCGCTCGTGCAAGGCAAGATGACAAGTTCTCAAATGGTTATCTTTTGATTCGATATTTAACAACGAAAGGAAACACTGAGTATACGAAACAATTCTCTTTATTGATATTCGAAATTGAGATTACAATGGCTTTCGATAGCCTAACAGTATATGCCAGATTGGCTACAACACTCAGGTTCTCTCTTGCCCACAAAGGATTTCACCGTTCCATACATCATGCCTTCTATATCTCGGCCGCATCAATCCAGCTGCGTAGTCCGAGCGTCAATGCGATAGCACGCTTCAATGCGCTTCGGCATTCCAAGCCTTAACACGTTCAAGCAATGCTTCGCCGCGAGCAATCCATTTCCTGTACCCTGCATGAAGCTGGTGGGGGATCAGTACGTTCGTCCTCGCATGTACTGAAGCAAAGATCATCTTTCCAAACCGACATTTTAATATTTATGTTGAATCATACAACTTAGCTTATGATCTTGCTATGTTCTCCTTAGGGTCAATTTCATGGCATCTTCGAAAGCGTAAAGCATGTTATCATAGCATCATGTTATCGAATTGAATGTACAAGCAAGTAAGCAATCTCGTGTTTGATTCGTGGCACGACTTACCAAGTCGACGCACTCGCCCTTGCACTGACGCAAGGTGAATACGCCGTAATCCTTCCCTGTCATATTATATGTGCATCTCTAAGCAGGATCTCTATGCGGGACGCATACGCGCCTACACTTTCAACCCATCGTTCCTTAACTATATGAAGGTCGTGGGCGTATCCGCGCCGGAATGGACTAAAGGAGTTTCTCTTTTATCTTTCCTTACTTTCTTTTCTCTCCTTCTTTTCTCTCCCTCGTTTGGGTAGTCCGACGTTTCACGGGTTGGGTTGCTATCCCAACAACCGAAACTTACCGCGTGCCTACCATCATTTGCGGCTTCTCACATTTACGACCAAGTGCTAATCGGACTTCGCAAATGTGCGCCTATCAAAGATTATCATCCCTCCTAGGCCGAACGGTCCCGGTGCTCCGGTGCGCCCGTTCGGAGGGAACGTTCCGTGCACGGAAGATATCATCGCAATTATCTCAAGTCCATTCCATTCGACCATGCAACGCACTATCATTCAAACAACCAAGCATAGCCTTGTGTCCAAGACTCAGACTTTATCATCTCGCGTCTCTTTCGTTAACTTTCTGTGTTCTTACATTTCATACTTCGTTTCAATGATTCAATGGCATCGTACCTCAACTCAATGGTCGTCAACCGAACGACCCGAAGGTCTTGAACACCTTTCGAGGCACCATGTCATATCCTACAGTTCTGCCACATTCATGCCACAACTATATTTTCTCGCAACGAAGCCATCTTTTATTAACCCGTACACGTAGGCACGTTTCGACCATATTCCCATGTTCTATAACTTAGCATCCAAGGTTCGGACTTGCGCGCTAGGGCGCTCGCCTATTGTCTTTCAATGTTCTAGCCATTCTAACTCATGCGTAAGGCACGGTATGGTTCGTGCACTAAGGCACTCGCCGAGTACAGTTATCCCATGTTCTTACGGCTTGCGCACCGAGGCGCTCGCCTTAGCGATATCCAATGTCCCATAGCGACTCGTGCATATGATGCACGTTTCATTTCAATTGTTCTAACTTAGTGTTCGACTCACACTATGATTTATCTCCGAATAAGTTAGGCAAGAGTTGTGCTGGGCTATCGAAGCCATTTCTAGCACTGTCCCGCTCTATCTGCGGTTGTCAAGTCGCGTAGTCCCTCGAGAACAAGGCTCGTCGTATAAAGTATATGACTTGAGCGATAGCGTCGCCTAGTGTCACGACCCGATCCCAAATTGTTGGGTCGAATCGGATCATGCCCAGCCTGCACCGTTGTTGAGACGGCGGCAGTAAGCTGTATTCAGTAGTGAAACATATGCAGATAAGATTCTAACGAATATAAAATCTTTTATTCAATTAAAATTTCTGAAATACAACAACTATTAATACAACATTCACTTATTACACTTGATTCTAAAAGAAAAAGAAAATAAATACTAATCCAGCTCTTAAGATTCTGGGTTCCAAGTTCTGCGGGACCAGAGTTAGACTTCAGATCCTCGACGATGCAATCACCTAAAAATGTTGTCTTCAGTCAGGAGGGAGCAAAGTACAATTACGAATATCCAATAATTCAAATAATAATTTGAAATTTGCAATGTTAAACAATTTGAAATACTTTAACAATAATTTCCAACAATTCTACAATTGAAAACAATATGATTTGAGTAGGTAACGAACTATGACCGGCTTGGGATGATTCAATTATATCCTAATGATACGGTCCGGCCTATCCTCGTGTATAGGAGGAATCAGCTCGCACAATCAATGCAATATAGGGGTATTGGTCATAGACGCTACACTACTCCCCCAATATCTCGAGTCAATCATATTCAATCAATGAGTCAATATTCGAACTCTAGTAAAGAGTTCCACAATCAATACTCTAGGAGAGAGTTCCGTGTAGCAATGTGGTTTAAAATTGCAATAAAACAATTACTAGATAAATTACCAAATAGACATAACTGTACTTGCCTTTGTTATTGTGACTGGATCGAGAGTCTGTACCGGGGAACTAGGTCAAACACTTCCTCGAAATCCTACAATTGAGAATCTGTCTTTAGAAACTATGTCGCCAATTGCTAACCAAACTAGTTGAAATCTCTAAATTGTCTCCTAGTCCATTTTAGTCTTGTTTAACTAACACAAATAAAAATGCTATTTATTAGTGCGTTGCAATTAAGAAACATAAATTTACATTTAATTTCGAGAAAAATTGTTTTTATCATTTTATTTGGAAAAATTTGGTATTTTATAATTATATAAATATAAAACTAAGATTTTCCTTTTTAATGAGAAATACATGAATTTCTATTTTTAATTTTACAACTTAATTTTCTAAGTGACAAAACATTAATCATTATATTCTTTTGAAAAAAAATACAATAAATAGTTATTATTTTATACTACGTTCCCATTACCAAAATCATCCAGAAAATAAAAGAAACATAAATAAAACCTAAGCTATTACAATCCCACAACCAGAATAGGCTTAAGCCCTTACATTCCCAAGAATTTAAAATAAGAGAAAATTCGTTAGTCCTGTAAACTGCCTACAAAATTAAATATAAATAATATTTAATAATTATAAATTATTATTGAGTCTCAGAACTGGTCCAATCGTCATTTTTATAGCTAATGCCTCAACGTCCGGACGAAACCGGTTTCGTTTGCATTTAGCCGGGGCCCATTGACCTATAAGGTCGTCGCCCAATAAATCCAAAAATAGTATTCTTTTTCGAAGTTCATTTTTTAAAACTATATAATTAATTTTTATAGAAATTTCGGCAGCATTCCCTCTATTTTCGGGATAACCCAAAACTGGAAAACGCGCCGATTTTTCCTGCAAAATAAATCCCAAACCAGGGATACCCAATTTTATATATAAAAACATCTAATAAATCATTTTCCGAAATGAATTCGGAATTCCCGAACAAAATCGGAATTTTCCGAAACCAATTCGAAATATCACAAAACCAATTTCCATACCAATCCAAACCCAAGAACCTTCTCAGAAACAAGATTCTTCTAAAACCAAATTTATATATAAAATCTCTAATCTCAGAAATATTTCCGAAGGATTCGGAAATTCCGAAATCGAAAAGATCACAGAACCAAAACCAACAACATACCAATTTCCGAAGAACTTCGGAAAATCGAAATGGTAACGTAATTGAAACGTAACCAAAAATCCGAATTTCCGAAGGAAACGGTGGACCAATTTCATCACAGACCAAGAGAAACTATGGGACTATCCAGAAGTTACCAAAATTTGACGGAATCTGAAGTGATGCCTCGGACTCGGAACGTTCAGCGCTCGCGGACAGTAAGAAATCAACGAAACCAGATCTGGGTCGGGGCACGCTGGCCCAGTGGGGCGGAGTCGCGTGGGGTGGCTCGGAAGCGGCCAAGAACAGCAGTATCGCTGCGGGAAAAAGGGGGTGCCAGCTAGGGTTCAGCCAGGAGGGTGTGCCGGCTCGGACGCCTGGGCGGGAACAGCCTGGGTCGGGGCTGTCGGCACCGGAGGGGCGCTGGAGGGGTGCGCCGGAGCTCGGGACAGCAGCGGCGGGTGCTTGGGCGGCCGCGCGGGACAGCAGCGACGGCGGGAGGCGCGCGCCGCTCGGGGAGAGGCGCCAAAGGCGAGCGCCGACGTCGGGAGGCGGAGGAGGGCGCCGCAGAGGGCTTCGACGGGGCACAAGAGGCGGGCTCGGGCTCGGCTCGGGTGGAACTAGGGCACGAATTTGGGAAAAAGAGTTTGAGAGTGGTGATGGAGATGGTAATGGAGGAGAGGGATTTATATATGAGATGTATTAGGGAGTTACCGAAATGAACATGCCATGGCCGTTCGGGAAGGTGAACAGAGGAGGAGCCGAGGGGCTCGGATGTTTCGGGAAGGGAAGAGTCGAAAGTTACGGAAGAGGTGAGGTGGGTTCTGAGAAGGAAGAGTTATAATAACTATTTCCTTTAATGAGGAGAATAAAGAAACTCTTTCATTAAGAGTTATAATATATATAATATATATATAAACTAAGGGATTTAGAGGTTGTTTCAAAAAAAAAACTGAGATTGGATTCGGTTTCGATAACGGATTGAGATGGGTTCGGGACGAGTCAGAACGGGTCAGACACAACAAATAAAAATCCAGAACAAATAAATTTATTATTATTATTATTTTAAAATATGGTTTTCATTAATAATATTTTAACAGGTTTTTCCTGAAATAATAATAATAATAATAAACACAATATTAATTAATTAGAGAAAAATACGGATTTTGACTAAAATTTCCAGAATTAATAATTTTCTAAAAATGCATTTTCCTAAATAAATAATTTTTAATAATAATAAGAAGAAGCAATAAAATAATTAATTAAAATTACGGGTTTCACAATCTTTCCTCCTTAGAAAATTTCGTCCTCGAAATTTAAAGGGCAGGGTCGGGGTTTTAATCATGCAATCATGCCTGAAATCAGTTTGGACATCTTCCTTAACAGTCTTATGCCCAAGTAGGTTAACAATCCAAAAACTCATCTAATGCTATATTACATTCTTCCCTCCTTAAAATAAAGTCATTATCCATAATTATGGGTTCTTGTTTCCATTCCCGAATTGCAAATCACCTTTAGAAAGTTTGTCTTTTTGAACACATCTCATAATCCTATAATATGTATTTCTTACAGCTTGCTAATATATTCTATTTAACTATATGATTTGATATTCCTTGTCTTAATGTCAAGCCTCGGTACCTATTATCAAATCTAAAATCCAACACCACGTTTCAATACTCCGATGATCCATAAAGTTTTATTATTTCTTACTTATAGGTGAACACTCTGTGATTTTAGACTAACATGCATATATTTTAATTCCAATTCTCTATATTTGCTCCCGAAACTCCCTATGAAATTTTATTTATCATGATTGGGCTCAAATCCTTCATTTTACTTTTATTGTATCACTTCGACTGCCAAATATCTTATTACATTTTTCAACCAATCTTTCCATTTTTTTTTTTAAAATTTGTAATCCTGGCACCCTTCTATTCATACAATTCGTCATCCTCAATTATCTTAATTTACAATCCAATATTTCTTGTTTCGATTATCCTTTATAGTTAATTCACCATGTACCTTCCTAGAGTGCATCTCTATGCCTAACATTGACAACCTTTAATCTTCAATGTCAAATTATTCACAAACTTTCCTCGATACTAATCACCATTTTACATTTTAACTCATATATATCCTATATATATCATGCACACTAAAAAAAAATCCAAGCTTATAAAATGTTCTAGGTCTACTTCATAAGGTAAAATCAGATTCGAGGCATGATTGCTAAATTAAAGTTAAAATGTAAACATGTTTAGAATCTTCTAGATAGGGTTTAGAATATTTTGTTGTGATCAAAAATCATTTTAAACACGAGTAAAATCGAGGTATAAATTTTATAATCATAAGATAGAAAATTTTAAATAAGATCATAAAAATAGAAAGTTCATAAAATACGACATCAATTTATTTGAGAAACAAATGATAATGTAATTTTCCGAAATGAGGGACGATTTTTCAATTAAAACTGGTATGAGGTATAGGAGTTTGTGACTCAGAAAGAAACAACAAGTTGTACGATTTTAAGATAGTGAGGGTGATTTTAAATAGCCATGACAAGAATATAATCCGATAGAATATTTCTTGAAGTGGGAGCAAATGCTAGAATACAAATCCTCAGAATGATTTGAGATAATCATGATATGAATATAGTCTTATTAATATTCGAAAACCACTATTTTCAAGTCACTTTGTTCCAAATTCATGCCTCGCCAGTGTGCACATGACTGCAATGAATTTTTGACTCCATAACTTAAATAATTTAGTTTACCGAGTAATCTTCCAACTTTATCTATTTCATGGCTAAGCAAACATAGAACAAAGTCTCAATAATATTTGGAAACCTAACGATTACCCGTCATTATTTCAACTTAGAGTTTATGCCTCGCCAGTGCACAACTAGCTGCAGTAAACTTGCAGTTTTCCATAATTCAGATAAATGACTATCACGTAAATGTGTTGAGTCATGTTGGGTTGCTAAATATTTCCTCAGCTTTGTCCATGTGAATTTCAGAGGAATTTCAAAAATTTCAAACGAGTTTAAAGTTCTAAACAGGATAGAAAATGTAGATGACTGTTCTTCTGAGATCAAGGGATTTATCAAAATATGTGTTTGAGATTCAAGAGACTGGGCTAAAATCAAGAGGAGTATCTGTTCTCCGATTTTCTTTTCCAAAGATGAAACGATCAACATTGATTTGAATAATTGAGTCAAACACTAGATAAGATAGAAGCATCACAAATTCGGATTAAGTAAGAAAAACCAATGAAAATATTCCTGACAAATCACTCAGGGAATACAGAAAATTATTTTGAGAAGAATAATTCCATAACTAAGGAAAGTTGGAAATTTGAGAGAAGGTAAGTTTCATTGATTCAAGGAAATCAAATTGAAATTGTCTAGTAACGCTAAGAAATTAAATAGCTTTGGGACAGCTAAAAATCTTCTTGACTAAAGAAAATTTAACAATAGAATGGTTTCAAAAATATGATCCATTTTCTGACCGTTCCTGCTTCATGATCATAGAAGCTTTCTAGGCCTTGATTTGATCAAGAAATTACATAGAGAGAGTAGGGTTTTAAGATGAGTGGAGGAAGTCAACAGATGAGAATATTCTCGGTCTTTGGGATAACTCAGGAGATACAATCAATATTGAAATTGAAAATAACCCCTTTAAGAGAATCATGAACTAAACTAATTCTTCTGGTAATATTTGACCTTGAGGTTTAAATGATCCCAGAAAATTTTTGATTCAGGATTGATTCCGAGAAAGTTAGTCAAGGCAAAAGGTTGGGTAATGGTTGTAGATATATATTGGGTAGACAAGAATTTATCAGGGTTGCTAAGAGAATATTGAAACTCTTCATAACGAACGAATCAAAATTCCAAATAAAGGTAGAGAAGTAAGATCTGATCAACCAATGAAGAAGTTAAAATTAGGTTTGATAAAGAAGAAGAAGATTGAAGAATTCAATCTTATTCCAAAAAGAATATGAATCCTAAGGTATACTAGAACCTGAAAATTATGGTAGGAAAAATAATCTCGAAAGTCATGGGACACTCAAAGGTACAATCAATTTAATCTAGATAAGGTTTAGGTACAAACACAAACAAGGTATCCTACGAATCTATAAGCAGGCAAAAATAGATATTTAAGTAAATAATTTTCGGCCCTACATGGTGTATATCATCTAAGTGTTCTATTTGTTTCTAAAGTCTGTTTTCCTAAAGTCTCAACTATTCCTAGGTCAAGTTACAGAACTGCGCGATGGTCTAGACTAAGTTGACTAGACCAATTTACAGATCTGACCTGCGTGGGCCACCACTAAAAATATGTCACGACCCGATCCCAAATTGTTGGGTCGAATCGGATCATGTCCAGCCTGCACCGTTGTTGAGACGGCGGCAGTAAGCTGTATTCAGTAGTGAAACATATGCAGATAAGATTCTAACGAATATAAAATCTTTTATTCAATTAAAATTTCTGAAATACAACAACTATTAATACAACATTCACTTGTTATACTTGATTCTAAAAGAAAAAGAAAATAAATACTAATCCAGCTCTTAAGATTCTGGATTCCAAGTTCTGCGGGACCAGAGTTAGACTTCAGATCCTCGACGATGCAATCACCTAAAAATGTTATCTCCAGTCAGGAGGGAGCAAAGTACAATTACGAATATCCAATAATTCAAATAATAATTTGAAATTTGCAATGTTAAACAATTTGAAATACTTTAACAATAATTTTCAACAATTCTACAATTGAAAACAATGTGATTTGAGTAGGTAACGAACTATGACCAGCTTGGGATGATTCAATTATATCCTAATGATACGGTCCGGCCTATCCTCGTGTATAGGAGGAATCAGCTCGCACAATCAATGCAATATGGGGGTATTGGTCATAGATGCTACACTACTCCCCCAATATCCCGAGTCAATCAAATTCAATCAATGAGTCAATATTCGAACTCTAGTAAAGAGTTCCACAATCAATACTCTAGGAGAGAGTTCCGTGTAGCAATGTGGTTTAAAATTGCAATAAAATAATTACTAGATAAATTACCAAATAGACATAACTGCACTTGCCTTTGTTATTGTGACTGGATCGAGAGTCTGTACCGGAGAACTAGGTCAAACACTTCCTCGAAATCCTACAATTGAGAATCTGTCTTTAGAAACTATGTCGCCAATTGCTAACCAAACTAGTTGAAATCTCTAAATTGTCTCCTAGTCCATTTTAGTCTTGTTTAACTAACACAAATAAAAACGCTATTTATTAGTGCGTTGCAATTAAGAAACATAAATTTACATTTAATTTCGAGAAAAATTGTATTTATCATTTTATTTGGAAAAATTTGATATTTTATAATTATATAAATATAAAACTAAGATTTTCCTTTTTAATGAGAAATACATGAATTTCTATTTTTAATTTTACAACTTAATTTTCTAAGTGACAAAACATTAATCATTATATTCTTTTGAAAAAAAATACAATAAATAGTTATTATTTTATACTACGTTTCCATTACCAAAATCATCCAGAAAATAAAGAAACATAAATAAAACCTAAGCTATTACAATCCCACAACCAGAATAGGCTTAAGCCCTTACATTCCCAAGAATTTAAAATAAGAGAAAATTCGTTAGTCCTGTAAACTGCCTACAAAATTAAATATAAATAATATTTAATAATTATAAATTATTATTGAGTCTCAGAACTGGTCCAATCGTCATTTTTATAGCGAATGCCTCAACGTCCGGACGAAATCGGTTTCGTTTACATTTAGCCGGGGCCCATTGACCTATAAGGTCGTCGCCCAATAAATCCAAAAATAATATTCTTTTTCGAAGTTCATTTTTTAAAACTATATAATTAATTTTTATAGAAATTTTGGCAGCATTCCCTCTATTTTCGGGATAACCCAAAACTGGGAAACGCGCCGACTTTTCCTGCAAAATAAATCCCAAACCAGGGATACCCAATTTTATATATAAAAACATCTAATAAATCATTTTCCGAAATGAATTCGGAATTTCCGAACAAAATCGGAATTTTCCGAAACCAATTCGAAATATCACAAAACCAATTTCCATACCAATCCAAACCCAAGAACCTTCTCAGAAACAAGATTCTTCTAAAACCAAATTTATATATAAAATCTCTAATCTCAGAAATATTTCCGAAGGATTTGGAAATTCCGAAATCGAAAAGATCACAGAACCAAAACCAACAACATACCAATTTCCGAAGAACTTCGGAAAATCGAAATGGTAACGTAATTGAAACGTAACCAAAAATCCGAATTCCCGAAGGAATCGGTGGACCAATTTCATCACAGACCAAGAGAAACTATGGGACTATTCAGAAGTTACCGAAATTTGACGGAATCCGAAGTGATGCCTCGGACTCGGAACGTTCAGCGCTCACGGACAGTAAGAAATCAGCGAAACCAGATCTGGGTCGGGGCACGCTGGCCGAGTGGGGCGGAGTCGCGTGGGGTGGCTCGGAAGCGGCCAAGAACAGCAGCATCGCTGCGGGAAAAAGGGGGCGCCAGCTAGGGTTCAGCCAGGAGGGTGTGCCGGCTCGGACGCCTGGGCGGGAACAGCCTGGGTCGGGGCTGTCGGCACCGGTGGGGCGCTGGAGGGGTGCGTCGGAGCTCGGGATAGCAGCGGCGGGTGCTTGGGCGGCCGCGCGGGACAGCAGCGACGGCGGGAGGCGCGCGCCGCTCGGGGAGAGGCGCCAAAGGCGAGCGCCGGCGTCGGGAGGCGGAGGAGGGCGCCGCAGAGGGCTTCGACGGGGCACAAGAGGCGGGCTCGGGCTCGGCTCGGGTGGAACTAGGGCACGAATTTGGGAAAAAGAGTTTGAGAGTGGTGATGGAGATGGTAATGTAGGAGAGGGATTTATATATGAGATGTATTAGGGAGTTACCGAAATGAACAGGCCATGGCCGTTCGGGAAGGTGAACAGAGGAGGAGCCGAGGGGCTCGGATGTTTCGGGAAGGGAAGAGTCAAAAGTTACGGAAGAGGTGAGGTGGGTTCTGAGAAGGAAGAGTTATAATAACTATTTCCTTTAATGAGGAGAATAAAGAAACTCTTTCATTAAGAGTTATAATATATATAATATATATATATAAACTAAGGGATTTAGAGGTTGTTTCAAAAAAAATTGAGATTGGATTCGGTTTCGATAACGGATTGAGATGGGTTCGGGACGAGTCAGAACGGGTCAGACACAACAAATAAAAATCCAGAACAAATAAATTTATTATTATTTTTTTAAAATATGGTTTTCATTAATAATAATTTAACAGGTTTGTCCTGAAATAATAATAATAATAATCAACACAATATTAATTAATTAGAGAAAAATACGGGTTTTGACTAAAATTTCCAGAATTAATAATTTTCTAAAAATGCATTTTCCTAAATAAATAATTTTAAATAATAATAATAAGAAGCAATAAAATAATTAATTAAAATTACGGGTTTCACACCTAGAGAAGCATGCCTGTCTAAGGCACGAGCCACGGTCGGTTTAGTAAAGAGTATGCCACGGACAAAGGAAGCCCACGCGACTGGTTGTCGCCGAGATCGGTCCCGCTACTTGGGAGTCTCGATAAGGAATCATGCGAGATCGGTCCCGCTACTTGGGAGTCTCGCTAAGCCTCGATAAGTCCCGCACACGAGATCGGTCCCGCTACTTGGGAGTCTCGCTAAGTCTCGACAAGTCCCGCACACGAGATCAGTCCCGCTACTTTGGAGTCTCGCTAAGTTTCGACAAGTCCCGCACACGAGATCGGTCCCGCTACTTGGGAGTCTCGTTACGTCTCGACAAGGAAACACACGAGACCGGTCCCGCTACTTGGGAGTCTCGATAAGTCTCGCACACGAGATCGGTCCCGCTACTTGGGAGTCTCGATAGGAAGATGGGAAGCTTGGTCATGTTAAGGAAGGATTTGATAGATCGTGTTGAGTCTTGCATGGTCATTGTACAACTTGTCGACAAGGTGTAGTCTTCTCGAATGATCGCCGGAATACCGGGATCATGTCGGCCCGGGAGAAGCGAGACGGCTCAAAGTAGGATGCTAGATAACCGCATGGGAGATTCGGCGCCTCCGGGGCTAGCTACCCGCGGAGGGACGGTCCGATATCCCCGAGCTGGGTTCAAGATAGCTTGACATTGCTAGTGAGCACTCATGTAGATGGGTCGACAGAATAGCGGCAAACCGCATGTATGCCTTTGGATAGAGTCTAGAACTTGAATGCATGTCCAGTCGGTAACACCATGTCTGGGCCTAAGATTGGGCTGCAGCATAGGCACCGTGCTTGGCACAATACTTGGCGTCGGGATGTTCATGAAATTGACATTATGTCTCGCAAGTCATGTCTAAGTTGGTTTATGAGTCGAACAGGTAGGCCGCAAGGCGGTAGCATGGATAAGTCTTGATAAGTTGCGAGGCACGACCTCAATCTTGAAGCACGAACAAGTCTAAGCAAGGTCTAGAGGCACGACCTGCACGAATTGTTCCCTTGACGTCGTTGACACGAGAATTGGTCTAGAGGCACTTGAGTTTAAGCGAAAGTTTTGGCACGACCGAGTTCGTATAAGTTGCTCCTCGGCGAAGCACTGTCTCGAATATGTTGAAGTCACGAATAAGGCATAGCACGACCCTGTCGTTGAAATTGCTAAGTATAGGCCGAGACGTCTTTGTCCTAAAATTGATCCTAAGGCAAGACTAGCAAGACAATCGAAAGAGATCTAAGCTGCATAAACTAAATGAACGTGTCGGTTTTGTATGGGTGGGCGAGGAGCTCACTCCACCAGTACAGTTGAGTACTGACACCCACACAGTCTTCATGTGCAGGCACATGTAGAAGCTCGTGGCGCGGAACTCGCTTGGATGCGTCGAGGCACGGAGTTCCTTGGCGGTTCGAAGCGTGCGGCCGCGTGAAGTCAAGACTTATACGGGACATAATGTATGGATATTGTCTTCCGAAGCTTCCGCTGGCTCAAGCATTGTATCGAGAGATGAGAGAGAGCAGAGTGACTTGTAAAATGAGAGAAAAGTGAGCATGAGAGACTTGTAATCAGGGCCTAGCGTCCCATTGTAATCTCAATGTTCAATATCAATAAAGAGTACTTTTGAATAACTTGTGTGTTGCTTTTAAATTTTCGCTGCAATGTTCAATGTCTCTGCTTGGGACTTCTGTGCGACGACCCCGTCGCAGCCGCTGTAATCGGTCGTTATGGAACCCGTCTTGCACGAGCGCAATCTAGGCTCGTGCGGCATCACGTCTTAGCGAGGACGATCGCTCCTACGGGAGCGGGACATGACATCCAAGGCTTGGTATAGCCTTCGCATGTCCCGTGGTTTAAGTCGTATTGCATGGCTTGTGGCCTAAGTCTAGGCACCCGAAAACTTGGTTATTCAAGTTGAACGCGTGCACGGCACGTTCCCTCGACGCGAAGCTTGGCGTAGCCTTTGCTCGTCAAGTCATTGCCCGAATAAGTTAGACAAGAGTTGTGCTGGGCTATCGAAGCCATTTCTAGCACTGTCCCGCTCTATTTGCGGTTGTCAAGTCGCGTAGTCCCTCGAGAACAAGGCTCGTCGTATAAAGTATATGACTTGAGCGATAGCGTCGCCTAGAGAAGCAGGCCTGTCTAAGGCACGAGCCACGGTGGATTTAGTAAAGAGTATGCCACGGACAAAGGAAGTTCACGCGACTGGTTGTCGCCGAGATCGTTCCCGCTACTTGGGAGTCTCGATAAGCCTCGTTCACACGAGATCGGTCCCGCTACTTGGGAGTCTCGCTAAGTCTCGATAAGCCTCGTTCACGCGAGATCGGTTCCGCTACTTGGGAGTCTCGCTAAGTCTCGCACACGAGATCGGTCCCACTACTTGGGAGTCTCGATAAGTCTAGATAAGCAAGCACCCGAGATCGGTCATGCTACTTGGAAGTCTCGCTAAGTCTCGATAAATCTCGCACACGAGATCGGTCCCGCTATTTGGGAGTCTCGATAGAAAGATGGAAAGCATGGTCATGGTTAAGGGAGGACTTGATAGATCGAGTTGAGTCTGCATGGTCATTGTACAACTTGTCGACAAGGTGTAGTCTTCTCGAATGATCGCCGGGGCGTCGGAATCATGTCGGCCTGGGGGAAGCGAGTGCGGCTTAAGGTAGGATGCTGGATAACCGCATGGGAGATACTTGGCGCTTCCGGGGCTAGCTACCCGCGGAGGGACGAGTCGATATCTCCGAGCCGTGTCCAAGATAGCTTGACATTGCTAGTGACCACTCATGTAGATGGGTCGGCAGAATAGCGGCAAACCACGTGTATGCCTTTGGATTGAGTCTAGAATTTGAATAAATGTCCACTCGGTAACACAATGTCTGGGCCTAAGATTGGACTGCAGTATAGGCATCGTGTTTGGCACGATACTTGGCATCGGGATGTTCATGAAATTGACACTATGTTTCACAAGTCTTGTCTTAGTTGGTTTGTAAGCCGAACAAGAAGGCCGCAAGGCGGTAGCATGGATAAGTCTTGATAATTTGCGAGGCACGGCCTCAATCTTGAAGCACGAACAAGTCTAAGCAAGGTCTAGAGGCACGACCTGCACGAGTCGTTCCCTTGACGTCGTTGGCACGAAAAGGATCTTGGTACGGTCGAGTTACATAAGTTTCTGCCCGGCGAGGCACTGCTTTGAATATGCTGAAGTCACGAATAGAGTATGGTACGACCCTGCCGCCCCGAGTTGAAGTTCGGTCAAGTACATAAGCGATGAGGCACTGCCTCGATCGAAATACACGTTGGCATTATAGCACGACCATGTCATGGCACATCGGTTTGGTCAGGCGTCGTAGTCTTAAAATTGATCCTAAGGCAAGACTAGAAAGACAATCGTAAAGGGGCTTGTATTGCACAAAGTAAATAAACGTGTCGGTTTTGTATGGGTTGGCGAGGAGCTCACTCCACCAGCACAGTTGAGTACTGACACCCACACAGATTTCATGTGCAGGCACAGATAGAAGCTCGTAGCGCGGAACTCGCTTGGATGCGTCGAGGCACGGAGTTCCTTGGCGATTCCAAGCGTGCGGCCGCGTGAAGTCAAGACTTATACGGGACATAATGTATGGACATTGCCTTCCGAAGCTTCCGCTGGCTCAAGCATTGTAATCGAGAGATAAGAGAGAGAAGAGTGACTTGTAACATGAGAGAAGAGTGAGCTTGAGAGATTTGTAATCAAGGCCTTGCGCCCCATTGTAATCTGATCGTTCAATATCAATAAAGACTACATTTTGAATAACTTGTGTTTTGCTTCTAAATTCCGCTGCATGTTCAATGTTTCTGCTTGGGACTTCTGTGCGACGATCCCGTCGCAGCCGCTGTAATCGGCCGTTATGAACGCAATTTAGGCTCGTGCGGCATCACGTCTTAGCTAGGACGATCGCTCCTACGGGAGCGGGACGTGACATACATAGTACATGATTCCTTGTAGACTTGATTTGCACATGTCTGTTCTAACTTATCATTTATTGTCTTTTGCCTTATTAACTCAACAGTAGTCCTGGAATGGAATCACAATGCAGAGAATTAGCATGTAATGGTTTAGGAACAATAAAAACTTTAGAACTCAATTTTTCCAGTGTCCTTCTGAGCAAGCAGTGTCAAGAGCTATGAGCACCGACTCCATATAACTTCTTGCAATCACAATTTGTTGTGTAGAGACTCCATAAAACTTCTTGCAATCACTTTGTTTTGTAGAACACCAAAAAATGAATGCTCCATACAAACAAAATACGTATCAAGAAGTCGATTTGACTTGAGAGCCGGTTACCAATTTGCATCACACTATCCTTTGAGGACATTGATATAACATGAATACCCTTCTGCAAAGTTAATATTGTCTTTGCGATATTTGAAGACTCTCTGGAGCAGTCCAATATAGGGTTGCTAGGGATGTCCGACATGTATTCTGTAAGGATTCATTTTTATTGGATCCAAGTATCCAACAAAGTTTTACACTCTCTGCCAGCAAGAAACAACTGTCACCCTGTATCATGGTTGCAGTGAAAAAAATATAGGACCTCAAGCACAAGCTACCCAACACAGGTGAAGTGGAAGAAGTCGGGAATGAGGGACCGTTTAAAATGCGCGAAAAATTGGAAATATGAAAACTTTGATTTGTAATATTTTGCTGCCTCTTTTTCTGGAACAATTATGCAGCTAAGTCCCTTGCATATCGATCTATTATAGGGTCTTATGAAGAATAATGAAGAAATAATATCATACTTCAACCGTAGAGGATCCCTGCAATATTGCGACGACTGGTTTAACTGTTCTGAATCATTTTCTCCTGATTGCAACCATAAGATGCTTCTCCTGATTGCAACCACAAGATGCTGATAGATTCAGTCTGACATGAAACTGGATTGAGCTGTATACATGGGCGGAGCCAGCATAGGCCCAGTGGGGTCATGTGCCCCCACTCAATTATATATATATATATATATATATATATATATATATATGTATATATATATATAATTTTTATTATTAATTGTTTTACTCTCAGCTATTATATTATGAACGAACAACAATTTGATATTTTATTCGTTTTACTTATAGTTGCAAGTAGCTGAATCATGTCATAAATTTTATCCTTAATTGTTTTTAGATGACAAGATTTAATTTGCTCTTAGATGAAATAAAATTGTTTTCTAGTATAACATTTTTTGATTAAAAAATATAAAGTTAAACTAAATTAGTGGTTGGAAATAAAAATTTTAATTTTGTTTTTCCTTGAGGGAGAAAAAAATATTTAATTTTCATAAGACCTTAGGATGGCAAGGTTTATGACTAAAATGATAGGATCCAAGTATGAATTTTAAGATATACTGAATCTCCTCGATCAAATAGTCAAAATTGATCAAAAATGTCTTGTATGACCTGACTGGAATGACAATGAAGTTAAGATTCTGATTATATTGAGTTAGAATTAATGTCCACTTTAATACCAATCCCATTTTGAAATGAATAAAAAAATGAGCAGCTACAATAGAAAAACTAGAATAGACGACCAATGTTAGGTATAGAAAATAGAATTTATAACTAATTTATGTAATTTTTTCTCTACATTTTTATAATTTTTTTGAATTAAAATTTTTTTAGTCGATTTTGACCCCGCTGTATCCAAATCCTGGCTACGCCACTGGCTGTATACTATGTGATTAATGTGAATTTTTTTTCTCTTTCTTTTTCTCTTTCCTTTACAAGCTCAGATTGTTTTTCGACCTGAGTGGACACGACAATGCTGCATGAGTGTTTTTTTGTTGTTTTCGTCAAACCATATGTTGGTGATTAGCTGCAAATACTAATCTCATAAGATAAACGTAGTGGTTATAACAAATAACTAAAAACTTATTTGTTATAAATACTAAATTACTAATCTCTTAGGGGACGTTTGGATGAAGGTTTTGTATTTCTAGGAATCCAATTTCCATTCCATGGAAAAGAAATTCAACATTCCCATACACTTGTTTGGTTATGTTGGGAATATATAGTCCGAAATATCCAATTTTCCTATTCACATGTTTTGTTCAGACAGGAATAATAATCTTAATTTGTTTAGTTTTCCATAAATACCCTCTCATGAATTTCATAATGCTTATATTACCTAAATTCACATGTTTGGGATAGAAGTTGAAATTTTGAAAGTAGAGGGAGGGTATAACCGTCCAAATAAAACACCAAACAATATTCCCATGAGAGCAAAACTATTCCCAAGGGGGACCAAGGGTTTTACTTTCCCATATCAATGGAAAAATGAATCTCTTCGTATTCTTCCCCAATTCCCAGTCGTAGACATACCAAATATGGATAAGGAATCCAAAACTCATTCCCAAGCCTACAAAACTTGAACAAAACGTCCCCTTATGTAAGCCTAGTGGTTATAACATTTTTTGGTGGTTGCAAATATTCTAGGAGGCAACTGGGCTCCTTTGTTGCCAACAAACCCTACCCTTATTTTTCTTATCTTTGGTCACATTTTGACTCTTATTATGTCTGAATCAAAGTTATTTAAATCAAATTGACTTAAATCTGGAACTTTCCTGGCAGTCATTGTGCACTTTACATATTTTTAACGAATATGTAGATACTTGATAGATAAGGGTGTTTCTTGGTCCTCTATAGTTATCTTGGAAAAGATTAAGGTTGTCGATTCGCATTCTATAGTTATCTTGGAAAAGAGTAAGGTTGTCGATTCGCATGTTTGAAAGAATGGGGGTAAGTGCACGACTGCCAAGTATATAGGGGTTATGTATAATAGAGCTACATTTGCATATATGTATCTGTAGTAGTATTTTGGCTGAAGAATGTCTGCTAGTGATGAGGATGGATCATCTCTTTGCAATTCCTATTGCTAGTTTGCTACATAGGTGCATAGCAGTGTAGGGAGCGGAATTCGTAACCGCTAGTTAAAGGTCAGCCAGTCAGTTATGGAGCAAAAATATAAGTACCGGTTAAGAAATAGAGATCCAACTTGGGCCAAACAGGGCAAGAAAAATCATAGTAGACCAAATGAGCACGAGCACGGTTTGGTGTTCCTTGGTCCCAAATAAAGATAGGCCATAAGGAGATAATTCCTTATAGACTTAAAACTTTGTTACTTGATTTGCACATGTCTGTTCAACTTATCATTTATTGTCTTTTGCCTTGTTAACTCAATAGTAGTCCTGAAATGGAATCACAATGCAGAGAATTAGCATGTAATGGTTTATGAACAATAAAAACCTCAGAAATCAAAATTTCCAGTCATTGTCTTCAGAGCAAGCATTGTCAAGCACTGACTCCATAGAACTTGTAATCATAATTTGCTTTGTAGAGACTCCATAAAACTTCTTGCAATCACTTTGTTTTGTAGAACACAAAAAAATGATGCTCCATACAAACAAAATACGTATCAAGAAGTCGATTTGACTTGAGAGCTGGTTCCCAATTTGCATCACACTATCCTTCGAGGACATTGATATAACATGAATACCCTTCTGCGAAGTTAATCTTGTCTTTGAGATATTTGAAGACTCTCTGGAGCAGTCCAATTTAGGTAGGGTTGCTAGGATGTCCAACACGTATTCTGTAAGGACATTTCATAAGATCCGAGTACCCGACAAAGTTCTACACTCTTCCAGCTAGTCAACACAACTTTCATCCTTTATCATGGTTGCAGTAAAAAATATAGGACACAAGCTGCACAACACGGGTGAAGTGGAAGAAGGCTGGAATGAGGGACTGTTAATAATATTTAAACGCGAAAAATTAGAGATCTGAAAACTTTGATTTGTATTATTTTGCTACCTCTTTTGTGGAACATTTATGCAGCTAAGTCCTTTGCTTACCGTTCTATTATAGGGTCTTATGAAGAATCATGAAGAAATAATGTTATACTTCAACCGTAGAGGGGCCTCTGCAATATTCATTTTCAGAAGAAATCTCCTGCGACGGCTGGTTTCTAGACTCGCAAATGAGCATGACCGAGATCTCAAGCAACTAAATGGGACCCACAAAGCTCACATCCATTCAAAAGACGAGGTCATGTTCTTGCTTTATGATTCAACACACTTTGATAAGCTTGAAGCGTTTTACTTATCCATGCCTTTCCTTAGAACTTTGGAGCTGAAGTTGTGATGTTTAATTTTGTGCAGGCTGATGTCCTTGCTAGATATTCATATAAGCCCAAGATTGACGCCACGGATGTGATTCCAACACTGAACGAAAATGATAAATGGGTTGCAGATGCTCTTGCATATTTTGAAAGCACCCGTCAGATTGTTCTTTACTAGGAATATCTTGTTAAAAATCGCACAGTAAGTTCTCGTTACTGTCTAGAATGATGATGCAGATCAGAGCATTATTTCTCAAACCTGGTCTTTACCCATGCTGTATATTCTTTTATTTTTGAAGAAGTTGAAGGATGTTCTGGAGTTCCTAAAGGTACCTCAATTGAAGCTATTCAGTCGGCATGTGAAGATCCATACAAAACCATTTTCGGAACAAGTCGAGAACTTGGATGCAATCTCAAACACCCTAAGGCCTCGTTTGGTTACCGGAATTTGAGCTTGGGAAAGAAAAGTGATTCCTTTCCTATGTTTGGGAGCCAAAGGAAAGTTGTTGGAAAGGGAAAATGATTCCCAAGAGGTAGGAAAATAGGGGGGAAAGTGGTTCCTCCCATTTATCTAAGGAATCACTTTCCCTCCAACTTTTCCGCATTTATTACAAAAAGTTTTGACCAAAATATCCATGTTCATAATATTATTTACCATTTTTATCCATAATATCTTTTAGACAAAAATATTTCTAAGTAATAATTATTTTTATTAGCACGAGGGTATTTTTGGAAAATTGACTTGATTTTGTTTCCTTTCCTTACAAACACCAAACACTATAATGGAAATTAAAGATATATTCCGGCTATAATCCTGATCTTTCCAAACACCGGAAAGAAAAGTTTATAGGAATTATAATTTCCTAAAGGAAAGGAAATACCAAGGAATCTGTTTCCTTTCCTTTCCATTCCGCGAACCAAAGATAGTACGAGAGCTTCTTGCAGTCCGACTACGTACAAGATGTAATGTCATCACCTTAACAATTTTCTGTAAATAGATCCCTTTTGAGTCTTTTGTTGATACGACACTGGCTTTTGCACCTGACACCGATCGCTAGTTGGTAAAATTACAATAAGGGGCATATGGTCCCGAGCTATTTCAATTTTCATTACTCAAACTGTAATAGATTCTAATATATTAATGAGCTAATGTAATTTAATTGATAATTTAGCTTTTCCGCTTAAGATGTGGTTTATGTTGGAATTATTCAATAATTATGGGACCACACATGTAAAATTAATTGTGTTTGAGCTATCTAAATAATTAAGCCAAATTAAAGTGGTCTATTTGAAAAATTGGCTTAAGGGTATAATTGTCATGGAATTAATGTGTAGATACCGGAAATAATTCTAATTTGATGAGAGGCCAAATTAGAAATATTACAACACACATATCTATATATGTGTATTCATTAGGGTTATGGTCCCCAACTCATACGGCCACCAAAGAGAAGGTTTCTCTATTCTCTTCTGTATCCCCATCAACAAAGATAGGAACAAAGATTTCATCTTTGTTATTAAGGGCCGTAGCGGGTTGGAAGATCGAACCCCACAAAAGGACGACTGTTTCAAGATCCATCAAGCCTAGCAATAGATTCAGGTACGCTTCCGCAAATTTAAATTTATGTTATTCATCTCATGAATCGACATGGCACAATAAAATTTCTAACAAGTGGTATCAGAGCCTCCCTTGTTTGATTTATGAGGTCGAAGTTTCAGAATCGATTTTTGTTGTTGCTCAGGAACCCTAAATTGTTTATTTAATTTATTTTAGGGTTTCAATTGTTGGATCATTTATTTTGTTGTTTTGATCCACCAGTTTAGATCTCCTTTTGCATACTATTGATTTTTAATATAAATAAAATTATTATTATTTTTTTTTTAATGATTGTTGAGGATTCAGAAATTTGAACTGTCTGCACTATGCGGATACTTTCGATTTTTTCTTTTCGGTCAACTCTGTTTGCACTATGCGGATCTTCCGATTTTGTTTTTCAGTTCCCAAAAAAAAAAACAACTTTGTTGAGAGTGGGATTCACCCACACCTTTTTGGACCAGAACCTTAATCTGGCGCCTTGGACCTTGATTGGACCTTACGCAATTTTTTTATTTATTTATGAAGTAAATATTTTTACTGTTTAAGTTTGGTTTGATAGTCATAATCTCGTTTGATAGAGATAAATAATAATCATGATTATGCCTTCATTTGGTTCGCCATTATAAAGTAATGTTTGAATTTTGGTTATACAATTAGAAGTAATTTTGTATCTTAAATGTAAACATTGACTATGTTTAAATGGTGAACTTCGGATTTTACTTTGTTAATTCATTATACATGGATATTAATATTCCTTAGTTTGGAAGTTGAGGATACTGGAAATTGTAATGTGATTTTTTGTTGTCTTTATGCCACATGAGTTAGCAATCAGTAAGGGCCATCAAGTGCCTATAAAATTTTGTAGTTTGATATATTGACCTTTGGCAATTAAGTATGTCGATAGGCTTTCCTGTAAAAAAGATTTGACCGCATTCAAATGCCATCAACTTTGAATTTTGAATCGTGAATTTATTAAATTAATTTGTTTGGTTTTGTTTATGCAAGTTTGTTTATGCATTGAATTAATAAGTTGAATATACTGTATATTTTAAATTATGATACATGCATGAAACGTTTTATCGTAAAGTTTATTTGGTTCTGTATTGTATGTTCTAAGTAAAATAATCGTAAGACTTGCATAAACAAACTATATGTTCAAATTTGAATATATTGTATCATGATATTGTGGTTTATCATGATTTGGTTTTCAGACCCAAACTATATGATTATTTTATTTGAGCTACAATCTTTTAAATATGCATATAAATAAAGTTTTGGATATGATTCAGTTTTGTAAAATTTAGTCAACATTCAATTTTTTGGTGCCTTTTATGACTAGCAATAGTTGTCCAATATTCTAAGTAGACTCATTGAAACAAGATGTCGCCAAAGTGACCTCTCTTGCGTAGATAGTCTACGAGGGATGTCGGATGTTTGTATGTGTATATTCATGCGGGTATTAGCCGGCCCAAAGGAAGGTTAATACTTGGCCGAATTGCACACATACTTGTGGTGATAAATGTGTGACAATTATACGGTTTACATGTGAATAATAACCCAATCCAAAGATAGGCTTATTATTTGACATGACTTATTGTCAACGTTTGATCACTACACCAAGAGTACCACTTGCAGTTAATATCACTGTCCAAAGACTTGATATTAATGATGTACAAGGTATCTTGAGATGGGGTTCACCATTACTTGAATTTGTTTGACTATATTTTACCCTTTGGTTATTAATTAGAGCATATTTGTTTATTTTTATTTTTTTGTTCTCTTTTCAGCTAGTGTTGCTACAATATCTGCTAATCTGAACTCAATTCCAATGCTTAATGGGACAAACTTCAAGGACTGGAAAGAGAACATATATATTGTTCTCGGCTGCATGGATCTAGACCTTGCACTTAGGATTGAGCGTCCCACTACTCCTAAGGATGACAGTTCATCTGGTGACAGAGCGAACTTCGAGAAGTGGGAACGCTCAAACCGCATGAGTCTAATGATCATAAAGCACGGTATTCTAGAGGCATTCAGGGGTACAGTATTTGATGAGATTACTAATGCCAAACAATTCCTTGTTGAAATCGAGAAGCGATTTGCAAAGAATGATAAGGCGGAAACAAGCACACTTTTGTTGCGCTTGATTACCATGAAGTATAAAGGCAAAGGTAACATAAGGGAGTACATCATGGAGATGTCTCATATTGCTTCAAAACTTAAGGCACTTAAGCTCGACTTGTCGGATGACTTGCTCGTTTATTTGGTATTGCTCTCACTTCCTACACAGTACAATCAGTTCAAGGTCAGTTACAACTGTCAAAAGGAAAAATGGACTCTAAATGAGCTCATTTCGTACTGTATACAAGAAGAAGAGAGATTGAAGCAAGATAAAACTGAAAGTGCTAATTTGGCTACCATCCCTAAAGACAAGTATAAGGACACTAAGCGAAAGAATACATAAGCTACTAAGGGTCCAGTGCAAAAGAAACAACAAACTGAGGCTAATGGTTGTTTTTTTTTGGCAAGCCGGGACACGTAAAGAAGAAATGTACAAAGTACCACGCATGGCGTGTAAAAAAAGGGTTGCTAGATCTACCGAAAGCCCATTGATGGTGAAAGACACATCTATATGGGAGACGACAAGTCGGTAGAAGTGGATGCAATAGGACAAATTTTGGATATTAGTTATTATTGGATTTGATAGACAATTTTATCTAAAACTTTTATTGTACCGTCTTTTAGACGAAATTTAGTTTTAGTTTTCTTGTTTGACAATCTTATTTATCATTGTTCATTTGGGAACAATAAAGTTTGATCTATCTTTAAATTCAAAATAATGTTGGTATTATTTTTATTTTTTTAAATGTTCGAGACATGCTATTATCACTTGAAACTATTACGTCCTATAAAGAAATCTTGCATATGGAACCACGTGGTACTAAACACAAAAATAAAGAATTTTTTTTAGACGAGAAGTGTAATATTTTTTGAGGATGTTGAGTTTGGGGGAGAAATAAAGTCAATGACATTGTCTTTGAGGAGGAATCGATTGCGATTCCTACTATCACTTTTGACGATGTGCAAGATTCTGCACCTGTCATTGATCAAGAAGTGAATTCAGAGCCATAAGACAATGTCGAATTACCTCTATAAGTCGATGTTGAGCTACCTGTCATGCCCCGATTCCGTAGAATCGATAGTCGTCCCCCGGGCGTGATGCCGTGCAAGCCTAGGTTGCGCTCGCACAAGGCATAGTCATAAGGTTATCCAAAACACAACAACAAGAGAATGCACAGAGTAAATTGAACACACATTATAGAGAAGGAAATTTAAGCTTTATTGATAATGAACATCATTTTTACAGACTCGATACAAGGACGCCGTACGGGCTTTTTACAACTGACTCCATTACAAAATGAACGTCGACGAGATAGCCATTCCATACATTCATCCCTTGATTATACAACCAAAATTATAAAAAAAACACCTGGGATGGTGGGAAGTCGCTCCATCTGTCTTCGATCTTCAACAGCGGAGTCTTCAAAGGTTTGATCCAAGCTTCGATGCACGGACGAAGCTTCAAAACACACGAGCGTTGCCTTCCTTCACGTAGCACGCTCCTCCCGATCTATCGCACCTGTAGAGAGAGCGAGGATCAGTACAATCAACATGTACTGGCGAGTGGCTAATTAATTTCCAGGCTCTCATTTGGTTCAAGAATTTAGATAAAATCATACAACTTGCTTTTAGTGGTCTTTCTAGCCATTCTAGATATTTTCATAAGAAGTATTAAGTTACACCAAGATTTCCTCCGGCAGAGCGCGCCGTGCGACATAAAACTTACCATCACCTTCCCTGTTAGTTGATCACAATTTATATCAAGTGTTTGATATGGAGGTCACTGGCATTAACTAGCCATCTTGGACATAGCCTGGTAATACGGGACCCTTGCAACGTAAGTAGCGAGCTCCGATGCAAGTCCCTACCGATTGCCTATTACCCAGCTCGGCTATAACCTGTTTCTTCCTAGGCCGAGTCGGTCCCGTGGCCCCGGGTTGTCGCTCGAAGAAACCATCGTCCTTGTCGACAAGTTGTCCATGACCATGATAGGTTAACATGGTGTATTTTAGGATACCGTTAGGGCTTGTTATGTAATCAATTCATTTACTTGGTCGTTTTGTATGACTAAAATAATTCTATCTCTTTTCAACACAACACATTTCTTTTTCACTTCTAACATACAGGACTTGTATTCTGCAAGCGAATCATTCAATTTTAATATTATTACCCGAGTTCTCATTTTGAAATAGAGGGTCGAGACGAAGGAGGTCAGCCACTCACCTTAGTATTTACTTGAGGCGAGAAACTGGTTGGCCGCGCTAGACGTTGCCTACGCGATCACCTGAAATCGCACAAGCAACCGATTAGAACACTGTGTTATTCAAGGAAATTCGACATGAATGCGAAGTTCGAAACGTAAGCCATGAAAACCATCGAAAACATTCACGAAAACACATTCAGAAAACAAAGCCAAAACCAACGCAAGCGGCGTGAAAAGCAGAGCAACGGGAGGTCTCTCCCGACTCAGCCGCAGAGTCAATCCTTGAGGCGCAGCCCGCTGAATATGGGACTTGGTTCCGAAGAAGCCATTCCATAACGGGGAATGGATCTTAATTCAACCGTTCCCGTTCGATCGATTCGATCGATCCCGACCTATCGGTCCCGACCGAGTCGATAGCGACAGTGTTCCTTTCTCGCGCACCCCGTGGACGAACAACGGGGCATGATAATGTAGGGACGGGGCACTACACCATAACCAACAAAGAAAAAGTTTCGTCCTCGAAACTTAAGAACAGAACCTACCTCTATGAAAATAATGAAGAAAACTTTTCTTTCATCTCTGACTCGAGTTCCCATGTCGACTCTTCCGCCGCATGGTTCCTCCAGAGTACGCGAACAAGAGGGATCACTCGACTTCGAAGTAGCTTATCCTTGCGTTCTAAAATTTAAAGTGGCTCTTCAACGTAGGATAAGTCGGACTTTAGCTCCAGCTGGCCAAAGTCCACCACGTGGCTAGGGTCGTGCACATACTTCTGCAGCTGAGAGACGTGGAAGACATTGTGCACACCTTCGAGCGCCGGCGGTAGGGCAATTCTATAGGCTACTGTGGCGACCCGCTCGAGTATTTCGAACGGCCCAACAAATCTCGGGCTCAGCTTTCCCTTCGCGCCGAACCGAGTAACTCATCGCATAGGCGACACCTTCAGGAACACATGATCGCCCATCTGGAACTCAAGCGGTCTTCGATGGGTGTCGACGTAGCTCTTTTGCCGACTCTGTGCAATCTTCAGTCTTTTCCGAATTAGCTTGACCTTTTCCACAGTCTGTTCCACCAGCTTCGGGCCGAGTATCTGCCGTTCCCCGACTTCATTCCAGCAAATGGGCGATCTGCACTTCCGGCCGTACAAAGCTTCATACGGCGCCATTTGGATGCTGGATTGGTAGCTATTGTTGTATGCAAATTCTGCCAGCGGTAGTTGGACATCCCAGCTTGATTTGAAGTCAATTGCGCAGAGCCGTAGCATGTCTTCGAGAATCTGATTAACGCGCTCCGTTTGGCCGTCGGTCTGAGGATGGTAAGCTGAGCTGAACTGCAACTTGGTACCCAGCGTCGACTGAAGGCTACTCCAGAATCGCGACATGAACCGTGAATCCCGATCAGAGACGATGGATACTGGAACTCCGTGCAGTCGTACTATCTCGTCAAGATAAATCTGCGCCAGGCGATCAGCGCTCCAAGTAACTTTGATGGCGATAAAGTGCGCTGACTTGGTTAATCGATCGACAATGACCCAGATGGTGTCATTCTCCCGTGGTGTCTTTGGCAGGCCAACAATAAAATCCATAGTGACGTGATCCCACTTCCACTCGGAAATAGCGAGGTTCTGCATCTCCCCGCCCGGTCGCTGATGCTCAGCTTTTACCTGCTGACAGGCCATGCATTGTGACACGAAGAGCGCCACATCTCTCTTCATCCCGTGCCACCAGAGGGTCGTGCGGAGGTCCTTATACATCTTGGTACTGCCTGGATGCAAGGTATATTTCGCATAATGCGCCTCCGACATTATCTCCTTTCGCAGTTCTGAATCATCCGGAACACATAGTCGGCCATTCAATCTCAGCACGCCGGTCTTGTCTTCCGCAAAGTCGGTCGCACTACCTGTCGAAATTCGCTCGCACATTTTCTTCAGGTACGGATCATCCTTCTGAGCGGCCATGATCTTTTCCAGCAAACTCGGCTCTAACTGAAGCTGCGCCAACCGTATATCCCTGAATCGAACCCGGAGATCGATGCCCATTTCTTCTAGATCTTGTAGTAGTCTGCGGTTGATGGATAGCGATGCAAGATATTTTCGACTCAGAGCGTCCGCCACAACATTTCCCTTGCCCGGAGTGTAGTCGATCGTCAAGTCACAGTCTTTGATCAGTTCGAGCCAGCACCTCTGTCGCAAGTTCGATTCCTTCTGAGTGAAGAGATACTTGAGGCTCTTGTGGTCGGTATAGATCGCGTACGCCACACCATATAGATAGTGACGCCACAATTTCAACGCGAACACAATCGCCGCTAACTCCAAGTCGTGCGTAGGATAGTTCTTCTCGTGCGGCTTTAACTGTCTGGAGGCGAAGGATATCACCTTGTTTCGCTGCATGAGCACACATCCCAAGCCCTGGCCTGAAGCATCGCTGAATATCTGAAAACCCTCTGGCCCATCCGGAAGTGCGAGTATAGGTGCCGAAATTAGTCGCTGTTTTATCTCCTGGAATGAAGCTTCACAGTCATCCGACCACTCATACACGACTCCCTTTTGAGTGAGGCGAGTCAGTGGCGATGCAATCTTCGCGAAGTCTTTCACGAAGCGTCGATAGTATCCCGCCAAACCAAAAAAAAGCTTCGAATCTCACTGGCAGACGCAGGCCGCTTCCAATCAGCAACAGCTTCCACTTTCTTCGGGTCGACTGCAATGCCTCCGGACGAAATGATGTGACCAAGAAAGGATACGCTGCTTAGCCAAAATTCGCACTTACTCTGCTTCACGTACAACTCATGTTCTCGAAGAGTCTGGAGCACGGCCCGTAGATGTTCTGCATGCTGCGCCCTGTCCTTCGCGTAGACGAGAATATCATCAATAAAGACTACCACAAATTTATCAAGGAAGGGTCGAAATACCCGGTTCATTAGATCCATGAAGGCGACAGGAGCGTTCGTCGGGCCGAATGGCATTACCAGGAACTCGTAGTGGACGTATCGAGTGCGAAAGGCGAACTTTTGCACGTCGTCTGACTTAATCTTGAGTTGATGATAGCCTGGGCGGAGATCAATCTTCGAAAATACCGAGACGCCTTGCAGTTGATCGAATAAGTCGTCTATGCAGGGCAATGGATACTTGTTCCGGATGGTGGCCTTGTTCAACTCTCGGTAATCGACGCACAGACGCATGGACCCATCCTTCTTCTTCACGAACAACACGGGCGCTCCCCACGGTGAAACACTAGGCCGAATAAATCCTCTGTCGAGTAACTCTTGTAACTGGACCTTGAGTTCCTTCAGCTCGGCGGGGGCCATTCTGTACGGGGCCTTGGAAATTGGTCGGGTATCGGGGAATGTATCGATGCTGAACTCGATTTCTCTATCGGGGGGCATGCCGGGTAGCTCGTCCGGGAACACATCGGGAAATTCTGCCACAACGTCGGTCTGACCCGCATTTGCACCATCCTGTCGCATGTCTCGAACGGACGCCAAATAGCCTTCGCACCCAGAATGCAGCATCCTCCGAGCAGAAATCGCCGAGATCAGCATGCAGGTCGACGACGCCTCACCACACGAAAAGCAGAATTCAGGCACTCCTGGTATACGAAAGGTGACCGTCTTTCCGGCGCAGTCTATGGTTGCGTTGTACGGCCCGAGCCAATCTATTCCCAGAATGATGTCAAAGTCCTTCATATCTAGAACTATCACGTCAAGACCGATCTTTTGACCGCCGATACAGATAATCCCGTCGGCGGAGGCTAAGTTTGTGAGTATTGGTGTGTCCGAAGGTGTGCTTACGCTAAGGTCGAGATCTAATAATATTACAGGAAATTTGTGCTCGGCGGCAAAGTCTGCCGATATAAAACTATGTGAAGCACCTGAATCAAATAGTACACGAGCAGGCACATTATTGAAATTTAGTATACCTGTTACGACCATATCTGATGCATGCACTTCATCTTGAGTCATGGCGTAGACGCGGCCCTGGGCGTTGGGGTGACGGTCTTGGCCATTTTGCGGTACGAGTTGATGGGCTCGAGGCGCTGGAACTTGATTCCCTGGACGGTTCTGTTGGGGCGCCATTGGACGGTGCTGTTGGGGCGCCATTGGACGGTGCTGTTGAGGCGCCGTTGGGTTCGGCCTTCTGGTTGGACACTCAGCACGAGTGTGGCCCCTCTTGCCACAGTGCCAGCATCCACCCTCTGGTACCTGGCAATCGTCGATCGTGTGACCGATATTATGACATCGGTTGCAGTAAGGCCGTGGATTACGCCCTTGATATCTGCTTTGGGGCCCATTGTTCGGATGCTTGGTCACGTTGTTCCCTCCCGCATGGCTAGGGCGTTTGTGATTGTAGGTATGCACAGCGCCGGTAGCACCTGAAGGATATTGGCGTTCAAGGCGGAGGGCGTGGTTGAGAGACTCCCCCATCGTTTTGTATTGCGGAACGGACACGTGGGCGTAGATGGATGGTCGTAGACCCACTTCGAACCGTCGAGCACGACTCGCCAGGGAGGGCAAGAATTCTCCAGCAAACTTGGCTAACTTGTTGAACTCTGTCGCGTACTGCCGTACCGTCATGTTCCCTTGCCTTAGCTGCATGAATTTATTTTCCTTCTCTTGTCGAACGGCTTCGTGGAGGTACTCGATCTCGAACGCCTCGCGGAAGGTGGCCCAAGAAATTGCCCCTGTCTCGTCGTCGCGTCTGATCGCTCGCTTTTGCACGGCCCATCAGTCGTGCGCGTTCGATCGGAGTAGAAGTTAAGCGCATGTGACTTTCTTGGACTCTTCAACGCCCAGCAGCTCGAACTTGTCTTCCAGTTCCTCTAACCAGTCGATCGCCAAGGAGGGATCTTCCGTGCCGTAGAAGGAAGTACGACAACTTTTTGTGAATTTCGACACGTCGAAGTTAGAACTTCTCGGTGCTGCATGTGTAGGCTCGGGGGCCTCCGGATCGACTTCACTTTGTCTGGCCGCAGGCTCGGTCACGGCAGGAGTTGTCGCGGAGTTGTTGTTGTTGGCCACCACCGTCTGTACAATCTGCTGAAGAGTATCAAGCTGCTTCTGCTGCAACTTGAATTGTGCATCGAATCGGGCCTCGAACTGGGTCTGGCGTGCCTCTACCTCCCGTCGATGTGCCTCCGTCTCCCGTCGATGTTGCTCATTCAGGCGTTGATTCTCCTGAGCTTGTTGTTGTTGCGCTTCCAGCATGCGCAACGTCCGTTCCATGGCATCGTTAGAGGGTCCGGGCCTCGAGCTACTCGAGCCGCTTGAAGCACTTTCTTCGTTCAATACCACGTTCACCGCCGCAGCTTCTGGAATTTTGAAGGTAAAAATACATTAGTCACAAAACTTATTACAGACTCCCTCGTATGGAACGACATATCTCATCGATACGAGACCAACGATTTGAGACTAGAAACTCGACACTAGAGGCCAAGGACGTAAAGCCGTGCTCTGATACCAATATGTCATGCCCCGATTTCGTAGAATCGATAGTCGTCCCCCGGACGTGATGCCGTGCAAGCCTAGGTTGCGCTCGCACAAGGCATAGTCATAAGGTTATCCGAAACACAACAACAAGAGAATGCGCAGAGTAAATTGAACACATATTATAGAGAAGGAAATTTAAGCTTTATTGATAATGAACATCATTTTTACAGACTCGATACAAGGGCGCCGCGCGGGCTTTTTACAACTGACTCCATTACAAAATGAACGTCGACGGGATAGCCATTCCATACATTCATCCCTTGATTATACAACCAAAATTACAAAAAAATACCTGGGATGGTGGGAAGTCGCTCCATGTATCTTCGATCTTCAACAGCGGAGTCTTCAAAGGTTTGATCCAAGCTTCGATGCACGGACGAGGCTTCAAAACACACGAGCGTTGCCTTCCTTTATGTAGCACGCTCCTTCCGATCTATCGCACCTGTAGAGAGAGCGAGGATCAGTACAATCAACATGTACTGGCGAGTGGCTAATTAATTTCCAGGCTCTCATTTGGTTCAAGAATTTAGATAAAATCATACAACTTGCTTTTAGTGGTCTTTCTAGCCATCCTAGATATTTTCATAAGAAGTATTAAGTTACACCAAGATTTTCTCCGGCAGAGCGCGCCGTGCGACATAAAACTTACCATCACCTTCCCTGTTAGTTGATCACAATTTATATCAAGTGTTTGATATGGAGGTCACTGGCATTAACTAGCCATCTTGGACATAGCCTGGTAATACGGGACCCTTGCAACGCAAGTAGCGAGCTCCGATGCAAGTCCCCGTCTTACCGATTGCCTATTACCCAGCTCGGCTATAACCTGTTTCTTCCTAGGCCGAGTCGGTCCCGTGGCCCCGGGTTGCCGCTCGAAGAAACCATCGTCCTTGTCGACAAGTTGTCCATGACCATGATAGGTTAACATGGTGTATTTTAGGATACCGTTGGGGCTTGTTATATAATCAATTCATTTACTTGATCGTTTTGCATGACTAAAATAATTCTATCTCTTTTCAACACAACACATTTCTTTTTCACTTCTAACATACAGGACTTGTATTCTGCAAGCGAATCATTCAATTTTAATATCATTACCCGAGTTCTCATTTTGAAATAGAGGGTCGAGACGAAGGAGGTCAGCCACTCACCTTAGTATTTACTTGAGGCGAGAAACTGGTTGGCCGTGCTAGACGTTGCCTACGCGATCACCTGAAATCGCACAAGCAACCGATTAGAACACTGTGTTATTCAAGGAAATTCGACATGAATGCAAAGTTCGAAACGTAAGCCATGAAAACCATCGAAAATATTCACGAAAACGCATTCAGAAAACAAAGCCAAAACCAACGCAAGCGGCGTGAAAAGCAGAGCAACGGGAGGTCTCTCCCGACTCAGCCGCAGAGTCAATCCTTGAGGCGCAGACCGCTGAATATGGGACTTGGTTCCGAAGAAGCCATTCCATAACGGGGAATGGATCTTAATTCAACCGTTCCCGTTCGATCGATTCGATCGATCCCGACCTATCGGTCCCGACCGAGTCGATAGCGACAGTGTTCCTTTCTCGCGCACCCCGTAGACGAACAACGGGGCACGATGTAGGGACGGGGCACTGCACTACCTCAACAAGCCAACATAAAGGCACCTCCCATTCAAGATAAGGTAATTGTTTCTGAGGAACAAACTCAACAACCTCAAGAGAAGAGGAAGGGATTGTTTATTAAACAGGCTTTCTCTTCGGTTTCTTTGAAAGACTCTTTTAAAACCAATCATAGTACTTGTTGTACATTTTAATATTGAGCTACATCAAATGGATGTCAAAACGGTATTTCTCAATGGTAACATTGACGAAATAATTTATATGGTGCAACCAGAAAACTTTGTGTTAGAAGACCCAAAGAATATGGTTCGCAAACTGACATAATCTATTTATGGACTCAAGCAGGCTTCTCGTCAAAGACACTTTTATTTTTAACAAGTAACTATCTCGTTTGGTTTTGAGATGAACACTGTTGAAGATTGTGTGTATCACAAGTTCAGTGGGAGTAGAAATAACTTTCTGGTTTTGTACATTGATTGAAGTATTTAATGCAAACCAGGTGACACATCTCGTTAAAGGAGACAAATTCAGTCTCAAATAAGTGCCCTAAGGTTAGCCTTAAAATTAAGAAAATATAATAGATTTTTTCTTCATGATCAGTTGTAGGGAGTCTAATGTATGCACAAGTATGTACGCGTCAGGATATTGCGTACATAATTCGAATGTTAGACAGATATTTAAGCATATATGGATGGATCTTTGGGTAGCATTCAAACTACTTAAGTAATTAATAGAGAACAAGAAATTATATGCTCTTTGTAGGAGATGGAATAATTCTGGAGATCATAAGGTATTCCGACTCCGATTTTGTTGGATGCTAACACAGCAGGAGATCCACATCAGGTTATGCTGACTAATGGAGATATATTTTGGATGAGTGTCAAACATGCACTCATAATTTCTTCCATCATGAAAGCAAGGTTTATAACATGATGTGGGGTATATATTCAGGGAATATGGTTGCGAAATTGTCACAAGGCTGCGCCTACAGTACGGTGTTGAAAGACCACATGAAATTATAGTGTGACAATAAATCAGCAGTACTGTATTCCAATAATAACAGAAACTTGTATAAGTCAAAGGATATTGACATAAAGTTTCTAGTTGTGAAGGAAAGAATTCAGAATGGTTATAGTGTTCAAATAACACATTAGGACAAACTCCATGTTAGCGGATCCGCTCATAAAAGCATTATCACCCAGGGTCTTTCATGAGCATACTGCTCATATGGGTGTTAATTAAGAATATGACAATATAGTGGGAGTTTGTATTTTATGTATTTGGGTGCTATTTGGTTTTGGACACATTTATGTATTAAAGTATTTTGGATATTTATCTGATCAGATATATGAAAATTCAGTTCATTCTGTTTTCATTATGTTAAAGTATTGATCTCATTAAAGTTAAGGAGGACCAGTTAAAAATAGACATGTATTGATCACATTGCGTGTAATTTTCATGCTACGCATCTATGATTGATCTATGTCGTTTAGCTATATTGGTATATGTGACTATTGATGGTTTAGTTACGCTATATGTGACGAAGACCGCTTTGATCCTATGTTGATATGGTTAATGGACGAGATTGTCCGAATATACTCTAAGGATTAAGATAGCAATTTATGAGCTCACTAAGGTTAACACAATTATAAGGTTACATATGTGGCCCAGTGGGAGATTGTTGGAATTATTCAATAATTATGGGGCCACACATGTAAAATTAATTGTGTTTAGGCTATCTAAATAATTAAGCCAAATTAAAGTGGTCTATTTGAAAAATTGGCTTAAGGGTATAATTGTCATGGAATTAATGTGTAGATACCGGAGATAATTCTAATTTGATGAGGGGCCAAATTAGAAATATTACAACACACATATCTATATAAATGTGTATTCATTAGGGTTATGGTCCCCAACTCATACGGTCACCAAAGAGAAGGTTTCTCTATTCTCTTCTGTATCCCCATCAACAAAGAGAGGAACAAAGATTTCATCTTTGTTATTAAGGGCCGTAGCGGGTTGGAAGATCGAACCCCACAAAAGGACGACTGCTTCAAGATCCATCAAGCCTAGCAATAGATTCAGGTACGCTTCCGCAAATTTAAATTTATGTTATTCATCTCATGAATCGACATGGCACAATAAAATTTCTAACAGTTTATCGTTTGCTTTCTATTGTGGTACTAGTGGTTAAGGAAATTTTACAAGACTAGTACAAATATGCAATGAAAGTGACTATTGGTTTTTGCCGGTTTGTACCATTTCTAGTATACATAGTAGATCACTTTTCTCCAAAGGCGACGCAAATAGAAATATGTGTTCAAATAATGATTTTTCATTGCTTTTTTTTTTTTTGAGTAATTTTTTTTTCATTGCTCATTTCATTCTTATCCTTCGATATTATGTCATTCATTTTATTCTGTTAACAACTTAACAACGTCATTTCTCGTATACCAGTCCTCGTTCATGATTTCTCAGAATATTTTGTCATCTTATCCTCTATGTACTGCCGTGTCCATTCATATTACTTTTCATATTCTTTGATTGTAAACTAATTATAAACGAGTTGGTACTATGAAGGAAACATACGCACAACAATTCCTCGTACGAGTGTGTGTCTCTATCGACCTTCACAAATTGTAACAGACATCTCATTTACAGAATATGATGTCTGCTTGCTTGTAGACGAGCTGTACTCAAACCGGCCTTTCGTCGAGACAAAACCGGGCTGCTTAGGTTGCGGTAGCAATGCACTTCCGCTGCCTAGCATTAGCACCACCGAGGACATCGTTGGTCTGTCCTCGGGCCGCTCCTGAACGCACAAGAGCCCCACCTTGATGCACCTCAAGGCTTCGTCCGCAGAATATTTGGGACTTACTGATTCATCGATCAAGTCCAAGCTGGTGCCTTCTTTCCACATACTCCATGCCTGATAGGTATGATGATCCCAATCTATGAACGAAAACCACAAACCTCATATATTTTGATATATAAACTTACCTGCAACAGAAGATTTAGGTCAGCTTTGGCGAAGAAGACCCCTCTGTTCTTCTTCCCACTTATAATCTCTAGCACCAGAACCCCGAAGCTAAATACATCGGACTTAACAGAGAAGACCCCGTCCATTGCATACTCTGGCGACATGTATCCGCTGCATGCCGTTTGAATATTGTCATCAGTAGTCTTTCCGTATCTAAAATGTAATAGTTGTTGAATGTGTTTGATGATATGTACTTACTATGTTCCAACTACTTTTCTTGTGTTTACTACGGTCTCGTCTCCTCCAAATATTCTTGCCATGCCAAAGTCTGATATCTTAGGGTTCATCTCCTTGTCGAGAAGAATGTTGCTAGCTTTGAGATCCCTGTGAATAATTCTTAATCTGGAGTCCTGATGCAGGTAGAGAAGTCCTCGAGCAATTCTCATAATAATTCCGTAGCGGGTTTTCCAGTCCAATAATGCGCACTTTGTTCTATCTGAAAATTGTTTACAACACCCAGTTTTAATTTCATTCTAGGCTCAGATTAACACACTCTTGTTTGGTAGTGGTCTTGCTTTGAAATAAATCTCTAGCTTAGTACTGTAAAAACTGTCAGCGATCGTGAAAGATTAAATAATCACCTGATTGACAAGAATTGAGCAACATTTTTCATGATATTTCACCTCTTTTGACAATTGGTGTTATGAGTGACATCTCCTAGCCTCTAAAAAGTAGAAACCTGTCTATTACTTGCAGCAACATAGACACATCACTTGAATGATAAGTTCGAGCTACATTTTTACTTATTGAACCATATCTCTGTATGAAGTTTTCAAAGCAATTATTGTTTTTGGAAGGTATAATAATATATAATTTGATTGTAGTTTCTAAATTGTTACTTTGGAATCTAGTGCATTGTAATGGTTATAAATTGGAATAAAAATGGATACGAGAGCGAGTAATGGACCAACCAAATAGAAAGACATCCAAGCTCTTGTTGGGCATGTACTCATAGAGCAACATCTTTTCCTCCCCATGGACGCAGCACCCCAGAAGCCTGACAAGATTCCTGTGCTGAAGTTTTGCGATGAGCTCCATCTCATTCCTGAACTCGGTCCTCCCCTGAACTGAAGTCTTTGCCAGCCTCTTCACGGCTATTTGTTGTCCATCTTCTAGTGTTCCCTGTCAATTACAAATTTTCATCTTGACCTTATAGTACTATATATCAACACAACACTTTCTAGTTAACTTTATGAACTTATACCATAAATACGGGTCCGAAGCCACCCTCTCCAAGTTTGTTACTGGCAGAGAAGTTGTCAGTTGCAGCTACAATTGTAGTTAGGTCGAACAAGGGCAGCTCCAAATCTTTACCATCAGCGTCTTGGTAGTTATATGCGGTATTCGAAATCTTGACTGTTGGTCATAGTGATAGTACAATAAGATTGCAATAAATTTGAATCCCACTATATTAATATATAGTCCATTACAACGAGTATAAATTGCTTCACCATATTTACCTCTTTTCTTTCTCCTCGTCTTAAGTACAAAACAAGCAACCGAAAGGAGCAATACAGTCCCCAGAACGACAGGAATGACGATGATGGTATTGGTGGCTGCAGTTCTGCTATGGTCAGATTGCTCCGTTATCGGGCCTGCAACATCACCACCATTGTGTGAGTACAAGCATTAACATGCATGTTCCTTAAGGATAAGCTTTCAGTGGACATTATATATAACATGCATGTTCCTTAAGGATAAGCTTTCAGTGGACATTATATATATATATATATATATATATATATATATATATATATATATTGTGGCAGATGACCTCTAGCCTAGTGGTTAAGAGAGATGCATGCGACCCGAGTGGTCAGGAGTTCGAATCCCAGTGGGAGCGATTTCAGAAACAAATTACCTGGTTCCAAAATATATATATATATATATATATATATATATATATATATATATATATATATATATATATATATATATATATATATATATACAAACAACTCCAAAGTTTTCACATAAAAGCCAAATCGAAAAATTATCTTAAAGACAATCGAAAACTTATCATATGGGAAAGGATGTTCTTGTTCTGGAAATGGTAGTTGAGGTCAAGTTCAAAGTCTTCTGATGTAGGTTCTCTTCCAAGTAGAGATGCCAAAGAAGAAAATATGAACATGCCACCCAGAAAGTTCAAAGTCTTCTGACGTAGCTTCTATTTTATAAATATTTTTTGTATACATATATTATTTGTCAATTAGTATTGTCAATACGAAGCTGCTGCGTTGTCCGCGGGCTTGGACTGCTGTAGTGCCCCGTCCCTACATCGTGCCTCGTTTCCGTCCACGAGGTACGCGAGAAAGGAACACTGTCGCTATCGATTCGGTCGGGACCGATAGATCGGAATCGGCCGAGTCGATCGAACGGGAACAGTTGAATTAAGATCCACTTCACGTTATGGAATGGCTTCTTCGGAACCAAGTCCCATATTCAGCGGGTAGCGCCTCAAGGATTGACTCTGCGGCTGAGTCGGGAGAGACATCCCGTTGCTCTGTTTTTTACGCCGCTTGCGTTGATTTTGGCTTTGGTTTTCTGAATGCGTTTTCGTGAACGTTTTCAATGGTTTTCATGGCTTATATTTCGAACTCGCATTTCCTATGAACTTCTTGCATAATACAGTGTTCTAATCGGTTGCTTGTGCGATTTCAGGTGATCGCGTAGGCGACGTCTAGCGCAGCCAACGAGTTTCTCGCCTCAAGCAAAAACTCAAGATGAGTGGCTGACCTCCTTCGTCTCGACCCTCTATTTCCAAAATGAGAACTCGGATAATGATATCGAATTTGAATGATTCGCTTGAAGAATACAAGTCTTATGTGCTATAAGAGAAAAAGATGTGTTGTGTAGAAAAGAGATAGAATTATGTTAGGCCTGCAAAACAACCAAGTAAACGAATCGATTACATAACAAGTCCCAACGGTACCCTAAAATTATACCATGTTAACCAATCACGGTCATGGACAACTTGTCGACAAGGACGATGGTTTCTTCGAGCGGCAACCCGGGGCCACGGGACCGACTCGGCCTAGGAAGAAACATGTTATAGCCGAGCTGGGTATGAAGCAATCGATAATACGGGGGCTTGCATCGGAGCTCGCTACTTGCGTTGCAAGGGTCCCGTTTACCAGGCTATGTCCAGGATGGCTAGTTAATGCCAGTCACCTCCACATCAAACACTTGATATAAATTGTTATCAACTAACAGGAAAGGTGATGGTAAGTTTTATGTTGCACGGTGCGCTCTGCCGAGGAAAATTCTGGTGTAACTTAATTGGGTTATGTCTCGTCAAAATGCTTCGTATGAAAATATCTAGGATGGCTAGAAAGACCACTAAAAGCAAGTTGTATGCTTTTGTTTAAATTCTTGAACCAAAGGAGAGCCTGAAAATTAATTAGCCACTCGCCAGTACATGTTGATTGTGCTGATCATCGCTCTCTCTACAGGTGCGATAAATCGGGAGGAGCGTGCTACGTAAAGAGAGACAACGCTCGTTTGTTTTGAAGCTTCGTCCGTGCGGTCGAAGCTTGGATCAAACCTTTTGAAGACTCCGCTGTCGAAGATCAGAAGACAGATGGAGCTACTTCCCACCATCCCAGGTGGTTTTGTAATTCTGGTTGTATAATCAAGGGATGAATGTATGTAATGGCTATCTCATCGACGTTCACTTTGTAATGGAGTCAGTTTGTAAAAAGCCCGTACGGCGCCCTTGTATCGAGTCTGTAAAATGATGTTCATTATCAATAAAGCTTAAGTTTCCTTCTTTATAACGTGTGTTCAATTTACTCTGCGCATTCTCTTGTTATTGTGTTTCGGATAACCTTATGACTATGCCTTGTGCGAGCGCAATTTAGGTTCGCACGGCATCACGCCCGGGGGACGACTATCGATTCTACGGAATCGGGACGTGACATAATGGTAACAGAGCACAGCTTTACGTCCTTGGCCTCCAGTGTCGAGTTTCTAGTCTCAAAATCGTTAGTCTCGTGTCGATGAGATATGTCGTTCCATACGAGTGAGTCCGTAATAAGTTTTGTGACTAATGTATCTTTGCCTTAAAAAATTTCAGAAGGTGCGGCGGTGAACGTGGCGGCGAACGAAGAAAGTACTTCGAGCGGCTCGAGTAGCTCGAGGCCCGGACCCTCTAACGATGCCATGGAACGGATGTTGCGCATGCTGGAAGCGCAACAACGACAAGCTCAGGAGAATCAACGCCTGAATGAGCAACATCGATGGGAGACAGAGGCACATCGACGGGAGGTAGAGGCACGCCAGACCCAGTTCGAGGCCCGATTCGATGCACAATTCAAGTTGCAGCAGAAGCAGCTTGATACTCTTCAGCAGATTGTCCAGACAGTGGTGGCCAACAACAACTCCGCGACAACTCCTGCCGTAACCGAGCCTGCGGCCAGACAAAGTGAAGTCGAACCGGAGGTACCCGAGCTTATGCCTGCAGCACCGAGAAGTTCCAACTTCGACGTGTCAAAATTCACAAAGAGCTTCCGCACTTCCTTTTGCGGTACTGAAGACCCTTCGTCGGCGATCGATTGGCTGGAGGAGTTAGAGGACCGGTTCGAGCTTCTGGGCGTCGATGAGTCCAAGAAAGTCGCATGCGCTCAACTTCTACTCCGATTGAACGCGCACAACTGGTGGGCCGTGCAAAAGCGAGCAATCAGACGCGACGACGAGACAACAGCAATTTCTTGGGCCACCTTCCGTGAGGCGTTCGAGATCGAGTACCTTCCCGAAGCCGTTCAACAAGAGAAGGAGAATAAATTTATGCAGCTAAGGCAAGGGAATATGACGGTGCGGCAGTATGCAGCAGAGTTCAATAAGTTAGCCAAATTTGCTGGTAAATTCCTGCCCTCCCTGGCGAGTCGTGCTCGACGGTTCGAAGTGGGTCTACAACCATCTATTTACGCCCATGTGTCTGTTCCAAAATACAAAACGATGGAGGAGTCTCTCAACCACGCCCTCCGCCTTGAACGCCAATACCCTCCAGGTGCTGCCGGCGCTGTGCATACCTACAATCACAAACGCCCTAGCCACGCGGAAGGAAACAACGTGACCAAGCGTCCGAACAACGGTCCCCAAGACGGATATCAAGGGCGTAATCCATGGCCTTACTGCATCCGTTGTCGCCAGTCCGGTCACACTATCGTCGATTGCCGGATACCAGAAGATGGATGCTGGAACTGTGGCAAGAAGGGCCACGTTCGTACTGAGTGTCCAGCCAGAAGGTCGAACCCAACGGCGCCCCAACAGCAACGTCCAATGGCGCCCCAACAGCACCGTCCAGGGAATCAAGTCCCAGCGCCTCGAGCCCATCAACCCGCACCGCAAAATGTCCAAGACCGTCGCCCCAATGCCCAGGGCCGCGTCTACGCTATGATCCGAGATGAAGTGCTTGCATCAGATACAGTCGTGACATGTATACTAAATTTCAATAATGTGCCTGCTCGTGTACTATTTGATTCAGGTGCTTCGCATAGTTTTATATCGACGGACTTTGCCGTCGAGCACAAATTTTCTGTAATATCATTAGATCTCGACCTTAGCGTAAGTACACCTTCGGGCACACCAATACTTACAAATTTAGCCTGCGCCGACAGAATTATCTGTATCGGCGATCAAAAGATCGGTCTTGACGTGATAGTCCTAGACATGAAGGACTTTGACATCATTCTGGGAATGGATTGGCTCGGGCCGTGCAACGCAATCATAGACTGCGCCGGAAAGACGGTCACCTTCCGCATACCAGGAGAGCCTGAATCCTGCTTTTCGTGTGGTGAGACGTCGTCGACCTGCATGCTGATCTCGGCGATTTCTGCTCGGAGGATGCTGCATTCTGGGTGCGAAGGCTATTTGGCGTTCGTTCGAGACACGCGACAGGATGGTGCAAATGTGGGTCAGACCGACGTTGTGGCAGAATTCTCCGATGTGTTCCCGAACGAGCTACCCGGCATGCCCCCCGACCGAGAAGTCGAGTTCAGCATCGATACATTCTCCAATACTCGACCGATTTCCAAGGCCCCGTACAGAATGGCCCCCGCCGAGCTGAAGGAACTCAAGGTCCAGTTACAAGATTTGCTTGACAAAGGGTTCATCCGGCTTAGTGTTTCACCGTAGGGAGCGTCCGTGTTGTTCGTGAAGAAAAAGGATAGGTCCATGCGTCTGTGCATCGATTACCGAGAGCTGAATAAGGCCACCATCCGGAACAAGTATCCATTTTTCCGCATAGACGACTTATTCGATCAATTGTAAGGCTCCTCGGTATTTTCGAAGATTGATCTCCGCTCAGGCTATCATCAACTCAAGATCAAGTCAGACGACGTGCAGAAGTCAGCCTTTCGCACTCGGTACGGCCACTTCGAGTTCCTGGTGATGCCATTCGGCCTGACGAACGCCCCCGCCGCCTTCATGGATCTAATGAATCGGGTATTTCGACCCTTTCTTGATAAATTCGTAGTAGTCTTTATTGACGATATTCTCGTCTACTCGAAAGACAGGGCACAGCACGCGGAACATCTGCGGACCGTGCTCCAGACACTTCGAGAGAATGAGTTGTATGCAAAGCAGAGTAAGTGCAAATTTTGGCTAAGCAGCGTATCCTTTTTTGGTCACATCATTTCGTCCGAGGGCATTACAGTCGATCCGAGGAAAGTAGAAGCCGTTGCTGATTGGAGGCGGCCTGCGTCTGCTAGTGAGATTCGAAGCTTTCTTGGTTTGGCGGGATACTATCGACGCTTCGTGAAAGACTTCGCGAAGATTGCATCGCCATTGACTCGCCTCACTCAAAAGGGAGTCGCATATGAGTGGTCGGATGACTGTGAGGCTTCCTTCCAAGAGCTGAAACAGCGGCTAATTTCGGCACCTATACTAGCACTTCCGGATGGGCCAGAGGGTTTTCAGATATTCAGCGATGTTTCAGGCCAGGACTTGGGATGTGTGCTCATGCAGCGAAACAAGGTGATATCCTTCGCCTCCAGACAGTTAAAGCCGCACGAGAAGAACTATCCTACGCACGACTTGGAGTTAGCGGCGATTGTGTTCGCATTGAAATTGTGGCGTCACTATCTATATGGCGTGGCATGCGCGATCTATACCGACCACAAGAGCCTCAAGTATCTCTTCACCCGGAAGGAATTGAACTTACGGTAGAGACGCTGTGTAGCGCCCCGCTTTCGATAGGCGACGGAACTTCATAATATGCTTGCGCCGAGTCAGATTGGCCGGGAACTTAGATGGCCATCTGACTCGATCGCTAAGCTTGGTAAACGTTAACGCCTTGCGGCATCGATTCAAATCGATTTGGACGAAAGTTACGAGAATCGATCCAACTAATGGAACGACTTCTGTTGGAATAAGTCCTAGATGCAGCGGGCTGCGTCTCGGCGAGTGAGCTCTCTATAAGAGTCCCTTCGACGGGACCGGACCGCTGTATGATTTTCTTGGAGCTTTGCCGCTGGGCTTGATTGAAGTGCTTTCGCGTCGTTTTCATGGATGCAATTACAAATTTCGATGCAAGGGAAAAAGAAGAAAATCTAACAAAGTGTTGGTGCCATTGCAGGAGCTCGCGTAACTAAGGATTGACGTTGCGTAGCGCTTGGACGATCGGCACGAAGGAAAGTAATCGGTGGGTGATTCGGCCCCTTCTTTTCTACTCTGTCCCGTAAACTTATTCCTTGCTTCGAATTCATTCAAATCGAACGATGCCAAGTTAATTGCATGACAATCTACTAAGTCCAAGAACTCGGGAAAACGTATCGATTTAGAGAAATTCACTCTGAAAATACAAGTCTATTACATAAACCAGAAAGAGTAAGGTTCTAGTAAAAAGATAGACTATTTTACGTGCTGCAAAATATTATGAAACGTCGATCGTGGGTTATGATGCCTCGGACAATTTGGTGCCTACGGGACGCTAAATCGGAGTACGGCTTGGGGAAAATGAAAAGTTGCATGAGTTGGGGGAAATGATAATGTCGTTCAATACTGTCCGCGCTATACAAAACTGGTTGCATATATAAACTGTTCACGTATTGGCATGGTCATGGACATCTTGTGCACAAGTTGATCTTTCCTCGATGCGGTATCCGGGGCATCGGAACCGAATCGACCTAGGAGAAAAAATTAAAGTCGTGCTTCGGCGCGAGGCATTACGAGACCTGCAGCAGGACTTGCAACCCACGCTGACAGGCACGTCGTAATGCCATATAAAGTCCCACGTGATGTGTAACATCAATGACCGCATATAAGATAGTAGCATGCTCACCTATTGTCTTATGCAGGTGTAAATATTATCTCTGTTTTCATGCAGGGACGAGCACGGCCGTGGTAAGAAATATGATAAACTGCTATGGTTCACTGTATGCTTTATTACGCAAAGATGGCTATCGAATATGAACTGAATTCATTTAGTTCTAATAGAAAGACAACTCTAAAGCATGCCTACCCTAACAATCAGAGTCGGTTTAGACGAGTGGGTTCGTCTCGTCCACTTAGCAAGTGTGCTAATCCCATTCCCCCAATTTCTCCAGGTGCGACGGGCGCGCTCAACTAAACTGGAGCTGAAGTACGGAAAGGCGTTTTGAAGCTCTTCCTATGCTGAAGTATTTTGAAGCCAATTCAAGTCGACAGCTTATGTATAAAGGGGCGAATGTATGGGACGACAAGCGTTAGTTCAGGCAACTTGTCGAATGTATTTCCTTATGTTTTCAATCAATGTAGCCGCAACGGCATCCAATGTAATTACGACTTGCACTCCGTTGCAAGCTATGAATGAAAAGCATTTCTATCTTCCTATACTGCGTCTTATATTCTGATGTGATTTGTTAAGTTTCGACTTGGCGTATTAATATCAAAATAAAAAGATAACCATTTGAGAACTTGTCATCTTGCCTTGCACGAGCGCAACTCCAGGCTCGTGCGGTATCACGCCTTAGCGAGGACGATCGAATCGGCAAAGTAACACCGGGGACGAACAGTTTGTCGACTCGGGGCGTGACACGCTGGCTCGAACTGATCAAAGACTTTGACTTGACGATCGACTACACTCCGGGCAAGAAAAATGTCGTGGCGGACGCTCTGAGTCGAAAATATCTTGCCTCGCTATCCATCAACCGCAGACTACTTCAGGATCTAGAAGAAATGGGTATCGATCTCCGGGTTCGATTCAGGGATGTACGGTTGGCACAAGTGCAGTTAGAGCCGAGTTTGCTGGAAAAGATCAAGACCGCTCAGAAGGATGATCCGTACCTGAAGAAAATACGCGAGCGAATTTCAACAGGTAGTGCGACCGACTTTGCGGAAGATAAGACCGGCGTGCTGAGATTGAATGGCCGACTATGTGTCCCGGATGATTCAGAACTACGAAAGGAGATATTGTCGGAGGCGCATTATACGAAATATACCTTGCATCCAGGTAGTACCAAGATGTATAAGGACCTCCGTACGACCTTCTGGTGGCACGGGATGAAGAGAGATGTGGCGCTCTTCGTGTCACAATGCATGGCCCGTCAGCAGGTGAAAGCTGAGCATCAGAGACCGGGCGGAGAGATGCAGAACCTTGCTATTCCAGAATGGAAATGAGATCACGTCACTATGGACTTTATTGTTGGCCTGCCAAAGACACCACGGGAGAGCGACGCCATCTGGGTCATCGTCGATCGACTAACCAATTCAGCATACTTTATTGCCATCAAAGTTACTTGGAGCGTTGATCGCCTGGCACAGATTTATCTTGACGAGATAGTACGGCTGCACGGAGTTCCTGTATCCATCATCTCTGATCGGGATTCACGGTTCATGTCGCGATTCTGGAGTAGCCTTCAGTTGGCGCTGGGTACCAAGTTGCAGTTCAGCTCAGCTTACCATCCTCAGACCGACGGCCAAACGGAGCGCGTTAATCAGATTCTCGAAGACATGCTACGACTCTACACAATTGACTTCAAATCAAGCTAGGACGTCCATCTGCCGCTGGCGGAATTTGTATATAATAATAGCTATCAGTCCAGTATCCAAATGGCGCCGTATGAAGCTTTGTACGACCGGAAGTGCAGATCGCCCATTTGCTGGGATGAAGTCGGAGAATGGCAGATACTCGGCCCGGAGCTGGTGGAACAGACTGTGGAAAAGGTCAAGCTAATTCGGAAAAGACTGAAGATTGCACAGAGTCGGCAAAAGAGCTACGCCAACACCCATCGAAGACCGCTTGAGTTTCAGGTGGGCGATCACGTGTTCCTGAAGTTGTCGCCCATGCGAGGAGTTACTCGGTTCGGCGCGAAGGGAAAGCTGAGTCCGAGATTCGTTGGACCGTTCGAAATACTCGAGCGCTTGAAGGTGTACACAATGTCTTCCACGTCTCCCAATTGCGGAAGTACGTGCACGACCCTAGCCACGTGGTGGATTTTGGCCAGCTGGAGCTAAAGTCTGACTTATCCTACGTTAAAGAGCCAGTTTAAATCTTAGAACGCAAGGATAAGCTACTGCGAAGTCGAGTGATCCCTCTTGTTCGCGTACTCTGGAGGAACCATGCGACGGAAGAGTCGACATGGGAACTCGAGTCAGAGATGAAAGAAAAGTTTCCTTCATTATTTTTATAGAGGTAGGTTCTGTTCTTAAGTTTCGTGGACGAAACTTATTTTTAGTTGGTTATGGTGTAGTGCCCCGTCCCTACATCGTGCCCCATTTTCGTCCATGGGATGCGCGAGAAAGGAACACTGTCGCTATCGATTCGGTCGGGACCGATAGGTCGGAATCGGCCGAGTCGATCGAACGAGAACGGTTGAATTAAGATCCACTCCACGTTATGGAATGGCTTCTTCGGAACCAAGTCCCATATTCAGCGGGTAGCACCTCAAGGATTGACTCTGCGGCTGAGTCGGGAGAGACCTCCCGTTGCTCTGTTTTTCACACCGCTTGTGTTGGTTTTGGCTTTGGTTTTCTGAATACGTTTTCGTAAATATTTTCGATGGTTTTCATGGCTTACATTTCAAACTCGCATTTCCTATCGAACTTCTTGCATAATACAGTGTTCTAATCGGTTGCTTGTACGATTTCACGTGATCGCGTAGGCTACGTCTAGCGCAGCCAACGAGTCTCTCGCCTCAAGCAAAAACTCAAGGTGAGTGGCTGACCTCCTTCGTGACCCTCTATTTCCAAAATGAGAACTCGGGTAATGATATCGAATTTGAATGATTCGCTTGAAGAATACAAGTCTTATGTGCTATAATAGAAAAAGATGTGTTGTGTAGAAAAGATATAGAATTATGTTAGGCCTGCAAAACAACCAAGTAAACGAATCGATTACATAACAAGTCCCAACGGTACCCTAAAATTATACCATGTTAACCAATCACGGTCATGGACAACTTGTCGACAAGGACGATGGTTTTTTCGAGCGACAACCCGGGGCCACGGGACCGACTCGGCCTAGGAAGAAACAGGTTATAGTCGAGCTGGGTATGAAGCAATCGGTAATACGGGGGCTTGCATCGGAGCTCGCTACTTGCGTTGCAAGGGTCTCGTTTACCAGGCTGTGTCCAGGATGGCTAGTTAATGCTAGTGACCTCCAAATCAAACACTTGATATAAATTGTTATCAACTAACAGGGAAGGTGATGGTAAGTTTTATGTTGCACGGTGCGCTCTGCCGAGGGAAATTCTGGTGTAACTTAATTGGGTTATGTCTCGTCAAAATGCTTCGTATGAAAATATCTAGGATGGCTAGAAAGATCACTAAAAGCAAGTTGTATACTTTTGTTTAAATTCTTGAACCAAATGAGTGCCTGGAAATTAATTAGCCACTCGCCAGTACATGTTGATTGTACTGATCCTCGCTCTCTCTACAGGTGCGATAAATCGGGAGGAGCGTGCTACGTAAAGGGAGACAACGCTCGTGTGTTTTGAAGCTTCGTCCGTGCGGTCGAAGCTTGGATCAAACCTTTTGAAGACTCCGCTGTCGAAGATCAGAAGACAGATGGAGCGACTTCCCACCATCCCAGGTGGTTTTGTAATTCTGGTTGTATAATCAAGGGATGAATGTATGTAATGGCTATCTCATCGACATTCACTTTGTAATGGAGTCAGTTTGTAAAAAGCCCACGCGACGCCCTTGTATCGAGTCTGTAAAATGATGTTCATTATTAATAAAGCTTAAGTTTCCTTCTTTATAATGTGTGTTCAATTTACTCTGCGCATTCTCTTGTTATTGTGTTTCGGATAACCTTATGACTATGCCTTGTGCGAGCGCAATTTAGGTTCGCACGACATCACGCCCGGGGGACGACTATCGATTCTACGGAATCGGGACGTGACAACCGCGGTCCTGGCCCGCGGGCCACCTGTCGCTCCGCGATTGGCTCCCGGACGGGTGGGCCCCGAAGTTAGTAGGGAGAAGCCAATCGTGACGTGCCACGTGGCCCGCGGGCAAGGACCGCGGTCCAAGCCCGCGGGCATGAAAGTATTTCGGTTGTCAATATGATCAAAATTTTATTATTGGTAGCTACAGAAAGGAAGAATTGACATATACAATATACAATGCTGTCGTGCTCTAATAAAAAAAATCCCATGTCTTATCAATTATGATAAGTTTGGATTTTTTTTAATTGTTTATATAAATTTCATTTTTGTTGACTTGTACAATATTGGCGTGCTCAAATGCGAAATAGTCCATGAGTTATAATGAATCCGAGCTCTTTGTTTTCTCATTCATTTAGAAATGAAAACCTTTTTTTTTTTTTGGGATACACAATTAATTCTCCAATCCCCAGTAGCAAAATGTTTGATAACTCAGCTTCAACATCATATGCATAATATGTGCACTTGCCAAGGATGTATTCATATAAAAGCTTCAAAAATGAACTGATTTAAAGTTTCCCAACTAACAGTGATATTGTTGTTGTACTTTTGGATTTCTAATGCCAATCTCTCTTATTCTATATTACTATATAACGAGAAAATTTGAACTTCACCGTAAACGTTTCTTTCCAAATACATCCTTTGATATATTTATTAATTAAAATTATTCGCTAAAGTTAATAAGAACAACTAGATAATTATTAGAGGTGCCCTTTGGTCTTTCTAAATATTTTTACATAATATATTAATATAATAATAATTTTAGAATAATTAAGATAGTTGTCTTTTAGTCTTCCAAAGTGCTCTTAATAAATGTTACAATAACTATAATAATTTTCTAATAATAATCTACAAATATACTAGTGTAACATAATGCAAGACTGCATGAGATATTTATAGGGTTATTTACACTAACCATTCCTATGTTTTTGGTTTATAACAAGGGGTACTCCTGCTTTAAACAAATTACACTGACCACCCCTCCCTTTAGAAAAGTAAAATAAAAATAGGGGTAGTTTGTGTTACATTTTTTTATTTTTATCTTAAAGTAGGGGTACCGCGTCTAATAAACCAAAAAAGTAGGGGTGATCAGTGTAAATAGTTTAAAAGTAGAGTTACCCCGTGTTATAAGCCAAAAATATAAGGATAGCTAGTGTAAATAACCCATATTTATATTTTCTTGCGCCCATTATCTTTTGCATATACGAGCATGTATACGAGACATGATTAGATATTAACATGCAATTTGTGTATATGTTACTAATTATACTCACTTAGATCGGCGGCTGCAACCCGTACGTATAGATCTTGGCCGCCGGATGCCCACACTATAAGGTCAGTCAGCTGCGTCGTCCAAATGATGCACCCAGTACCATTGACATACGCACTGGCGTAGCCCGTGCACGAGCAATTCCCCGAGCACTTGGCCTTGCACTGGTCCAGGCTCAAGCTCATGTCCACCGTCGAGCTCGACGTGTCCGGAAGCTTCGCCTCGCTCACGAGCACGAACCCGTCGGTCCCGTTCCTGCAGTCCAGCGGCGTCTTCCTAATGCACCCACCTGTCCCGTCCCAGAGCGCCCAGTTCGTCGGATACTTGGGCACGAACCCTTGCACACAGTCACAGATGGGCGAGTCGTTGGGATTGCACACCCCCATCGGACCGCAATGCGAGATGTCTTCGCACTGGCCTATCTGTGAAAACCAGAATAAGTTCCACTGTTTCGGCTGGTCGAGCCAGACCAGCCGCTGCGTCGAGCCGGTCTGGTTCACTATCAGCCGTGATATGATAGAGGGATCCTTGAGGCCGAACGCGTAATAGACCTCCTCCTGGTTCTGCACAAACTGGAATGTGAACATGTTGTAGGTCGTCATTTCGGGGATCCCGCTGAAGTCGACTCCGTTCCACGGCCCGGACCGCCCTATGCGCTTCGAGCCGGACCAGAAGAACAACTGCGGGTAGCCTCGGACGTCCATGGCCAAGGTGTAGGGACCGGACGAGGGATCGGTCAGGCTAGCCCATGCGGTCAGGTTGCGGTTGAGCCCGATCGTTAGGTTCCATCCAAGCTTCATGCCAGGCAACAGCGTGTCGGTAGGGTGGTCGAAGCTCTGCCATGCGAAGAACTGCAAACTGTCGTCCTTAGCGTCTTTGACCACAAAATTACCGTTGTCTAAAATTTGCGAGACAGGATTGGCGACAGTTGATGAATCTGAGGAGGACCAGACGACGATGGTCGAATTGTTGGCAGTGATGACGAGAGTGCCATTTGCGGTGAGCGAGAGGGTGCCGGTGCGGTCGACTAGCGGGTCGTTGCGGTTGGCGACCCAGACGTAGGTTAGGACTGAGACTTTGTTGTACCATATCCCGACGTATCGGTTGTTGGAGTTGGGGTTGGGTGCGAAGAAGCCTAAGACGAAGGTCCCGTTGGCGGAGACTATGGTATCACCGTCGGCGAGCGGGCTGTCCGGGGTGAGTGTGTCTGAGGCAGTGGACAGGGAGGAGGAGAAGGGAGTGCACAAGAGGAGGAGAAGGAATGGACTTGGTGAGAGTTTTTTCATGTCTCACAATGTGCAGAAATGGACTAATGGAGACGTTTGAGTTTGTTTGTTGTTATAGGAAGGAGATAGAGGGGGGTTCTGTGCGTGTGTAGGGGGGCGGAAAGTTGGATGTTTGACTTTAGACAGCTATCCATCATACCCCATAGGTGGTGTAGCCTTAACTTCTGCCTAGAGGTACAACGTTTACTATCAAAATAATAAGTTACTGTAAACATTTTTTTAATTATGTTATATTATAGGAATATTACGATGGAAATGTTAAACCGCATTTGGGGTGTGTGTGACCCATGTATCTCAAAAGATAATTTTTATGTAAGACCTGAATCAATTCCAAATATCTACACCACATGGTCGGATGATCCCACCTTCTAGCCTATGTGGGACTAAATTACCAACTCTGCACCTCGTGGGTCAACTCTGGTTCCAGTCACACCGCGTTCCCAACAGTGCGTGCCCTTGCCGACGTGTCATCTCCTCAATGGCCCCATGCACCACACCGGGCCCACACCACTTTTCCATAGCCCCCTACAATGGAGGGACACACATGGTCCGCTGCGGATCAGGATTGCGGTCCACACTCGCGGACAACGTCACCTCATCATATTATGATTCACCTATTAGTCTAGATTGATTTATTTATTGGATTGACTTTGAATAAAAAATGCGTTAGCCACTGTAATCAATTATAATTAAATTTCAATAGGCCTATATGTATTTGAATATGAATTTGTTACACATCTCAAAGTTATATATATAATTGAATATTTCAAGATTCAAGACAAATCCACATGAGTATGTGTGTGTTACATACACATCTCGAATACCAGTTGAACCTAATTTAATTTGACAATGAGTCTAGACAATGAATGGTGAGGACAAATTCTTTTTCGTGTGTGTGTGTGTGTGTGTGTATATATATATATATATATATATATATATATATATATATAGCCACATGACAAATCCTTTTTCGTATATATATTCTCATGTGGCTATATATATATATATATATATATAGCCACATGAGAATATATATACGAAAAAGGATTTGTCATGTGGCTATATATATATATATATATATATATATATATATATATATATATATATATATATATGTGGTGAGGACAAATCTTTTTTCGTATTTTGGTCCAATATAAATTTAGAGAAAATTTTATATAGGATAAAGAACTATAAATAAATTATAAAAAAGAAAAAAGTTTTGAGAAACTAATATAAAGATATAAGTTACTATTAGTAATGCGACATAAGAGCATGCACTCATGTCGCTAGTAGTATTGGCGACATGACTGCATATTAAAAAAATTTTTTTATAACGTTCATGAACATTCACTTGTAACATTCTTATTATTACTAATATATTTGATCGAAAATTTAGCCAAGTCGTCAATAATAATGGCGACATAGTCACCATGTCGCCGTTGCTAATGGATATTTTTATATGAATTTTTAGAAACCTTTTATCTTTTTTTATAATTTTTTAATAATTTTTTTGATAAATTTAAGTGATGGATATTTTATGGAAATAAGTCACATGGGAGGAAGTGCTGAGTCAAAACCGTACGTTTGTCGAATCTACCAAAATGGACTGATTCAAAACCATAGGAAGTGTTGTATGAATGAAAATCATAGTAAATGTTATAGCAAAATGGACTGATTCAAAACCGTAGGAATCTCTGCATACTATAAGGCCTCGTTTGGTTCAAGGAAAGAAAATAAATTTTCTTGTATTTTTCATAGGAATAGAAAATTAGGATTTTTGTCACATTTTCTTTTCGTTGTTTGGTTAAACAAGAAAACTATCTAGAAAAGAAAAGCAAAATATAACAATGTTCCAATAATATCCTTACCTTTTAAAATAAAAATAATATTATAAAAAATAACATTAATGGTAAAATAAGCAATGACACATGGTCACTTTTGGGAAAAATTTATGAAATGTCCAAAAAACGAAAAAGTTTTATGAAAAACCCACCGCGCAATAACATTTCATCCTGTGCCCAGAATTAGCAAAAAATATATAAAGAGAGTTACGAATGACCTTTTTGCCCTTCCTTCTAATTTATTGAAAACACCCACGAAACTTCTCATAAAAAAACGTTTCGATACTTCATCTTCTTCCATACGCTGCTCACTTTCGAATCTAGGTTTTCTCCTAAAAAATCGTCGAAAAATCTCGGAAAGACCGAGACAAACGGCAAAAGTACTAAAACAGAGGTCCAAACATCATTTTTTTGCGATTCTAAAATGTCGAAAGGTCGTCAAACTGTAAAATGGTTAATCTCAGGCTCCTTGAAGATACGCTCATTTTGCGATAAACCGGGCCTCGTTTCGACCTCCCAGTCAAAAGTTATGGCCCTCCAAAGTTTCAACTGACCATAAAATGCAAGAGAATGTCCATTCTCCATGTTAGAACACGAAGAATGTTAATTTCGCATGAGGGTGGCCATTCTCCGTGTTAGTAACATACAGACGCGCCCATCTGCACCAAGCGCCTCATAAGGATACGCCCCATGCGTCCCCATGCGCCTAGTGGAACGCTGATCAATGCGTCCACTCAAAGGCCCATCACCCGTCAAAGAACATTAAATGCTGAAGTCTGACACGACAGCAGCCACACCTTGATGACAGAGCAGCAACAGCTTTTTCAGAGAATGAAGCATCGCTGACGACAGAATCGTCATTACTCTTCTCTGGCGGTTACAAGCCACGTGGCCGGCCCGCCACTCGCATGCGCCTCCGCAACCATGCGCCAGAAGATTCGCATGCGCCTCAAAAGCCATGCGTCTCTGACTTACTTCTGATCCCTAAAGACAGAAGTCAAGTCGCAGTACGCGCCTCCCCAGCCATGCTACTGAAGACTCGCATACGCCTCAAAAACCGTGCACCCAGACCGGTTCCTGTCTCCTGAAGGTTACAAGCCAAAGTCTTCTTATGCGCCCAAACCCAGGCGCATCCTGTCAGATCACTTTTCACCAAATCCGTGATCCACTACTAAAATAACCCATTTTAGCGACGTCAGGAGACGTCGCTAAATAAGGAAAATACGTCGCTAAAACTAATTTGCGACGTATTTAGCGACGAAAACCGGACGTCGCTTATAGGCAAGTCGCAGATGACACTTTAGTCGCCGAACGTCGCTATTTACGACGCGGAGTTCATTGTCGCTAGACGTCGCAAAATTAGCGACATATAGCGACGTATCACTACGTCGCCAAAATTGCGACGTAAAGCGACCACTTGCGACGCTGTAAACTTTATGTATGATGACATGGCATGACAGCCACGTGGGCAACTTAGCGACGCATACCGACAGATTTAGCAATGTTATTAGTGATGTCTAGCGACGTTACGTCACTATTTAGCGACGTATAGCGACGTCTACGTTCCGTCGCAGTACGTCGCAGAACGTCGCTATTCGTCGCAGATATTATAAAAAAATTTAAAAAAATATAATTGATATTTTTGTTATGCTGTGTGTCTGTGTTTACAGTGTGTGTGAAGTGCAGTGTTCGAACCATCGACAGTTTCGCTTACTGTTCTATGTTTTATCTTGGATAGAAAGAGCAACAGTTCAGGGTGCACTTCTCAGAGCTTCCTCTTCACGTCCTTCACCTTCTCGGGAACCTTTATGACGTCCCGAGAAAGTGAAGGACGTGAAAATGAAGCTCTCAGAAGTGCATCCTGAACTGTTGCTATTTCTATCCAAGATAACACATACAACAGTAATCGAAACTGTCGATGGTTCCGAACACTGCATTTCATATTCACTGTAAACACAGACACACATCATAACAAAAATACACAATATATTTTTTTTAAAATTTTGGCAGCACCTCCTTTGTATATCAGATCATCGCTTATAACCCAGCGTAGGTATATTTGTCATCCCCGTCGCAGATATCACAAAGTAAATATCACAATAAAAATAGGAGGTAGTGCAAAGTAAATATCACAGACACACATCCTCACAAACATCCAATAGAGTCAAATAAAAATGGAAGATGATAAAAAGCCTCCCACCAAGTTTATAAACAACAGTGTACCAATAAACAATTTGCCCATAGGGCCAATACATACAAGTAATAAAAAAACCAATAAAATCACTGCGGACTCCTGTCGCGCAACTGGGACAACTGGGATAGAATGTAGTCATACTGCTCCTGGGTGAGCTGCACCGTAGGGGCAGTAGGAGGCAGTGGAATGTCTGGAGTCGGCACCGTCGATGGACCGGGAGGACGTATCTGCTCCAGCTCTCGCAGTCGCTCACCATGCGCAGCAAGGGTACTCACCACCCTCTCAGTATACTGAGTGAGTGAGGCAGACATGCTCCTCTGCGATCCCTCCAGCTCGACCTGTCTACGCTCTGTGTGCTGCGTAGACTCGGTGAGCGTCTGCAAGCTGGCAGCTGTAGCCTGATGCAGGCTCATCAGCTCCTGTATACTGCGCTCGACCGCATCAAATCGTTCGGTGACGATCGGAGGGTCGGGTCGTCGCTCGACCGCATCAGAAATCTGCTGCTGCAACTCGCGACGCAGCTCCTCGATCTGACGACGAACATCCTCAGCTCGTGACGACGCCTGCGTAGCCGGAGACTGCGCACTGACAGAGGGGGCCCGGGATGACTTCGAAGCCAAATACGCGCCGTAGGATCCCGTACCGTAGTACGTACCCTTCTGAAGACCGCCAACGGCGGTCATCCAGAGCTCGTCCGGTGATGGAGCTGTAGGCGGCTGGGAGGAAGTACCAGCCCCTCCCTCTGCTTGTGCACTAGCAGCAGCAGCAACAGTAGCCGCCTCCTCCTGTAGCCGAACAAACTCGGCCTAGAACATATTTGCTAACGTGTAAGTGTTTGCTAAAGTCTATATTGATATCTATTTTCCTGTTTTCTAAATTATAGTAAATTAATATAAAGGATAGAACGTACATATGCCTGCGTCGCCCGCTCGTCAATGAACTCCCCAGCCCTCCGATGGGTGACCAGGAAGACGGTTACCATGTTCGGGTCCTCACCTTTTTTTACCTGTTAAAATATATTATCTATTATTAGTATTAAACATTCTATCGAACTATATATAAATTAATGTCCGTCATAGGAAACGTACCAGACGACGAAAATGCTCTGTCATCGGAATGGAGCCACCATACCACTTACCGGCGCTCGACCGCGCCACCTTGGCCTTCTCAGACCGCTCCTGGTACCTGCGCTCGCTGAATCTAGCCTTCATCGCAGTCCACTGCTCTGGCGTAATCCAACCCTGGATCGGCTGTCCGGAGCGATCACGACGCTTCTGGTCGTCGATCGCATCACGGATGAGCTTGGCTGCGACGGCAAAAAATTGGCCCTCGATCCTCGCCGCCCGGTGTGGTGGATAGAAATAGGTCCTCTACAAGAAGTAAAATACAAAAGTTGTATAATATACACAAATAATTATTAAAATTTAAAAATAAATAAATTTTTTACCTTGAAGTGGGCGAACCAAAAGGCCTTCCTATCTGCGGGAGCATCTGAGTAGTTAATCCAAGGCCCACCATAGTTCTGCCTCAGAAATGTCCCCAGCTGTCTCTGTACTGCAGAAGGCCGATATCTATACAATAATAATTTTTCATGAATATATATGTACATATAATCATTTGAGAAATATATAATAATTAATTAACTTACTTCATAGGCCCGTCCGTCCAAATCTCCATACGCGTCTCGCCCGGGGGAGCGCATGGAGGGTCGTTCTCACCTCCTGCATGGGCAGGATCAGTCTGATCGCCGTCCTCCATATGCTCGGCGTGGGCTCCCTCCATAGAGCCGTCGACAGGAGGAATGCTGGACGGGGGATCAGGGATGCTGGACGCGGGATCAGGAAGGCTGGACGACGAGGAAGGAGTCGTCAACCTGCTGGAACTGCCCTGTCCCGGTAATGGACCGGGAACAGAACGGTACACTGGCGTACTCGGAGATGAGGATGAGGGTACGGAACTGCCCTCTCCATCCCCAGGCTGAGGCTGACGGGACTGCCTAATGTAAAATCCTCCGCGTCGTCCTCCTGGTCTAGTCATACCTGATAATAACATATGACAATAAAACAAAAATACATATTTATATGATAGACATCACAGATTTTTGAAAAATATCATAGTCATAAAGTGTCACTGAAGTGTCAATAAAAGTGTCAATAAAGTGTCACTGAAGTGTCACAGATTTATATGATAGAAGTGTCACTAAAGTGTCAAATATGATGATAAACAAACGTACAGATTTAATCCTCTTCTGAAAATTCATCTAGTTCGTTTAGCTCATCTACTTCTTCTTCTTCTTCTTCTTCTTCTTCTTCTTCTTCTTCTTCTTCTTCCTCCTCTACATCTTCACTTTCATCTGCATCTTCCTCTTCAGATAATTCTACTTCTTCTACACAATTAGATGTGTAATAAGGAACTTCCGTCGTGTCCACTTCTATAATATTTGTTACAAAAGGTAGTTCATCATGTTGATAAGCTATATCGTCAACCTCAAAGGTATTTCTAGCTTTGGTCTTGCATACTGTCCACCAGTCCGACCTTGTTGTTCCCCATTTAGGATAACTTGTGAAGTACACGAGCTGAGCCTGACTTGATAGGACAAATGGTTCATAGGCTTGATATCGACGCCGATAGTTTATATCAACAAGACCGTGCTTGTCTACTTTCCAACCTTGACCTTCAATCGGATCGAACCAATCACACCTGAATAACACAATCTTAGCAGGCTCTATTCCATAACTATATGTCAGCTCCACGATCTCTTGTAGCACGCCATAGAAATCGTTGCCCGCATCAACATCTTTGTAGTTCGAAGATCTGATACACAAACAGCTGTTTTTGGTAGAGTCGAGATCCACAAAGTTGTCTCTGATCGGGCAAGTTGTTGACTTAAACCTAAACCCATTAACACAGTAGCTTGGCCATATTTTTGCAGCATAAATTGGTCCCTTGGCTAGCGTTCTAATAGACTCATTCTCAAGTCTTGCGTATGGACGATCGACCTAAATACCACGAAAGAAGCAATTAAGCTCATTCTCAATCAAGTGCATATACAGAAAGGTAATTACAGAGTTCTCAAGTCTTATATATGCACTCAACCATGATGGAAAATAACGTCTCATTTCTTTTTCTAGTTCTTCTTCTGTTATGTGTGGCCTACCTGACCTTATATCATCATTAAATATGCTGAAAACAATATCATGCAATTAATGTAATAGTATCATTCTCAACACTATTAAAATAATATAGACGTATTATTTACTTACCCCTCCAGTTTCTCTACTTCCTCCTCGTCGCAGTTGAGTAATACATACACCTGAGCAGCCCTTAGCTCATCATCGTTCAGATATCTCTTCTTCATCTTACCCGATGGCTTTCCTGGAGCATTGAATACCTTCAGTATTGTATCATTACTTTCATGATCTCCCTCGTCGTTTCTGGAAGCTCTCGTTCTATTAGTTGCAACATGAGGCTTAAAATACATCGAACAAAAGTTTGTAATCTCCTCGAGAACATAGGTTTCACAAATAGAACCCTCGACCCGTGCCTTATTTTTTACCTTTCTTTTTAGGTGATTTAAATGTCGCTCGAACGGGTACATCCATCGATATTCGATGGGTCCACCAACACGTGCCTCATAGGATAGATGAATCGGCAAATGCTCCATAGAGTCAAAGAATCCAGGAGGAAACACCCTCTCTAGCTTGCATAGTATTACCGCAATATCCTTCTCTTGCTTTTCTAGACGATCAACGAGCAATTTCTTAGAACAAAGATCCCTGAAGAATATGCTAAGCTCCGTCAATAGATCCCAAACTGCCTGCGGTAAGAATTTCCTGAAGAACAGATGGCAACTCTAGAGGGGGGTGAATAGAGTTATAGCAATAATAACCAATTAAAAATCAACTCTTTCACGATCTAAAAATAATCAGAGTAAATGCGGAAAATAAATAAAAAGCAAGAGAGCATACGCAAACACAGCCGATTTTAACCTGGTTTCCCTCGTAGAGGACTAGTCCAGGCCTGAGAACTCTAGCTCAGGATTAAATCCACTATTTGTGAAATAGTAGTTACATCCCGTGCCTTTACTTCAGAAGAGCACGTCAACTTCTTACAATGGATCGCAGTGGCGATGCTTGGAATTTTTTAAGCTACTTCTTGAACTCTTGTACAAGACTCCTAACTGAGAGATGCTGAGCACTCGAGACTTAGGAAACTTGTGGCTAGTAGATGAGAAGGGTATGGCTTATATTGAGCTTAAGAGAGAAGAGAAGAGAAGATTGGATGATTGAAAATGAGAGAATTCTTGGCCTATTTATAGGTTTTTAACAGGCAGAATTCAGCCAGAATTCTGGTAGAAATTTTCAAAAATTTGGCCGTTGGACAACTAGCAACCAGCCAACCCTAAAAATTAGGATGCTGATTTTTAGGGGACAGAGTTCGGCCCGAACTCTGTGTGGAGGCAGAGTTCGGCCCGAACTCTGTCTCCAGAGCACAGAATTGGTCCAAGGGTTCAATGGGACAAGTTGGGATGTGGAGCTTTATGGACTTTGGATAGGTTGTGGGTTGAGTCTCAAGAGCCCAGCATAACTCAGCTTACAATCATTCTAGACTCAATAAAATATAAAAGTACAGACGCAAAAACGACTTGTATTTGCACAACTGAACTGTCGTCTGGCTTGAGCAGAATATAGTCGTCGTGTGTCGTATTGAATTATCACAAGTATTATTTAGTCAATGTTATCAATATTTGGTTGACTGTGACTTTGTGTCAACAATCTCCCCCATATTGATAATTGACAAAATAATAATTGTATATTCAATATCCATACCTGGACACATGTAACGACATAGCTCCCCCATAATAAGTGCCGAGCTTAATAGTAGCTCCCCCATAAACAATGCTGTGAATCTCTGTTGGCCTGTTAATAATATTCTTCCAAAAGCATATATAAACCAAACAAACAAACAGAAACAGAAACAGAATATACACATAACTTCCCCTTTTGGCATTTAGCAATATGAAATAGATAAATGATAACTGGCAAAACACACGTAAAGGAGAAGAAACTGCATATAAGATAATGACCAAGAGTCATAATAACATAGAAACTGATAATAGAACTACCAAAGTATCAAAAGCACAATGCATAATAAGTCTACTACAAATCAAATGCATAAAAGTAACTAAAGCAGAATGCAGAAAACATAATCTAAGATCTCCAGTAGCAGCCTCAAGTAGCAGTCCAAAACCATCATCGAGCACGAGAGGGCCCAGCGTCGTCCGATGGATCAGTAAAGGAGCGACGTGGGTCCACAAAAGTCGCATCCGGATCCATGTAGCGATGAACCCAAGGGTCATCAATACGAAAGCCCTCACGATCAGGATCTCGCTCCATAGGAATGGGCATGGAAGGATGACGAGACATGGAATACCGAATATCATGCAGCGAGTTGCTGATAGCACTCATCTGCAAGGTAGTCCGATAGTCCAGCTGAGTCCATCGATCGTCCTCCAAAGTGAAACGATCTCGAAGCATGGCCTGAAGTGACTCAAGAGTGGCTGGAGGAGGAGGAGGATCCTGTCCGAGAGGAGGGGCCTCTGGCTCATCATCAGAATGCTCAGACACTACTGGTGAGCCGATGGACGCCTGAAGCCTCCTTGTCTTAGAGAGAAAGGCAGGGGCAGGTAAGAATGGACACTCATCAAGGGGTACATGGAACGCACGAAAGATCATAGGAAGGTATAAGGCATAAACCAAAGATCTTGGTTTCTTCCTACAGTTGATCATCCAATCCTTCATTGTGCGTGGGAGGTTAAAAGGAACATGGAAGTGGAGATGGTACAAAGCTGAAATCTCAAAATAAGTGACTTCATCGGTAGAATCCGCTTTGGGTAGAATGGTGTTGAAAATGATCCGATGAAGCTCATAGAAATAAGGATTGAGGAATTTTGCCAAGAGCTTACGAGGACGTGTGTTAGGGCTACACAGGTCGTCCTTGAAGCTCTCTAGTGAAATCCCTTCGGGAAAGATAAAGGATCTAGCTTCAACAAGCTTCTCACAAGAATTAGGCTCTTGAAGTTCAAGATATTCGGCCAATTCAAAATCATCAAATGAGATATCAATACCCGCAACACGTGAATAGATGCGAGTATCATCATGAGTCAAGTTGCAATATTTGAATGGCACTACGATAAATGACCGAATTTGAGGTAACAAGTTCGTCAAGGCAAAGGTCATTAAAGAGTGCATCATATTGTAAAAAAATTATAAAGTTTATGGGGTGTCCCGCAAACACCGGACGTGTCCGAAAATCACTAAACCACTCATTTGATGCGTCTAGCGATATAAAAATCCGGTCATCAAAGGTGTTTGGATCACGTGGACGTGGAGGATTGAACAACGGATGGGTTTGTTGTTCAATACCCGGTGCAACGGGCGGTACAACGGGCGGAGGAGCATTCGACGAGGACGCACCCTCGGTCTGAAGTCTCTTCCCACGGTTGAGCAATCGTGGAGCCATAACACAATAGATAGATGATAATAAAGAGATTTGAGATATAGAGGAGTAAGGAATTATACCTCAAAATAGTGAAAGATTATGAAAGAGAATTGAAAACTAAGCCTCCTACTTGAGTTTGGGGACGAATGGAGCACAAGAAAGGAGAAACTAGGGTTAGGGTTTTGAGAGTTTTGAGTTGGAAAAGTAGAAAAGGTGGTAAGAAGGAAGGAGAGGGAAGAGAAACCGAAATTAAGAGGAGGGTTTCTCTTGGTCGGGTTAATTAATAACCATTGGATCAACAATTGGATCAACGGCTGAGCCTGTTCCCGGTTCTGGAACAGGCAGGCCGAATTCGGCCCAAACTCCGGTAGGGGCAGAGTTCGGCCCAAATTCCGGATCCTGGGGACAGAACAGGAATCAGGCTGAGTTGAGTCAAAAAATTGGTTAAGTAAAGATAAAAACCAATATACTACATGAGTTTGAGTACAGAAAAGGATCCAATAAGTAAATAGATGAATAGCAGATAGTGAGTTCAAGGCAGTAATATGAAGTATGAAAAATTAGTATTTCAGCATGTGATAGATGAAAATGAACCGTATAATAAACAAGGAATTATATCGTAATTCAATATTTTGAAGCTGCCATGGGTTAGCTGCAGGGACCGGATCCCAGCTAGCGGTAGTCCTGAGGACTAGTGCACCGTGTCGCTTAGGCTTTTACGCCTTGTTGTCAGAAGGGCCCTTTCGGCTTGTACCCATAGCACGTTCATCATGAGAGAATCACAATATATTCGATATTTACGCAGGTTTATTTTAATTTATAACTGCTTCATCTAAAATTCCAAGTTCACGACAAAGAAAATTGAAGCGCTCTTTGGATAATGGTTTGGTGAAGAAATCTGCTAACTGATGATCAGTGTCAATAAATTCTAAGTTAATCGTGCCATTTTGCTGATGATCACGCAAAAAATGGTGTCGTATTTTAATGTGCTTCGTGCGTGAGTGACAAATGGGGTTCTTAGTCAAGTTTATAGCACTAGTGTTGTCACAAAAGATTGGAATATGCATGAAAGATAAATTATAGTCTTCAAGGATTTGCTTCATCCACAGAATTTGTGCACAACAACGCCCAGCTGCGATGTATTCAGCTTCTGTTGTGGATAGTGCGACAGAATTCTGCTTCTTGCTAAACCAAGAGACTAAAGCTTTTCCTAATAAATGACACGTACCGCTCGTACTTTTACGGTCGACCTTGCATCCGGCGAAGTCAGCATCAGAATAACCAATGAGGTCAAATGATGTTGACTTGGGATACCATAGGCCCACTGTAACCGTACCCTTAAGGTATCGAAAGATACGCTTAACCGCGGTCATGTGTGATTTCTTAGGATTTGCTTGATATCTAGCACACAGGCAAACGCTAAACATTATATCAGGGCGACTAGCAGTAAGATAGAGTAAACTGCCTATCATACCTCGATACTTACGTTGATCTACGGGTTTGCCACTATCATCTGGTTCAAGTTTGGTTGAAGTAGCCATAGGAGTGCTGATTGGTTTGACGTTGTCAAGGTCGAATTTCTTCAGCATGTCCTTTGTGTACTTCGACTGACAGATGAAGGTTCCATTTGACATTTGTTTGACTTGCAGCACGAGAAAGTAGTTGAGTTCTCCCATCATGCTCATCTCAAACTCGGTCTGCATACACATGGCAAAATCTTGACAAAGAGTTTCATCAGTAGACCCAAAAATAATATCATCTACATATATTTGTACTAAAAGAATAGTGTCTTTGAAAGATTTTATGAAAAGTGTAGTGTCAATTTTCCCTTTTGAAAAACCTTTCTCAAGCAAGAAATTGCTTAGCCGTTCATACCAAGCTCTAGGGACTTGTTTGAGGCCATACAGCACTTTCTTTAGCTTGAACACGTGGTCGGGAAATTTGTGATTTTCAAAGCCAGGGGGTTGTTTTACATAAACTTCCTCCTTAATAAAACCATTCAAGAAAGCACTTTTAACATCCATTTGAAATAATTTGAAATTTTGAAAATTTGCAAATGCACAAAGCATCCGAATGGATTCTAATCTAGCAACAGGAGCATATGTCTCATCGTAGTCGATACCTTCCTCTTGGTTGTATCCTTGGGCTACTAGACGAGCTTTGTTGCGTGTGACTGAACCATCTTCATTCACTTTGTTTCTAAAGACCCATTTAGTACCAATAATCGAGTGATTAGCCGGTCTAGGAACAAGTTCCCATACTTGGCTCCTCTCGAATTGGTTGAGTTCCTCTTGCATAGCAGAAATCCAAAATTCATCATTGAAGGCTTCTAAAATGTTTTTAGGCTCAATTTGTGAAATAAAGACAGTGCTAGCAATAGAGTCTCTTAATGATGATCTAGTAGTTACTCCACGTGAAACCTCGTCGATTACCAAATTTTCTGGATGTGATGGCTTAAAAAAGAATTTTTTAGGCAAGCTTTCCAGAGAATTTGTTTCGGTTGTGGTGTTCATTGGAGTAGACGTTGATGGCTCAACATCATCATCAAGAGTAGCTGCTGCACTGTTATCTTCATCAAAAGTCACATTGGTAGACTCTTCCATAATTAATGAGCGTTTGTTAAAAACTCTATATCCCTTACTCTTGGCAGCATAGCTAAGGAAAATACCATCGTCAGCTTTGGCATCAAATTTGTCTAAGTTGTCTTTGGTGTTAAGGATAAAACATCTACAGCCAAAAACTCTAAAATAAGAAACATTTGGGGTTCTCCCGAACCAAAGCTCATAGGGTGTTTTCTTCATAATAGGACGAATAAGTACCCTATTTAAAATGTGGCATGCTGTACTGACAGCTTCAGCCCAAAAGTATTTCGGAAGTGAGAACTTGTTCAACATGACTCTAGCCATATCGCCAAGAGTCCTATTCTTCCGCTCCACAACACCATTTTGTTGGGGAGTTCTTGGACAAGAAAACTCATGATCAAAACCATTGGAATCACAAAACTTTTCAAAATCAGAATTTTCGAACTCGCCTCCATGATCATTTCGGATTCGAGTATTCATGTAGCCTTTTTTGTTTTGAACTTTCTTGACAAAAATCTTAAAAACTGAAATAGCATCACTTTTATAAGTAAGAAAGAAAACCCAAGTAAATCTTAAAAAGTCATCAACAATAACAAAGGCATAGAGTTTTCCACCAAGACTGGCTACTCTACTAGGGCCAAATAAATCCATATGGAGTAGTTGCAGGGGTCTAGTAGTGCTTACAGAGTTTATGGAATGAAAAGATAACTTGGTTGCCTTATTCAACTCACATTCGGCACATACGGTATCTTTTTTGAATGTGATGTCGGGCAATCCTCTAACTAGCTTCTTGGTTGATAGCCTGGATATAGTATCCATATTGGCATGACCAAGACGCTGGTGCCATAGTAACCGTTCATCTTTATGAGCATATAGGCATCTTCCTGCATTGTTAGTATCTATAGACAAATAGAAAATATAAATATTGTCCTCTCTTACCCCTTCAAAAGCAATGTCTCCTGTTGACCTATCATAAATAAGATATTTGTTTTGTCCAAAGTTAATGTCATAACCATGGTCAGCAAGATGACTGATGCTGAGCAAGTTATGCTTTAACTCGGTCACTAGGCAGACATCCTTTATTACGGGAGAGGGAGGATAACCAATAATACCATTACCTATAATATAACCTTTTAGGTTATTACCGAAGGATACATATCCTTCTCTCTTCATCGATAGTGATACGAAAAGATGTGCGTCTCCCGTCATATGCCGCGAGCATCCACTATCGAGAATCCACTTACTCTTAGTTGAGGAGGAAAGGTCCACCTACATCAAGAGTAGATGTGACCTTTGGTACCCAGGTTCTTGAGGATCCTGAAGAGTTAGTTTTTGGAAACCATGCATATATCTTTCTATCTACTAATCTTCTAATTCTACATTGTGGTAAAATGTGTCCATGTAAACCATAATAAGTACATGTAGCATTCCTATTTACATTAGGAGCATGATGATGATGTCTATAAGCAGAATAATGAGGAGAAGTATGATAATATGTAGATTCAGCATGGTGATGATGACTATATGGAGTGGCATGGTGATATTGTTTATATGGCATGGCATGATGATATTGTCTATATGGCATGGCATGATGAGATTGTCTATATGTAGAGTGATGTTGATTGTGTCTTTGTACAACATGGTGATGACTGTATCTATGTATAGCATGATGTTTTTGTGACATATGATAATTATTTCTACGTGCATGTGGTTTGTGTCCTTTGTGAAAGTGTGTGTACATATAAGCATGATTGTGAGCAGCATGAGGATGATGTGGTTGACTAGTATGAGTTGTGTCATGCTTTGTGTGTGTCTTATGTGATTGGGTTTGAGGTTGAGCAACCTGTTTTCCTAATTTAGTCTCTAGTTTCTTAGAGACAGCTTGCAATTCAGTAATCTTAGCATTCAAACCATGCATCTTAGTAATAGTAATCTTGTGTCTGCTCTTTTCTTCTGCAAGCTCCGTGTTGAGTGTTGTGATTTTTTATGTTTGTTGCTCAATACGTGTCTCGGCATCATGTAAGCTTATTTTAAGCTAAGATACCTCATCAGTGACATCCGTGGGTGTAGTGTCTCTAATATTATCAAGTAATAGAGAAAGTCTTTGTATTTCGACTTCATGACTTTTGATTTTGTCCTTGGCTTGTTTATATTTACCAATGACCTTTTTATGATCACTAAGTAAATCGGTGAAAGCATCGCCAAGTTCATCAAAAGTGAAGTCGTCAAGAGTTTCGTTTGATACCTTGTCGGACGTCGCCATTAGGCACACATTAGCCGTATCTTGAGGAGAGTTCTTTTCTTCCTCGGAGTCACTAGCTTTGCTTTCATGCCAAATGCTTATGTTGGCATATTTCTTTGAGGAGGTCTTTTTGTGTGGCTTTTCATAGCGGTTGCTCTTCTTTAAGAATGGACAGTCTTTTCGGACGTGTCCCATCTTCTTGCAACCGTAGCAAGTTGGCTCTTCTTCTTCATCTTCTTGTGGTTCCTTCTTTCTTCGATTGAAGCGAAGGAATCTCTTGAAGGTGCGAACCATGAGGGCTTGATCGTCATCTTCTGAGTTATCGTCATCCGTCTCTTCGGGTTCAGCCCTCCGTCGGTGAGCTTTGAGTGCGATCTCCTTAGCCTTAGGAGCAGGCTCTTCGAAGTCCTTGAGGTCAAGCTCATGAGTCATTAGCTTTTCCATCAAGGTCTCCATAGTCATGGTTGTGAGATCATTTCCTTCTATGATGGCTGTCACCTTAGGGTTCCAAACTTTTGGTAGCCCCCTAAGTAGCTTGCGAATCTTCTCATGATTTGAATATTGCTTCCCAAGCGAAGACAGGGGGTTGATGATGTCGAGAAATCTTATGAACATTTGCGTGATCGTCTTATTTGGCTTCATCTTGAAAGCCTCGTATTCTTGAGTGAGACGGCTTATCTTTGATTTCTTGACTTGGGTGGTTCCTTCATGCGTCACTTCTAGAAGCTTCCATACTTCGTGGGATGTGGTGCATATAGATACCCTGTTGAACTTATTCCTGTCTATAGCACAGAATAAAGCATTAATAGCTCTCGCATCTAGACTTGCCTGTTTTTTCTCCTCGTCAGAATATTTGTCATGTGATTTCTCAACGAGATCGCCATTGACAACTATTCTGGCGGGCTTTTTGTAACCGTCAGTGACGATAGTCCACAGGTCAAAGTCTAGCGACTTGAGATAAAAACTCATCCTTGTTTTCCAATACGTGTAGTTAGTTCCATCAAATAGGGGAGGCCTATGAGTGGACTGTCCTTCACCGTGATTGGAAATCAAGTATTGTGTGGTTGCCATGGATCAGCTCTTGGATGTAAGTCCTTGTAAAGAGAACCGTGCTCTGATACCAATTGAAGAACAGATGACAACTCTAGAGGGGGGTGAATAGAGTTATAGCAATAATAACCAATTAAAAATCAACTCTTTCACGATCTAAAAATAATCAGAATAAATGCAAAAAATAAATAAAGAGCAAGTGAGCATACGCAAACACAGCCGATTTTAACCTGGTTTCCCTCGTGGAGGACTAGTCCAGGCCTGAGAACTCTAGCTCAGGATTAAATCCACTATTTGTGAAATAGTAGTTACACCTCGTGCCTTTACATCAGAAGAGCACGTCAACTTCTTACAATGGATCACAGTGGCGATGCTTGGAATTTTTCAAGCTACTTCTTGAACTCTTGCACACGACTCCTAACTGAGAGATGCTGAGCACTCGAGACTTAGGAAACATGTGGCTAGTAGATGAGAAGGGTATGGCTTATATTGAGCTTAAGAGAGAAGAGAAAAGAAGATTGGATGATTGAAAATGAGAGAATTCTTGGCCTATTTATAGGTTTTTAACAGGCAGAATTCGGCCAAAATTCTGGTAGGAATTTTCAAAAATTTGGCCGTTGGACAACTAGCAACCAGCCAACCCTAAAAATTAGGGTGCTGATTTTTAGGGGACAGAGTTCGGCCTGAAGTCTGTGTGGAGGCAGAGTTCGGCCCGAACTCTGTCTCCAGAGCACAGAATTGGTCCAAGGGTTCAATGGGCCAAGTTGGGATGTGGAGCTTTATGGACTTTGGATAGGTTGTGGATTGAGTCTCAAGAGCCCAGCATAACTCAGCTTACAATCATTCTAGACTCAATAAAATATAAAAGTACAGACACGAAAACGACTTGTATTTGCACAACTGAGCTGTCGTCTGGCTTGAGCAGAATATAGTCGTCGTGTGTCGTATTAAATTATCACAAGTATTATTTAGTCAATGTTATCAATATTTGGTTGACTGTGACTTTGTGTCAATATTCCCGAAATGCAATCGGAATTAACCTCTCCATGAATACGTGACAATCGTGGCTCTTCATACCCGTCAATTTGTTTTCCTTCGGATCGACACATCTTCTCAGATTTGACACATATCCGTCTAGAAATTTTAGGCCCTGGATCCACCGACAAAGTCTCACTTTATCCTCCTTGTCCAGCGAGAAAATTGACTTCGGCAGGAACTGTTTTCCATTCTGCTGTATCAAGTGCAACGCAGGGCGTTTGTATATTTCTTCTAAGTCCAACCTGGCCTTGGGATTGTCTTTCGTTTTTTCCTTTACGTCCATCACAGTATTAATTATGTTATCAAACACATTCTTCTCAATATGCATGACATCAAGATTATGTCTGATCAGATTGGTACTCCAGTATGGCAGATCCCAGAATATGCTCCTCTTTGTCCAGTTATGATCTCTTCCAAATCCATCGTACTTGTACCCAGTTGTAGGATCTTCGATAGCACTTGGAAAATCTTTAACCTCCTCCCATATCGTGGCTCCGTACCACTTTGGCGGTGGATCACCCTTCTCTACAACGCCAGCACGGAATGCATTCCTGTTCCTTCTGAACGGATGATCTTTTGGCAGAAATTGCCGATGACAATCAAAGAAGCACGGTTTTCCTCCGTGTTTCAAGCGGAAAGCCTTACTACGGTCCATGCAATACGGACATGAGAGACGGCCATGAGTGCTCCATCCAGATAACATTCCATAGGCCGGAAAGTCGTTGATGGTCCACATAAGGGTTGCCTTCATCTGAAAATTCTGCTTCCTGGAAACATCGTACGTGTTAGCGCCTACTTCCCATAACTGATTCAACTCATCTATCAAAGGCTGTAAGTACACGTCAATGTTCCTCTTGGGATTGTTCGGACCAGGAATTATAACGGTTAGAAACATGTACTGAGTCTTCATGCACATCCAAGGCGGTAGGTTATACGGAGTGACAATCACAGGCCAGCACGAATACTGGAATCTCGAAAGACCAAAAGGAGTAAAACCGTTAGAAGATAGTCCCAACTTGACATTACGCGGATCTGAAGCAAAATCAGGATACACTCGATCAAAGTGCTTCCACGCTTCTTCATCGGATGGGTGATCCAATACTCCTTCAATCTGTTCTCGCATGTGCCAACTCATATTTTCGGCCGTCTCTTTCACCAGAAATAATCTTTGCAACCGCGACGTTAAAGGCAAGTAGTGCATTGAATCGGTCGGTCTTCTTGCACCGGTAGACCTTCCTGTACTAGTTGTCTTATAGCGATCAGCACCACAAAATCTGCACACATCTGCGTCCTTGTCGTCTTTGTAGTACAGCATGCACCCATTGCGACAGAAATCAATTTTCTCGTATCCCATCCAGAGTGATCTCACCATCCTCTTAGACCGATAGAAGTCTTTAGGCAACTTAGCACCCGCCGGCAAGATCTCTATAATCAACTCCAACACTCGATTGTAGCATTCTTGCGACATGTTAAAATCTGACTTAATGCTCAACAGTCTTGTAACCACCTCCAATGGTGAATGATCCTCACAACCAGGATACAATGGAGTTCTTGCATTCTCCAGTAACTCCATGAACTGTGCAGCATCGGCGTTCGGTGCCTCCTCAGGTGCATCATGAACGAAACTAGGTCCCGCAGCGTCGAAAACCATGTTCACGCACCCGTCGTCGTATGCATGATTATCTGAAACAAAATTAGGTCCCGCATGCATATATGGCTCAACATAAGGCTCCGGCTCTGATGCTAAAGACACAAGTTCTCCGTGTGCGGTCCCTGATAGTAATTAGGCGTGAAACCCCTCGAGTACAAATGATATGTCACTTCCACTTCTGGATAATATTTCACGTTATGACATTTCACACACGGACACTTAATTTTGGTGCCGTCCATGTACTGAGAGAACGCCTTAGCAAACTACAGGAACTGCTCTACTCCCGCTATGTATTCATCCCGCACACCACACATATCATCAGGACGACGATTGTACATCCATGAACGATTCCGCAAGTAGTAATTCATATCCATTTGGAAATAATTCTGCAAAGATGGACACATATTTTCCAACAGGCACAAATTCGTATATTATGTCTTATTAGGGACACACATTAGTAGCGGACAGTTACTAATATCAATGATATACAATCTAGGTCAAACTAGGTTGTACTAAGTCAAACAAAGTCAAATAAGGTCAACCTAAGTCAAACAAAGTCAAACAAGGTTAAAGTAGGTCAAGGGTTGACCTATAGTTGACTTTGTCAACTCTTAGTCCAATCTAAGTCAAATATCCTATTTCTAGTCATTACCTACCAAGGTACCGTTTACCTTATCGCTATTGGTATCCCAATACCAATACCTTAAGTTGGTACCCTTTACCTTATCGCTATTGGTACCCTTTACCTTATCGTTATTGGTACCCTTTACCTTATCGTTATTGGTTAACAGTCAATTCAATTTCAGTTATTCAAGGGAATCAGTTGACACATTCAGTGGATTTATCTCAGGAATAGGAAAACCAATCTCAGTCCTATTTACAGTTTAAGGAAAATGAAATCTACAAGGACTGTTACTCAAATAGACCACCTGTTGACTGATACAAGAATACCTATCATCAAAAGCCCCAAACTCGAGCCACACTCCAAACACTGACCCATTTGTGAAAATAGGACTGAACCTGTGTGGCATGGACTGATGCATGGTAGGTAGGTGACTAGACACTTGATGTTAGGGACTGATACTCAAGTATTTAGTCAAGTGACCTCAGGAACTGAACTCATATTCAATAGGGGACTGAACTAACCAATAAGCAATTTGGGGGCTGAATAATTGATTCAAAACTGATTTAAGGACAGGCTGGACATCTAAGTTGATAACTAATGTCGATGTGCAAGGGTGGAATGAACTAAAAAGGTAATCCTTCAACCAAACAATACCTAATCTATATGTCAGTCATGGGACTGAACAACTGAATACAAGACAAATAATAGGACTGGAACTAAATAAATGCCTGGACTGATATGAAGAGATAATATGGACTGCAATATGCCAAGCAAGACTGATACACATAGTTGATACCAAATGGATATGGGACTGATCATTACACTCTGGTAATCCCCCAAACTGGACTGTACAGTGGTAAATGCTAACATGTGGATCAAATATGGACTGTTCAAAGCTCACTGACTGAACAAAGCTAAGGGATTGAATCGATATAAAGGCAATGGACTGACCTACTAAGAGACTAACAATGTATACATTCACACTTACAAACTTGAGTCTACATATATATATACAACGACTGGACAGTCATACATGGTTGATCACATATGGAATAAACAGCCCACACAAATACACACCCACAGTCCACTTAAACCACAAATCCCCCAATCAATATAACTACTTCTATTATACTCTTGTATGCTAGATTATCATACCAATGCTAAAGCTATAGCAAAGCACTCCTAAACTAAAGGTTAAAATTTGAATTTAGAGCATTGATGCTCTTTGAGTCATTTTGACAAACACTTGGCGTGCATATCAATGTCTGTGTCTGTGTGTGTGTGTGTCCGTGTGTGTCCGTGTCTGTGTGTGTGTCCGTGCGTGTGTGTCCGTGTCCGTGTGTGTCTGTGTGTGTGTGTCCGTGGGAGAGAAGGAGGAGGAAGGAGAGGAGTTAGGTTAGGGTTTACCTGAGGAAGAGGAGGAGGAGGTCGGATTGGGGGAGGAAGAGCTCGAGGAGGAGGATCTCGAGGAGGAGGAGCTCGCCGGAGGGGGAGGGAGTCGCCGGGGGGGAGGGGGTCGCCGGGGGGGGAGGGCACTGACAGAGGGGGAGGGAGTCGCCGGGGGGGGGGGAATTAAAATTTTCGGGTTTTCGAGTGAGAGTGAGCCGGAAAGAAGGCAGCGGCGTGCCCTAAGTAAAATAACTTAGCGACGTCACATGTTGACATCGCTAAACGTCGCAACCATGGCGACATATACTTATAATATGTCGCTGAACGTCGCTATTCAGCGACGTAGTATACTCCTGTCGCAGAACGTCGCTAGCCAGCGACGTTTTGCGATGTGTTTATAAAGAAGTCGCTACTGGCGACGTAATTTCTTGTCGTCGCTATATTACGTCGCTATTTGATGATATTTTAGTAGTGATCTTTGAGCCATGGGTGTACGCCACATGTCCTTTGACTCAGTTCAACCTATGAAGGGGTGCTAACCACCCAAGATCTCAGCAACCGAAAGATCCTCCCCACTACTACATGCCAGCCCACAAATGCAGCATGAAGGATTCAACCACAAGCCATGGCGCATCATCTATGCGCCGTCCTCCAGCATCAGTCACGTGGCGTTCCCACGACCAAGCGCATCCGACACATGCGCGCATGAGCAGCCAGCCTGCAAGCTATAAATAGAGGGATCATTTCCTTCTTCCACACAACTAGATACATATACAGACAGACCAGAGCATCAGAGTTATCATCCACAGAGATCGGAAGAGACACTCAACGTCTTCTTCCCATCCGCAAGCTCCGACATCCAGAGCAACCCAGACCTTCAGAGAACCGAAAACCGTCGTCAGATCGTCAACGGAGTCAACGCATTACCACTCGCTCCATCGACACAAAGTTTCCAGAAAAAAATAAAAGTGTAATCCTAGGACTACATCGAAGTCCTACATTGTAACACTATTCTGTTTGTAATTGAAATTGCAATCAAAGATTTTAATGGCAAACAAGAGGGTATCGTTCGTCGCTATTTCGTCGAACACCATTGCTAACTAAGGAAGGATTAGCGACGGATTAGCGACGGATTAGTGGCGGATAATCCGTCGACCGGGTTCTAGAAATGCTTGACATTTTCAGAACCATGGCGACGGATATTCCGTCTCGGATCCGTCGACCATGGCGACGGATTTCTGACGAAATATCCGTCGCTAACGTTCTGGAAATGCTTGACATTTCCAGAACCATGGCGACGGATAGTCCGTCGCGGATCCGTCGACCATGACATTTCCAGAACCCGGTCGACCATCCGTCGCTAACTGAAAATATTTCCAATTTCTCAGTTAGCGACGGATATTCCGTCAAAATTTAGTCGATACCTGACATTATCCGTCGCTAACCCGTCACTAGTCCGTCGCTAACTGAGATATTTTTTAAAAAAAATTACAGAGCTTTCCCTGTTTACACAACATCCGAACATCGGACCAATATATAATCACAATATACAATCACTGAGACCAATATATAATCCAATATAAATCACATACGAATATAATGCACACCAATTATCAAAAAATCACATAGACCAATATATAATCATAAATATGCATAACCCAAAACAATAATTGTAAAGACACCAATTATCCAGAAATCATAAACTAATATCCGTCGTTATAATTCGAAATTCCCACAAATATTCTAAGTTTAAAAACTATTCTTATACAATACTTCAAGGAGCAGGAGGATTTCGATTGTCCGGTGGTGGTAATCCCTCCTGCGACCGACGATAATACTGTTCCACTATGTACGGCGGTAATCCGTCGAAGACACTATCCGAAAGTCGGTGTAGCTGCTCTGGCGACATGATATCAAGGAGTGCCGTCACAGTCGGAGGCGGTACCAGAAGGACAGCAGGGTTGAAAGAAAGATGACCGACGGAAGAAGAACCGGCACCAGCAGTCGACGGACTGGCACCAGCAGCCGACGGACCGGCACCAGTAGCAGACGGACCCGCACCAGCAGCAGACGGACCGGCAGCAGCTGACGGAGGCAGAAATTATGTGGCTATTTGCTCCCGTAAGGACGACACCGCCTCGTGCAGCTGCGCAAGCTGCGATCTGACATCATCGTCTGCCGGGGCCGTGGGAGGAAGCGATGTCGGTAGAAATCTCTGAGTCGCCATGTGCAACTCCCCTAGGGAGCCAACGTCGTACAGGCGCCCTTTCTTAAAGCCGCCGACGTTATCTACGAACAAGTCATTACGAGCGGCCATAGAAGAGGGCATCCGGGCGGGTGTCGTTTCACCGACATCCTCAGCAGCAGTTGACTGAGCCCGACTAAGGGCCTCACGATACGCAGCCTATCAAATGAATATGTTTATACTATAAGATTTACCTAAGTTGTAATCTAAATCCTATGTTTTACTAAGTTATAGTGTGAATCCTAAGTTTATCTATGTTATAGTCCGAATACTTTTAATTCTAACGTAAATATCATAAACATAAGTACTTACATCGATCTCCTTGGCCCTATCATCGACGAAGGTCTCGTCCTTCCGCCTCTTGTGTGTATGCTGGAACACATCGTGCATGGTGACCGATTCTGGTGCCCTTCCCTCCTTCACCGCCTGTTGGGTCTACATACAAAATTTTCGTAGAATTTAATTAACTCCGTATATTAATAATATCGAATTCGATAGTGAAATGAAATTGCGGTATCTCACCAGATCTGCAAGCGCCGCTGCGTGGGGCCTTAATCCCCCCGTATGAAGCCCTGCGGCCCGTCGGTTCGCCTTCGCCTTCTTCGATTTCTCCTTGTAGGCAGGAGTATCCATCATATCTAAGAGCTCCTCATAATAGTCCTGCCGGATCCAATTCGGCCTCGTCTGCCCCATTTTCAGGTCATGAATCATATCCCGTATCTTCTTCGAGGCAGCGCTTCTGTAGGTCCTGCGGATCGCGTCCTCGCGATGGGGGGGCCACCAGAACGTCGTCTAACATACAAATTCAATTATCACGTAATTTAAAAAATGTTGATTAAAGAGTAACTAATAATTAACCAGAAGATATAGATATATACCCTCAACTCGTCGAGCCGGATGCACTTCAAGTTTGGGGGCACCGACGAAAAGTTGAGGTAGGGACCATGGAAGTTAGCCCTGATAATTTCTCCTTGGGGATACCAATAATTGACCATTCATTTTCGTGTTTCCTATCCATCCCGACCAACAGCATCTGGGTTTCCCCATTTCGCGTTAGCTTTTCCTAGTATGTTCCAAGGGTTCGATTGTTCGCCCATTAAAGTGGTACATGATCTGTGTTCAGAATGTCATGAGATAGTTCTGTTCATATCCGGTAATAGATATGCGAATTGAGACAAAGATTATCCACGATCTAAGGGTGGTGCTAACATCAAGGAAGCACGATATCCTTATCCTAACAATAAGATGTTTACCATTTTGCACAAGAATCCGGCCCACTCAACAAATCCTAGTTATTCGTTGGATCCTTGGAGCAGCTTTCCAATAACTTAAGCAACAAGATAAGCTTAAATAATTGTTTATTTGTTGAAATACCATATTCTTGCCGAATTGCACATCAAAGAAGGAAAATCTTCATGGACAAGTTGAAGAAACACAATCGAACCCACTTATAAAAAAAATTTAAGAGTTCAGAACTGAATCGACTGATCCTTACAATCGATCTGATGGTCAATTCGGTTGGTTAATTATTTTTACCATGCTGTCATTTCGTTCACCTTGGTTACCTCTTTTGTGGCATCTATATTAAGTCAATATACATGTAAACTTTCGATTCTATTGTTGGTCGAGTATTTTTCGATTAATCATCATGAGCAATCCTAATTAAAACCCCGCAATCTCCTATAACTCCTCCTAGAGTTCTAGATCACTTTTTTTGTGCCAATACTTATTGAACTGTTTTAGGGTTGATTCGGTAACACAATTATAATACGTAGAAACAAATTTTCGTCGAGATTTTGTAAGACCAGAAAAAAAAAAGGAAAAACCTTATGCATCATTATTGCATCATTAGATTTTATTTTTATTTTTATTATTTTATTATTATTATTATTTATTATTATAAAAGTGTCAGTGAGCAGCACATCATTGTTCAAAACAATATGATCTACGAAATTGATCTAATATGTGTGTCGCTGGTGTATAAAAGAAATGAAAAAAAACAGGGTATAAGGTCATGCAATCTTGGCTAGGAACATGACAATCGTCGATCCGCATAGAGTGCTGACATCATATTGGTCGTCTCTCCATAAAATTTTCTATCAAATCTTTTTATGGATCTTTCTAATACTTCATAACTAAATTCGTGATTGGAAAATACTAGTATGGTGATGATTTCTAGTAAAGTTACAAAATGATTTCTAGTAAAGTCACAATGTAATGGTTGGTAAACTTAGATACACATGTGCACGTGTACTTCGAGTCATTTCGTGAGCAACAAACACGACACAGACGTGTCCAGGAAGAAAAGAATACGACGTTCGTGTCCCTCGAGTCATGCACGCGTTCGTGTCCCCACGACACGACACCATCTCTTCTCAAACATTGGGGACATGACCCTCCGCCCCACCAGCCCCCTAGCCCCCGCCTCCCCCGCCCCCGCAGCCAACGCCTCCACTGCCCCATCAGCCACCCCAGCCCCCGTCTTCCCTGTCCCCCAGTCCCCGCCTCCCCCGCCCCCGCATCCAAACGCCTCCTGCGCCCCCGCATCCAAACGCCTCCCCCACCAGCCCCCCCAGCCCCCGCCTCTCCTGCCCCCGCAGCCAACGCCTCCCCTGCCGCCCCCAGCCCACGACGCCCCCGTCGCCCCCGCTGCCCCTCCGACCACCACGAGAGAGAAAGATTGAGAGAGAGAGAGAGAGAGAGAGAGGGAGGGGATTACCTTCGGGAGAGAGAGAGGAGAGGACGCCGTCGATCACCGAAGCCGTGGGAGAGAGAGAGAGAGATGAGAGAGAGTGAAATTTGGGGGGAATGAAAAGTTCCCTCCGTCGTTTCAATTTAAGTCTGGGTCGTATGTTTAGCGACGGACTAGCGACGGATAATATCCGTCGCTAGTCCGTCGCTCTATTGGATACTTGCCGACGGACTATCCATCGCTACGTAGTCAACGATTTGTCCCACCACTTCTCCCAACAATTCCCGCCAAATAGTCGACTACATAGCGACGGTTACATATCCGTCGCTATATCTCCGACGCCCTAGCGACGGACTCGCGACCTTTTCTCACCCTTAAAATAAAATTAAAAATATATCGGCTTGTCGTCGGTACTCCGTCGGTTAGTTGTCGCAAATTCGTCGCTAACGCCGACGGAAAGAATCCGTCGCTAATTGACTGTATTTTGGTAGTGGGATCTCGACATGAGATGTTATTCCAGGTTATCTTGGTATATCTTGTGCAAGTCTCCTTGTAGTTCTTGTGCAGTATATGGACACTGATTCTCGAGGAGACTTGCTCCCTTCTCGCAGAATCCCATGTCGTAACGTGTTTTGCTTGGATCCACTCTACCAGTCGGAGGCGGAGAGTATTAGTGTAGATATGTGGTCAATGCCTATTGTGCACCCATTGTGTACCTATTGATTGTGAGTGTTGATCATACACTTCACGTATGATTAGTCAGGCTTGTTACTATTGTGCAAGTTCCCAAGCCGGCCATATATTGTAGCTAGTACTCATACACCTAGATAGATGATTCTTGATTCTTGTACATGCCATGATCAGTTTTACTTGCCTTGTTCTAGCTCTAGATTTACAGCTTACCTGGCCATGATACTCACATGTACATTTCATGATTTCTTGTATATACTCTTTATTTACAGTCTTATTGCTTTTGTCATATCTTGTGAACTGTTGTTAGTTGATTGTGCTCGTTCCATCCTGACTGGATATGTTAACAAAATATTACAGATGACGGTGAGGAGGATTGGTGTACCTACTATGGTCTGGATGACGTAGTAGGCTTAGACTTGGAGACCTTGGTTCAACAGGGCTTAGCTCCGCCCGACGAGCCTCTAGTTTAGTTTAGTTAAAGTAGATTTTTGGACTGGACCTTGTCTCCAGCTTGCTACTTATGCTTTTGGTATTATATTTTGGGATTGTATAACCATATTACTTTGTGACTCTCTTTCTCGTTGTTGAGCTGGATATTGCACTTGTGGTTTATATCTATCTAGTTTTCGTGCCATGATCCTTCCTTCTAAATTGTGATTGAGTTTATCAGTATTTTATATTATATCCTCCGTGCGGAGATGACAGGTTATTATATATTGTTTGTTAGTGTAGTGTTCCGTTCCGTTCAGTCAATCGGAGGAATCGAAACGTCAACGGCGTTCGGACTTAGCCTTGCAACGGCTGCTCAGAGACATCGCTCGGTCGAGGCGACCGCTCGCTCAGGTGGGGTAGTTTCGGTGAACTTACCTCATCTTTGCCTTCACATAATAAATCGCATATTTTCAACTTGCATAAGTAGGCTTGATAATAAAAGAGACGAATCCACATAGCTAAAAGGAATAATTCCGAAGTGTCGAATTGAGTTAGAATATGGAAAGGTCCAACGGTCGGCTTAGAATTGGTGTACGACGTGCTTTGAAAATGACACTCGGTGCTTCGTCCCATGGCTTGGGAGAAAGAAAAGTTGGTCTTCGCTACAAGCTAAGAGTTAGCCAAATTCATAGGCGTCGCCCGCATAAATGCTTCATAAAGCATGCACGGTCTCTTCGCCCAAGGCGCGGCATAGCCTCTGCTCGCCGACGGGTTAAGTTGTATTGCACGGCTTGTGGCATAAGTCTAGGCACCTCAAATAACTTGATTGTTCAAAGTCGAACGCGTGCACGGCACGTTCCCACGACGCAAGGCTTGACGCAGCCTTTGTTCGTCAAGTTGTTACAAAATAAGTTAGGCAAGTTATGTTAAGCTATCAGGAGTAGTAGCAAGCACGGTCCTATGAGTTCTACGGCTGGGTGTAACCACATAGTCTCACGATCGTAAGGCATGTCATATAGAGTATGACTTAGGCGGTGGTGTCATATAGAGTTTTAAGTTGGTTTAAGACACGATGGCACGGACTTAGTATTTTAAGGCACGGGCCACGGTTGATCCATTGAGTTTGGAAAGTGTTTCAAATAGTTGTTCTTGAGTTGCATGAAATGATAGGACAAGAAAGAAGAATGCTCGCGACTGGGTCGTCGAGGCAAGAGAGAAGAATGCTCACGACTGGGTCGCCGAGGCAAGGTCTCAGATATGAGAAGTGTTGAATTTAGCCCTAAAAGAGATGGTAACACTAGAAGTAGATTGACTGTGTGAGACGTCAGTTTGAGTCAAGTCTTGCATGGTCATTGGACAACTTATACAAGGTAAAATAAACTGTTTCTCGAACGACGACCCAGGCGGCCCATGGGAACCGTTGCGATAGAGACATTCGTAGCTGTGCTGGATGACCGCACGGGTTAGCGGGGACTTGCAGCGAAGCTAGCTACTCGCGCTGGCAAGGAGCGTCCGTCTAATAAAAAGCTCAAAATGAGTCCATTATAGCGCTGGGCGCTAGTGACTAGTTCATATAGATGAGTCGGCATGGGCGGCGATCCGCGTGTATGCCTTTGGATTGAGTCGAGTATTGAGTACAGTATATCAAGGAGTTGAGTTGAATGTGTGGGTACAGTTGGAACACAAAATATTGGGCCTAAGATTTGGCTGCAACGAAGACACCGTGCTTCGACACGAGATGTGGCGTCGAGTCTTGAGTTGTCGGCATATAAGTTGCATAAGTTGGTTTGAGTTGTCTTGAGTTTAAGTCCGGAAATGCCGTAAGGCAAAGTTGGTCGAGTGACACTTAGTTCACAAGTTGGATGGGTCAGTTGATGATTTAGTAGTGAAGGACCGCGAGGCGGCGATATGATTGAGTCTCATTGAGTTACGAGGCACGGCCTCAACAAGGACTTATAGTACGATCACACGGGAATGGAGTCTTATCGCGTAGTTGTGTCTCTAATTTTAAGCCGTAAGGCAAGCACAATTTGATAGGTTAACGTTGTTAAGTTGATGTGCGTTGCAAGCACGAAATGATCTTGAGACACAAAATAGGCTAATGCGTCTATCCTAAAACTGATCCTAAGGCAAGAGTAGAAAGACAATTAATAAGAAGGGACTATGTTGCACAAAGTAAATCAAACGTGTCGGTTTTGTATAGGTGGGCGAGGAGCTCATTCCACTAGTACAATTGAGTACTGACAACTACATAGTTTTTATGTGCAGGTACATGTAGAAGCTCGTGGCGCGGAGCTCGCTTGGATGCGTCGAGGCATGGAGTTCCTTGGCGATTCAAAGCGTGCGGCCGTATGGAGTCAAGACTTATACGGGACATAATGTATGGACGTTGCCTCCTGAAGCATCCGCAGGCTCAAGACATGTATTGAGAGATGAGAGAGAGCTGAGTGACTTGTAATGTGAGCTTGAGTGAGCTTAAGAGACTTGTAATCTTGGCCTTGCGCCCCATTGTAACCTTTGTTTCAATATCAATAAAGAGCTTCTTTTGAATAACTTGTGTTTCGTTCTAAATTTCTGCTGCTATTATTCAATGTCTCTGCTTGGGACTTCTGTGCGACGATCCCGTCGCAGCCGCTGTAATCGGCCGTTTTAGAACCCGCCTTGCACGAGCGCAATCTAGGCTCATGCGGCATCACGCCTTAGCGAGGACGATCGCTCCTACGGGAGTGGGGCGTGACAGTTAGCTAGCAGACCTACAGCGTTCTATGCCATTTTTACGGTGTAGGCTAGGCGCTGTTACGAACTTGTGCCCCTACCTAGGGTGCGGGTCGTGACACCCGGGTTGTCGCTCGAGGAAACTTTTGCCCTTGTCGAAAAGTTGTCCAATGACCATGCAAGACTCAACTCAAACTGACGTCTCATACAGTCATTCTTCTTCCAGTGTTACTATCTCTTTCAAAACCAATATCAAGACTTCTATCATTTGAGACCGTCTCGACGACCCACGGTCGCGAGCATTCTTTCATGTTACCTTATCATTTTATTCAACTCAGAACGACCATTTGATAGCCCTCTTTCTAAACTCAACTTGAAATCAACCGTAGATCGTGCCTTAAACATTAAGTCTGTGGATCGTGCCTTAAGCCAACTGAACTCTATGCGACACCACCGCCCAAGTCATACACCATATGATGGGCCTTGAGACCGCAAGACTATGTGGTTATACCCAGCCGTCGAACTCGTAGGACCGTGCTTGCTACTACTCCGAAGCCTAACATAACTTGTCTAACTTAACTTTGCAACAACTTGACGTGCAAAGGCTGCGTCAAGATTTACCTGATGGAACGTGCCGTGCACGTGTTCAACTTTGAACGACCAAGTCATTTGGGCGCCTAGACTTACGCCAGCAGCCGTGCGACGCAACTTAACTCATGGGGCGGGTCAAGGCTATGCCAAGCCTTGGACGAGGGGACCGTGCATGCTTTATGAAGCCTTTATGTGGGCGACGCCTATGACTTAGGCTAAATCTTAACTTTGTGGCGAAGACTAACTTTTCCTTCTCCCAAGCCACGGGACGAAGGATCGAGTGTCATTTTCAAAGTACACCGTGCACCAATTCTATGCTGACCGTTGGACCTTTCCATATTCTAACTCGATTCGACCCGTCGGAATTATTCCCTTATCTATGTGGATTCGTCTCTTTTATTATCAAGCCTACTTGTGCAAGTTAAAAACATGCGATTTATTATGTGAAGGCTAAGATGAGGCAAGTTCATCGAAACTACCCCACCTGAGTGAGCGGTCTCCTCGACCGAGCGATGTCTTCGAGCAGCCGTTGCAAGGCTAAGTCCGAACGCCGTCGGCGTTTCGATTCCTCCGATTGACTGAGCGGGACGGGGCACTACACCACGCGCCAACTCAGTTGGCGCCCCTCTCCCGTCCTCTCTCCTCTCTCATCTCTCTCTTGTTAGATAATTAGTTATTATCTATTCATGATATTTATTTGATTTAAAATTAATTAATTAAATAAATAACTATATATATAAAGAGAGAGATAGATATTACCAACAAATTCAAATAAATAAATAACTATATATATGGATAATCCAACAAATTCAAATAAATAATGTTCTTAAAAATATATTTGGTATTATATTTAGATGATAACAAATATGATATTATTTATTTGTTGATTTTTTTTGTTACCATTATATTTAAGATAAAAAAAAATCAAAGTTACCATTATATTTATAAATAAATAACTATATAATTTTATTACCCTTATATTTGTTATCAATTATATAATGGTAACAAAAAAAATCAACAAATAGATAATACCATCTTTGTTATCATCTAAAATATAATACCAAATATACTTTTAAGAACATTATTTATTTGAATTTGTTGGTATTATACATGTATATAGTTATTTATTTATTTGAATTTATTGGTTTTATATATATATATATATATATATATATATATATATATATATATATATATATATATATATATATATATATATATATATATATATATATATATATATATATATATATATATATATATTTTAAATCAAATATATATTGTGAATAGATAATATCATATTTGTTATCATCGTAAAATTAATTTGATTTAAATAATATATATAATAACATAGATAATTTTATTTGATAAATAATATAAATTTTGACAAGACGATAGAAATTAGAGAGCATTATCTCAAGTATCAGCTTTCTATATAACTGAATATGGATAATACCAACAAATTTAAATAAATAATGTTCTTAAAACACTTTTTTGGTATTATATTTTAGATAACAAATATGGTATTATCTATTTGTTGATTTTTTTTGTTACCACTATATTTTGATACCATAATACATAGTATATTTATTTGATTTCTCGTTAAATAATAAAATATCGTTAAAATTATCTATGTTATTATCTATATTATTTAAGTCAAATTAATTTTATTTATAGATAATAATTAATTTTGATTTGATATCCCCGTTTAATTTAATTTATAGGCAATAATAAATTTGAATAGATAATAGCAAACCTATTAGCAATATCGCAAAAAAAAAATTGTTATCATCTAAAATATAATACCATATATATTTGATTTTTTTTATCTATAGATATAATGGTAACAAAAAAAAATCAACAAATAGATGTTACCATATTTGTTATCATCTAAAATATAATACCAAATATATTTTTAAGAACATTATTTATCTGAATTCTATTATAAATTTTGTTAACATATATCCTAAAGGCACATATTAATGCATCGATTCATACATAATTTATATGGGTACTTTCAGTAACACGTTTATCAACACATCTTCAATTTAAAATATATATTAATAAATATAAAGCAGACATGTACCGGTAAAATACACATATAAAATGTATATTTAGTAATATATGCGGTACCATGTGTCCACATGTGTCCTTAGGACACATGATAACAGAAACTTTCTATTATGACTATTGAAATAACGAACAGATCAATCCCACCAAACACAACATGTTTAGTAAACGTCTTTATTGTGACGATTACGTGCCTGCATTGGAATACGTTGTGGGTGAGGATAAATGATGCAATCAAATATCACAAAAGACAAAGGCGAGATGACTATAGAGCCCAACAATGGTCTAGTGATGAAAAAATTAAGCTAGAATCTCAAAGTCCATACAAAGGTTACATTGATGAGGATAAAAGCACTAGTTTGGTTGTTTAACTTTTTTTATTTTTGCAATATCCGGTGTAATGCATGGAATTTTATGCACGCTCCTTATTTTCAATTTTCACATATCCAAACTCACACACTTTCTCAGTAGTTCGTAGTTCGATTCCGAGATCGTCCGTCTGGCCAAAAAATCTATAACTATCATCGCTAACCACAACAGTCAAGTTTGGTTTACCTCTTATTCATTTTTCCTTCTTTTTTTTTGGTGGATTCTCTAAGTTTTGGATAAAGGAAAAGACGTGTTGGAAGAGAAAATCTTTTTAGGGAAGAGAATTGGAAGAGACCTCAGGTTGTCTGCATTCTCAATAAAATCTTAATATTATTTTTACTTTTTAGTTTGGATGTCGATATTGACACTCTTAAAATATAATTTTTTTCTTTAATTTTCTATCATTTAAATTTCTGACTCGTTCATACATTAACATTATTGGTAATCCTAAAATGTCATCCTGCAATCCTCCTCCCATGCATGTACAAATTAATGCCAAATTTAATGCAGAAGTAGATTTCGAATTTGAATGATAGAAAATTTAAAAGAAGTGTATGACATTTTAGTAGTGTCAATAACAACACCCTTTTGTTTTTGTGTTGTTTCTAATAAGTGTGTTTGATTGCAAGGTGGAAAATAAATTAATGCGAATGAATTATTTTACTAGAAAAATATTCCATGGAAATTTAAAATTTTCTTATGAAAAATTTAAATTGGGGTTTGATTGTCAATATTTTCCAAGAAAAATAGTTATTTCGCATACAAAATAATATTTTCTTGGATCAGTTTCATTTTCCACCATTTTAAAAGGCAATATAAAAATGGATATTATTTGAAAAATAATTTCGTAAAAAATATAAGCTATCAAATACAACAATCGGAGGAAAACTTACTATGAAAATATTTTCCATGAAATAAAAGTCCAATCAAAAGCAGCCGTTATTCATTTACACCCCAGTTGCATGGTGCGATCATTTGCTCTTCGTATCCTAGAGGGCTCAAAACAGGTTTAGGTTTAGACATATCCTTGTATAAATCCGAACATGATGCGTCTATTAATTGGCCTAGACATATCAACTCATTTATACCAAAACTCGTTTAGAACTCGTACAAACCGACTTAATAAAGTTGGTTGTGGGTCGATTTGGTGGGTACCCCCAAATTGTCACCCTTAATATGCTCCCATATGGAATACGAAGTTTGGTTGCAGCCTAGATAAATAGTTATTTAACCATGTGGTAACCTAGTTTGCATTTATCAACAAATGAAGTTGAACATTCACAATTTTGTTGCCACTATTTGAAACAAGATGGGCAATATTGTTATTTAATACAACACATAATCTGAGCAAAAACTTGCAAAGGAGAAATTGGTAATTTGGAATGCGCTAAGACTTCTGAGAAAAATAAACCACTAGAATTGGTCAACGAATTAAATGACCCAGAAAATTCAACAAAGGACCAAAGCGTCGAAACATTCCCCCACCATACACTATTTTCTCCAGATAAGAATCACACCATACACTATTTTCTCCAGATAAGAAGTATCCATCCATCACACCATCCCTATTAAAGTCTAGCCTCCAATGTAAGGGTGTCTTCTGGGCTGACCGGTCAACCTGATTAACCGGTTTAACAAACGGATTTTATTCGTTCCGAGGGTGGTGATCGCTCATATTTACGGAAAATACTGAGCCTCGTTTGGTTTGCGGGATGGAATAAAAAAAAAAAAAGAGAAATTTTGAGTTGCACTCTACAATATTTAACCATATTCAAGGTGTATTTCACTGTTTTACCATAATGTACAATACCTCCCACTTTCGTCAAAAACTAACGGTCAACTCTGTTGACCATTAATTTTTGACCGAAATACCCCTAGCAAATCACCATTATTACCAGTTCCCCCTCGCCATCTTGGAAAAATGGAAGGGACATTTCGGTCAAAAATTAACGGTCAACTAGTTTTTGACGGAAGTGGAAGGTATTGTACATTATGATAAAACAGTGGGGTGCACCTTGAATATGGTTAAATATTGTGGGGTGCAACTCAAAATTTTTCAAAAAATTAATTTTTTGGTTTTTTTTTTTTTTTTTTTTTTTTTGAAAAATTATCATTTTTATTGATTTTTCTTTTCAATATTTGGAGATGCTAAAAAAATGGGAAAGAAATGTGAATACTTCAATGTGGAAAAGTGATTCCTTGCTTAGATGCAGTTTTCTCCTAATTTTTTTCATTGAAAATTACTTTACTTTCCTTCTCATTTTCTTTGGCACCCAAACATAGAAAAGTAATCACTTTCATTTTCGAACCAGATGATTCCGCGAACCAAACGAGATCTAAGTCTACAACCAAATACTTGCAACTTTTTTATAACCTCTCTCTCCCACCCCTTACATATGAAAAAATGTTATGTTTACACCCAATTTTGGTTGTAGGCTTTACAACCGCCTACGTGGCATCAATTGATTGGGGAAGAGGGGGACCGAGTGGGACAGGGTGGGACCATGTTAGCAGGGGTGGGTGTGGGTTGTAAAAAAGTTGTAAATATTTTGTAGTAAACTTAGCATTTTTCTTACATATGGGTCCCACTTTTCCTATGGGTCCCACCTTCCCTCTCACCCTCTGCTACATGGGCTCCATCCGATCCCGCCACTCCCCCCCTCCTCCAATCAAAGTCCGACACGTGACGGTTGTAAGAGAATTGTAAGCATTTTGTTGTAGGCATAGCAAAGTCCCATATTTAAATCTTACACTATATAATGAGGCTTCAAAACGGCTCAAAAGTGAGCCGTCTAAGCCGTCATTATATTACGGTCCATTTTATTTAAAAAAATAAATTTTGTAAAAAATGTTGAAAAAAGTTTAAATTTGTCAACATGGAGAATCGAACTCAACCAAAAAAGAAAAATACCTCACAACTTAACCACATAAGTTAGAAAAGATATTTGATTATAGTTGGATACTATTCTTATTACCAGTTATTATACGTGCAAAGCACGTGCATTTACTAGTAAGATATAATGAGGCTTCAAAACAGCTCAAAAGTTGGTCGTCTAAGCCGTCATTATATCACGGTCCATTTTATTTTAAAAAGATAAATTATGAAAACAAATGTTGAAAAAAGTTATATATATTCAATGTGAGGAATCGAACTCAACCAAATAAGAAAAATACCTCCCACCTTAACCACATAAGTTAGAAGAGATATTTTACTATAATTGAATAATATTCTTATTATATATTACTATACTGCAAAGTACGTGCATTTACTAGTTTAAATAAGAAAACTTCGCTACTCAAAGTATATACTTAGATAAAATTGGACTGGCTGTTTTTTTTTTTTTTTTTTTGTCGAAATTCAGATAAGAGTATTAAAATATTTTTTGAAAAAAAAGTTTCCAATTAGTTTAAGAAACTAACTTTTATTATGCTTTGTTAAAAAAAAAAAAAAGAGAGACGTCCATCCTAGGAATTTTTTTTGTCAAGAAAATATCCTTTGTAAGTGTGTTTTCGGTAAAAAAAAAAAAACTAAATAATTTTATTTTAACTTTAATTTTGTTGAAAAAGTGAACATAGGTAGGGCATTTTTCTAGCAATTTTGTTAAATAATTTTAGCGTTTTAGTTTTTTCATATTCAATATATATATATATATATATATATATATATATATATATATATATATATATATATATATATATCCTAGTGGTTAAGAGAGATGCATGCGGTTCGAGTGGTTAGGAGTTCGAATCCCAGTGGGAACTATTCCAGAAACAATTTATTTTTTTCTAAAAAAGGTGAGGCATGCAGTCCAAGCGATCAGGAGTTCGAATTCCTGTGGGAGCGATTCCGAAAATTAATTATCCCTTCTTCAAAAAATAATATAATTTCTTTGTAAATTTAATAAAATGTAAGAGGGTTTGAGTGTCCATATTTTTTGCATACTCATATTTTTACATAAAAACATCACATTTTTGTGTAAAAAGAAGAGTATATAAAATTTTGAACCCACAACCTTCTAATAAATCTTGTTACTCCAAATTAATTAAAAATTTCATGTATATATATATATATATATATATATATATATATATATATATATATATATATATATATATATATATATATATATATATATATATATATTTTTTTTTTTTTATTTTTTTTTTTTTTTTAGCACAAAAAAGGTCCATAGGAAGGAAATTTTTATGGCATACAATTTTTTCTTGTATATTTTATACCAAAAAAGCCATCCAAAAGGTATTTTTTATGGCACGATACGTCGGATGGAGTATCATCTGACTATATTTTTAAAAAAAATGATTAAATGAATACGTTTTTTTTCGATTGACGTTTTTATTATTTTATTGTAAATTAAAAATAAAAAAAAACAATGCTCATGACACCATCTCAGTAAAATAAGTTTCTGTGTATAAATTTTTTGTAATTAAATCTGCTCGTCCAACAAATAAATGACCACTAGAATTTCAAAAAAAAATGGTTCGACTTGGACACTGCAGCTAATAAGTAAACCTGCCTCCTGTTTGTCTTCCTTACAAAGTGGGTCCCACTGCCGTTGCGTATAAAGATCCAACTTCACGGGGGCGGACCCGAAATATTAGGTTGGGTTCGAGCTCAGTGAACAGTGGCCGTCCGATCACAAATTGACAATGAATGATCCCTGTCCGCAGCACACCTGATGTAGTGTGTTTTTTTTTTTTTTTTTTTTTTTTTTTTACATTCCGGGCATTTATGCAGGGAATTTTAAGCATGCTCCATTATATCCATTTTAAATGTAAAAAAAATAATACGCCTTCATAAGAGCATCATTAGTAAATGGTGTTTAAAAATTTATCTTAGGGTCTGCTTGGCAATTATCGGGTAGCGGTTATGAGGTGTTTTTAGAGTACCGATTATGAGCGGTTATGAGGGGTCCGATTTTGGATGGTTTTTAAGTAGCGGCTTTTAAACCAGTCCAATCCATACTTGGTAATTCACTAACGAGCGGTTCTGAAAGTTTTTTACACGAATAAATTAAATAGGGAAGGGTATCGGTAGTTATAATTATATCTATTTTTTTGAGGATGTAAATGGAATAAAAAAATAGAGCCGCTCAAAACCCGCCGATTTGGGGTGTTTACAAAGCCACCCAAAAATACAATACACCGGTTTTGGAGAATTTTTGAGCCGATGAAAACCAGTGTCTCAAAAAAATTAACAAACAGGGGTTTTCATAAACGGTCGGTTCAAAAACACCCACAAACCGGTGAAAACACCATTACCAAGCAGACCCTTAAGGTCCAAATTTTGAAATAAAGGTAAATGTAGAATTTGCTAGATTTGTATAAAAATAATAAAATGAGTTTTGGTTCCAAAGATTGTGTGGTTAAAAATTAATGTGAAAAAATAATAATATAAATTTAGAATTGGGCTCTAAATTGGAATTTATTATTCTACAAAGTGATTTTCTACATTCTAAATCTAGAATTTTTCAGGTCCAACCTATAACTGTTGTGGGTGGTTTTGGTCTGAAAATCTAGAAATTTAAATTTAAGATAGGTCTTACTATTCTACAAAATGAGTCCCGACATTCTAAATCTAGAATCTAGAAATTGAAAAGGGATTTATTAATAATACTCTAATTCAATCTACTGATTTTTTTGTCATTCAATCAGAATCTTATGCCTTTTTTTTTTTTTTTGCTAATCATAATAGTCACTCGGGTTCCACAAAATCTGATTGTGTAGTTGAATTGGTAAACGTGTACGATAGGATGATATCCCATGTGGCACAACAAATTAGAGCCCTGCTGAGTCATGACAATCCAAGAAAAGTCCATACATAAATGCTCCCAAATATTTTTCGAATGTGTAGTGGTGTGTAAGGACCCTTATTCTAAGTCTTTTATGAGTATATAGCATATACGTTGAATAATCTTTTCCAAATCTCTATCTCAACTTGACTAATGATAGCGTATGAATACTGTAGTTTTGTCTTGCTCTAAACGTGTCGTCAAGTTTCACCATGGAGCTAGATCCCAAATCAACTTCTTCCTCTAAAAGATGTACGAGAGATGCAAAATAAAATAAAAAAATCCATCGTAGACAAGTCGTCGAGGACCTATTTTAGTTTAAATAGATAATAATTTTTAATTAATTAGCTATTAACTAACTACTTTCTATTCATTCTTTGCACAGTTATTTATTGAAAGTTATTTCGTTATTTATACTTTTAATTATCTAATTACTTGGGATTTAGTATTAATCTCCTATGACTTTAACTTAAGTAATTGTAACTGTTAATAACAATAACTAATTATTATTATTATTATTAGCTTCAATATGAATGCTTCCAAATACAAATATATAAATATATGACCTAATGGTTGTTTGACATCAAACTGAGTAAGAATGAGCGTGTTTGACTCAACATTTAGTACATCAATTTTTGGGTTGGATCTTTCCACTTTTTATTAACAGAAAATTTTACCAAAAGGAAAGAAATATCCAATATTTGAACATGAAAGATTTGAAAAAATTATAGTTACAGGGATCTAGCGCTAGTGTGATTAAGCCGATTTTTTTTTAAATACTTTTGCGTCGGATTCATTTTTTTAAATACTTGGCGTCGGATTCATTTATAGGGATCTGGCGCCAAATAAAAATAAAAAAAAGATGGCACAGGAGCAACTGGCGCCGGTCATACTAGCGCCAGATTCCTACAATTGTAATTTTTTCAAATCTTCCATGTTCTATGCAAATATTGATTTTTTTTTTTTTCTTTATGTGAAATTTTCTGTTTTATTAATGGAGACAACTTCATTCGTTAACTGATGAGTAAGTCAGGTTCAATGGTTTTACATTTACAACATCCAGCTGTTGGATACAAACATGCGAAAATTAAAAATTCTTATTCGTTTTAAACATAAAAACTTTCTATATATATATATATATATATATATATATATATATTTATATATAGAGAGAGAGAGAGAGAGAGAGAGAGAGAGAGAGAGAGTTTCTCCTACCAGAATAACTTACATGACAAACTTACAGGATGACTCGATGAGAATATACATGTATGTCCTCTTCTAATCTCTTTCACTTAAAAAAATAAAATCTCTCCTTTGAAAGAACAAACCTATCTCTATGTTAAAGATAAGTCTATTCATTTTTTAAATAGTGAGAGATTTATTTGTCTATGTTAAAAAATAGAGATAGATAAGTTAATTTTATATTTATTTTAAAATAGAGATGGATTTTTATTAAAAAAATATCTTTAAAAATTATATTTATAAATACTAATTTTAGTGTCAATCTTAATATTAATGTTAATTTTAAAATTATTTCAAATGTTAATTTTTTGATGTTAATATTATTGTTGATATTAATTTTAATTTTAACATTAACATTAACACTAAAAATGTTATATTAAAACTAAAATTAATATTAAAATAAAATTAAGATTTAAATTTAAATTTAAAATAAATTTAACATTAACATTAATATTAACACTAAGAATAACTTTGACATTAAAATTAAAATTAATGTTCAAATTAAAAAATAAAATTAATATCAAATTAATATTAAGATTAACATTAAAATTAATATCTAATTTTTAAAGGTATATTTATTTCTAAAGATAGATTGTTTAAAATAAAAAATTACATCTATTTTAAAAATGAAATATATCTATTTAAAAAAATTAATTAATCTCTCTTTGTTTAGTGATAAATAGATAGATAAGCCTTATTTTTTTTAAGATAGAGATGTTTGTTTTTTAAAAATGGGAGATTTAAATTTTTAAAGAGAAAAAAATTCAGAAGTGAAACATACGATTAATTCCGGCATGATATTTTTGAGTTTTTTTTTTCTCTTCGTAAGAAATTAGTTATATCCTGTAAACTTTTTCCCATATAAGAAGGGGAATGGCCGCGTTTGGTTCACGGAATCATGGCCTTCGGAAAAAAGTTATTCTTTTTCTCTGTTTGGATGCATAAAGGGAAGGGGAGGAAAGAAAAATAATTCCCAAAGGAAGGAAAAAATGGTTCCCCCACCCACCCAAGGATTCAGTTTTCCACACTAAGGATTCACTTTACCTCCCCCCACCCCAAAGGAAGGAAAATAATTTGCGTTCATTGAGATCAACACATCTCGCCAGATTTGACACGTAACCGTCAGAAAATTTCAACTTCGATATCCAGTTGCATATTATCAATTTATCATCCCTACTTAATGTGAATGGCGCTGGAGGCTTGACCAATGTACCATTGGCCATTCGTTTGAGGTTCAATTCTGGACGCCTGCAAATATTTTCCAAGTCCTTTCTTGCTTTAGGATTGTCTTTTGTTTTTTCCTTGACATCCATCACCGTATTGAAGACGTTATTGTCACGACCCGCACCCTGTGTAGGGGCACGAGAAGTGGGTACGTCCAGCCTACACCGCAGTATCGGCGGTAGAACGCTGTCCTAGGTTGCTAACTAATCTCATGCAGTGTATATAATGTACTTGCCAAGATCTCAACTCCGAGAGGAAGACAAGTAAAAGATATGATATACTCAATCACAATCTAAGCACGATAAGATAACACAGAAATCTAGATACCAACTAACAACAACAGAAATTTAAACTACTAAAATAATAACAACATGATCTCAAACAAAACTCTAATACAACTCAATATCTCAAGTTTAATACAACAAGCTCAAAACATGAAAGCTAAGTAAGTCTACTAGCTAATCTCCTGAATCACTCCTGAGAGTCGGAGCCAAAGGTAGCTAATCCCTCGCCAGGTCCATGGTAAGAAGGGCATGTGTCGTCAGGGGTATCATCTGTAATATTTTCAACAGGTCCAATCAGGACAGGAACGAGCACATCTCATCTAGAAATCCCAAGTAAATGACAAAGACTATAAAGCAGTTTTTAGACAGTTATATAGATGAGCATGGCAGTTTTATACAGATAATGATGTAGAGAAACAGTGAGGGTACAAGGAAAGTAAAGTAACTAACAAGAGAAGAAAACATGGCAAAGAAGACTGTAGTGAACTAGCTGAACTAGAATAACATGGTATAAGTCCAGACAGTATAAAAGGTAATCCCAGTGTGAGTCCAGTCCATATAATCCAATACTAGATGATTCCAGTACAAGATGAGTCCAGTAAAATGAGTCCAGTAAAATGAGTCCAGAAGTGATCCATGATTCCAGGGTAAGTCCAGCCTATACTCTAACAGTGTGTTTTAAAATACTGAGATCGACATGTAAACGGCTAGGGGTAATCAGGCACATCGCACACTCGGCCAAGTGTGGGATGGCTAGCATTCCAGAATAGTTCCAAGGGAGGTGGTTCCAGATTTTAGGTATGTTCACATGTCTACTCAAGTATTTCCCCGCCCACAAGTGAATCTATAATCCAACACTACAACCAGTATGAGTCCAGCCAATGATTCCAGAAATGATTCCAGTAGGGTGATGCCAGTAGTGATTCCAGATATAGAGGCCAGACATGAATAAATGAGTGTCGCATGTAATGGATCCAGTAATACTAATCGTGTTTGTACAGAGAATCATATATAGCTATCTAGGACTGAAATACAGTAAATGACAAGTAATGAAAGATCTATCAGAGAATGTACTCGCCTGACACTCTGGAAAAAGTAGTGTAATATCAGATGTCTGTACCAGGGTCACAATGTCCTAAAATAGAGTAACACAGTTATGACATGTCCAAAATGAAGGTAAATAAAATCTTCAATGCAATCTATATAAATTCTAAGCCAATCTAGGTCAAAGTCAAACTTGGTCAACTCTACAGTCAAACTAAGTCAATCAAGTCATATTAGGTCACAGGGAATCAAACTAAGTCAAATAGAGTCAAACAAGGTCAAACAAGTCAAGGTTAGTCAAATCTAGGTTAAAGTCAACTCCTGGTCAACACTCTAATCAAACTAGTCAATTACTAGTCAACATGATCAATCTGGGTCAAGTCTAAGTCAAACTTAGACCAACTAAGGTATTGGTCAAACAAAGACTAGTCAGTCAGGTAATTAAGCCAGGGGTCAACTATTTAAGTCAAACTCTATAAGGTTACTTAACTAACTATAGGCTAACCTGTCTTAGGATACCTAAGATACCATTCTACAAAGCTAAGGTGTAACCAAATCACATATAAATATATATAGTACAACACCAAACTTAATCTTATAATCAAGCTAAACCATAGTCTAACTCAATCAAGACTCAACTCTAAGTATCCTACTTAACCCCATACATATCTTCACTCTACATAGGGCTATCTATATAACCAAGTCATAAATAATACCCTTATATAGGTCAAAGTCTAAACCAACTAGTCAATAGTCTAGGGTTTAGTCAAACTTAGGTCACCAAGTCATTTAGAGTCCATCCAAGTCAATTCTAGGTCAATTAGGTTAAGGTTTGACCTATAGTTGACTTTGGTCAACCATGGTCAAACTTGTAGTCAACTAGGCCCAATAGGCCTAAGGTCAAGTCTAGACTCATGGGTCATGGGCCATAGGCTATCTCTATAGCCCATAGGCTAGTAACCTAGGTCAATGGTCATAGGGTTCATAGGTTTATACCTACAATAGAATCTATACAATATATATATATAACCTATATATAAAGGGTCACTATGTAATATACCCATAACCCCACATATATATATAAACATATATATACACTAATATATATCTATAACATATATACATACATAATGTATATGTATCATATACCTAATATATATTATATACAATATATATATAGAGAGAGAAGGAGAGAGAGAGACATAGAATGAGAGAGAAGAGAGAAAGTGAAAGAGAGAGAGACATAGACAGTGAGAGAGAAGAGAGAAAGTGAAAGAGAGAGAGACATAGACAGTGAGAGAGAAGAGAGAAAGTGAAAGAGAGAGAGACATAGACAGTGAGAGAGAGGGTGAAATAGAAAGCAGGAAGGGGAGGAGAGTGTCTCAGATTTCCTGTGACAGGAAATGCTCCCCACACACACACACAGATAACATATATACATACATATGTATACACACACACAACTACACCTATACACTACCAATTACCCTCAAATCTCACCCACACACACACATACACATATACTACATATATACATACTAAAATACATATATACTATGTATAAAACATATTAAAATTTGGTTTGAAATCCATTTTCAAAAACTGGGAAATATTCCCAAAACTGGAAAAACTGCACTGTTTACTCGAAATTGGGTAAACCCAATTTCACATCCAAAACCGAGCTAAGGCTCGATACTAGTGGTTGGTAATGGTAGCCCCTAGGTTCCTCTAGGTTCCTACTAGCCTGACACATGGCCATGACACGACACGGCGTGTCCACCAACTCCTAAACCCAATCGGGTAAAACACATACACTAACAGACACTACACGTCGTGCACACATGTAGACGAGTCTAGGATACGACACAAAGCGATACACATCTCATGATCGTGTCAGTAGGTGAGTCTAGGGTTCGTGCACGTGTCCAGCACCCTGCACTGTGTCCACGTGTCGTGTAGAGGGGACACGACACGCGTATCAGAGAGGGAAATACGTGGTTTCAGACCGCGTCGTGCAGTGATGCACGCGTCTCGTGTACGTGACACAGGACACGACACATCTCGTGCTCGTGTCCTGGGGTTCGCCCTAGGTTCCTCTACAAATGTGTCACCCTGACACGTGTCCACGACTCGTGTACATGGGACACGAGACCCGTGTCAGAGCCGTTTTCACGGCTGTTCAGTGCAGTGCACGTCCCTTGCGGGGACGATTCCGTGTCCGACACGACACGAGGTCATCCCAAACTTTGGGGATGACCTGTCAGTCAGTGCCCCGTGCTCTATGCCAATTTTGGCGTGTCCACGTGGCGTGTCCAAGGAGAACTGACACAGTGGTAGCAGGGCACATTTCAGTGTACTGTGCACTGTGTCCAGTGTGTGAAACTGAGAGCTTCGTGTCCAGATTTTGGACACGACACAACCCAATTTGTGCTCAGTGTTTTAGGGTTAGGTTTAGGGTTAGGTAGGCTAGGGTTTTGATCAAAAACATTTGAAAATCAGTGAGTTTACATGTACTGAAACAGTGAGCAAAATCAGTGTATTAACATGAAATTGAAATAGGATACGTGTCCAATACGGACACCAAATCGATCCTAGTTTTCACCAAACTTGACCTACAGTTAGGGTAGACCTACATGCATGCATTTATGAAGAAAAATCACTACATTACATAGATAAAAATGAAAATACCTCTATGTGCTAGAAATCAAGAAATCCAATGTAGAGGGGGGGGGCTTCACTTCAACTTTGTGATGTCCAAAACCTCAAAAACTCCAACTTCTAGTCTCCCCTAGCTCCCTTGGTATGTTAGGGTTCCAATGCAAAAGATTTGAGGTCAATAGGATCACTAATGGTGAAGTTATGGAGGTGTGAAGTTGAGGGAAAATCAAGGTTTTAGTGTAATGAAAATGGGACCTTTTTGTGAAGGGGTGTACATATATAGGGGGGGGTGTTCTTGGCTGCCATGGGGGGGTAGGGGTAGGCTATAGGGTCCCCTTCCACCTTGCAAAACTTAGTCTCTAAGGCTTTGACTAGGGTTAGATATTCTAGGTTTCTAAAATATCCTAGAAAGTTAAATATCTAGATATTTATCAACCTAGATATTTACACATAAAGTAATTATCTACACTTAGTCTTCTAGGTTAGTGACTAACCCCTAGATTAGGCTAAACTAGCTTAGGGACTAACATAACACTAATCAATAATTAATTAATAATAAAAACACATAATTTCAAATAATTCCAAATAAATCCTAGAAAATTACCAAAATACCCTTTAGGCCAAAAAGCCCTAATTTGATGTTCTAAGCCTATGGCTAAGCTCACATGATCATGGTTAGTCTCTAGGTTAAGGAATAGCTAGGGTTTACACTAGAGTTTATTAGTAAAATCACAAAGTCACAAGTCATGACTTAGGAATTGGTTTAACCTAACTAAAATCACCAGAAAATCATACCATGACTAAAATACCACTAATAAATAATAAAAATAATAAATTTTCAAAAATATCCCAATTTCAGAAAACTGGGTGTTACAGTTATCGAATACATTCTTTTCGATATGCATGACATCAAGATTGTGTCTTATAAGATTGTTCTTCCAATAAGGTAGGTCCCAAAAGATGCTCCATTTTGTCCAATTATGGGTATGTCCAAATCCTTGGAAATGACTGTCTGATCTTGGTTCTTCCATTACAGTCGGTAAATTCTCTACCTCTTTCCAAACTTTGTCTCCTGTCAATCTCAATGTAGGAGGAGATATTTCTTGTTTACCAGCTCTAAAGGCATCTCTGTTCCTTCTCCACGGATGCGACGCAGGAAGGAACTGACGGTGACAGTCAAAAAAATATGCTTTTCCTCCATGCTGAAGACGGAACGCCTTACTCTTTCCCATACATATCGGACAAGACTTGGTGCCATGAGTACTCCATCCCGATAATATTCCATATGCTGAAAAATCATTTATGGTCCACATAAGTGTCGCCCTCATCAGAAAGTTTTGCTTCTTCGATATATCGTACGTCTGGACACCGAATTCCCATAACTGTTTTAACTCATCCACCAATGGCTGCAAGTAGATATCGATGTTCTTCTTTGGATTTTTGGGACCAGGTATGATAAGTGTCAAAAACATGTAAGGAGTCTTCATGCACATCCACGGTGGTAGATTGTAAGGAGTCAAAATCACCGGCCAACAAGAGTACTGAGATCCTGACTGTCCGAAAGGAGTGAATCCATCAGAACATAACGCTAACCGAACATTTCTAGGCTCTGCAGCAAATTCTGGATGACACCGATCAAAATGCATCTATGCCTCTCCATCGGAAGGGTGAGATAATTCTCCTTCATCCATCTTCCGTTCCTTGCTATGCCATGTCATGTGTTGTGCTGTATTTGCGGACATATACATCCTCTGCAGCCTCTTTGTGAGAGGCAAGAATTGCATGTACTTGTATGGACGCAGCTTTTCTTGGACAGTAGACTTTCCTTTGCCCCGAACAGGCTTGTACCGGTCCGCATGACAGAAAGTGCATTTGTCTTTATACTTGTTCTCCTTGTCACCCTCACTTTTCCAAGATAGGGATAAAATGGTAATTTTCCATTTTAGAATATTTTTGGAAATTTTATTTCATGAATATTAATATTTAATGATTACAGGAGTCGGGTTCGAATTTTATCGCATTCCGACTTAATTCGGGACTCCAGGGAATTTCGACTTGAGTTGTGTTTAACGCATTAATTAGCTATGGCCCACCAAACTTAATATTTAGGTTTAAGAGTTTGGACTAGTCCTCCATGAGTATTTAGGCTTAATTATGATTTTTATTTAGTTTTAACTAACCCCAAAACCAAATTAGGATGATAACTTAGCTAAGAAGTTAAAGGAGGGGCAAACTTGTAATTAGCAAGAAGTCACACCCTTCCACATAGGGCCGGCCACCACTCCTCCTTCTTCCATTCTTCCCACTTCAAAATTTCTTTTTCTTCTTCTTCTCCAAGTTTCTTTCAAAAAGAAAGAAGAGAAATCCTTGGATTTCATCTCCACGTAAAGCTTTTCTTTCCGTTTTTCTTCCATCGAACTCTTCCTCTATCCCAAGTAGTGATTCTCCAAGCTTTTGGGAGCAAGAAGTGAGGTGGGTGTGTCCTAAACAATTCATTGTGTCGGAGCCGTGTCAGAAGAATTTTTCATTAGGAATCCATCTTCCGATAGGTACAACATATTCTCTAACTTATTCTTTTCATCATGTAATTTAGTTTAGATCCCGTAGGATTGATTCCCGTGTTCGTGTCCCTATTCGTGTCAAATTTGAGTCCGTTTGGAGTATCCTAGGAGAAGTTAGAGTTTGTGACTGTGTCCTTGAGTTTTCCCCAAATTTGGACACTTCTAGAATAATTAGATTTTGGCCTCTAAGTGGTTTAGGCACTCCTAAATTTATTTAGTGTGTGTGGTTTTTTGGTTGAGAGTAGTAGAGTTTGGATATTAGAAATTGATATAGAGAATGAGAGTGAGATTAGAGTGGTAGAGAGATTGGTGTTATTAGTGTGTGTTTGTGTGGTAGAGAGAATGAGGAGTATCAGAGAGTGATAGAGAATGGTTTGAGAGTTGAGAGTGAGAGAGTATTGGAGTATTAGAGAGTTAGAGAGAGTGGGATTTGAAGAGGGAAAGGGGGGAGCTTGCTGCTAAAATTCAGCAGGTAGGGGAGGGGCAATTCAGCCCCCATGATGTAGTACCCCGTCCCGCTCAGTCAATCGGAGGAATCGGAACGCCGACGGCGTTCGGCTTAGCCTTGCAACGGCTGCTCGAAGACATCGCTCGGTCGAGGCGACCGCTCGCTCAGGTGGGGTAGTTTCTGTGAACTTGTCTCATCTTAGCCTTCACATAATAAATCGTGTATTTTCAACTTGCACAATAGGCTTGATAATAAAAGAGACGAATCCACATAGCTAAGGAAATAATCCCGACGGGTCGAAATGAGTTAGAACATGAAAAAAGATCCAACGGTCGGCTTAGAGGTGGTGCACAGCGTGCTTTGAAAATACACTCGGTCCTTCGTCCCGTGGCTTGGGAGAAGGAAAGTTGGTCTTCGGTGCAAAAGCTAAGAGTTAGCCTAAATCATAGGCGTCGCCCGCGTAAATGCTTGATAAAGCATGCACGCTTCCACTGCGTGTCACGTCCCGATCCGGGAAATCGCTCGTCCTCGCTAGATTTTACCCGAATCATCGTCCTCGCTGGGGCGTGATGCCGCACGAGCCTGGAGTTGCGCTCGTGCAAGGCAATATAACGGTTCGCATAGAACTATCTCAATTCGATAACATAAGCAGCGGAAGAAAACAAAGAATACAACAAGAATCTCTTTTATTCATAATGAACTGAAGGTTACAAGGCTCTGAATAGCCCAACTTAATATACCAATTGGCTACAACATTCATTATATCTCTAGCTCACAAAGGATTACATTATTTCATACATTATGCCTCTTTATAGCCACCAAGTAGTCTTCGGCCGAACATCTACATGTCGCAAGTCCGAACGCCTATGCGGTAGCTCCTCTTGAACGCCAAGGACCCCATGCCTCGGCACGTCCAAGCTAAGCTCCGCCCCGAGCCGAACATACCTGAACCTGCACTTAAACTAGTAGGGGATTAGTGCTTTCGTCCTCGCTTCGCACTAATCAAGACCCGCTCGCACCCAAACCAAACACTAAATATATTTAGTGAAACATGCAACATTATTTGGTGATCTTTCTATTTAGCCTTAGGATCAGTTTCATGGCAATTATTCAACATATCGACTTAACATAGAGGTGTCCCATAACGTGTCCCTGCGGCAGATACAGTTAGACATAATATGAACATAAACATAGTGATCGTGCTCATTCTTGTCCCATTTTGCCTAGCCTGCAATGGTTAGAACTTAACATAGGAATCATATTATTCACGCATTCAACCGACCATACTTAACATATGCATAGGGGTGGCAAGCCCTGCGCTTGCACCCAACTCTCATCTCAGCCCACCAGCCCTATCGATATGAAGGTCACGGTGTTTCGCACCATAATGGACTTGGCATCTCTTATGTGTAAGCCTACAATCGCTTCGATACGGGTTGCTAGCCCAATATCCGAAGGATCCCAAACTTACGGATATCATAGCTTATCACAGCACTGGACGGTCGCAATCCGTCCGAATGTTGTGCACCATAAATACCACACATAATTTTCTCCTAGGCCGAACGGTCCCGATGCCCCGGTCGTAACCGTCCGAGGGAAGCCGCACCCGTGCACGGGCCATCCGAGTCCATTGACCATGGAATACGTACTATAGCATATAAGTCATATCGTCCAGCCAATCTCGTGTTCCATAAACATAGTCCCGTACTATAAACATATTCGCGTCTCATAAACATAATCCACCATCCATATGGGGAGCTCCGTCGACGTTATGCCCCAACACATCCATATTGATGCACGACGCCCAACGGCTTAGTCGTCTCGTACTCAAATTCAGCGCGTACCATTCGTAGGTTATTCTCACAGCCTAATTCCGTAGTTACTCAGTCATTTCATAGCTTCCGTGCACGAAGGCACGCTCAGCGCCGTAATCAATGTTCTACGCCTAGTGTTTAATGTTCTCGGAGCTGTGCACATGATGCACATCTCAATATTGTCTTTCAATGTTCTACCATCACTGTCCTACCGCGACTCGTACATATGGGAAGCTCCGTTGGCATAGCCTTTGCTCATCCCTCGGATTAAGTTGTAGGCTTGAGTAAGTTAGGCAAAGTTATGCCGGTCGACCTAAGTCATTCCAAGTGCTGTCCCACTCATTCTGCGGTTGTCAAGTTAAGTAGTCCCACGATCTCAAGGCCCGTCGACTTGGGCAGGAGTGTTGCGTAGAACACGATTGGCTTAAGGCACAATGTACGGACTTAGTGTTTAAGGCACGAGCTACAGTTGGTTTCAAGTCGAGTTTAGAAAAAGGACTATCAAATGGTCATTTCTAAGTTGAGGAAAAAGGATATGGCATCAAAGGAGAAGGCTCGCGACCGTGGGTCGTCGAGGGGTCTCAAGGAAAGAAAAAGGCTCACGATCGTGGGTCGTCGAGGGATCTCAAGGATAGAAGTCTTGAACATGGTTTTGAAAGAGAGGGTAACATTGAAAGAAGGATGACTGTGTGAGACGTCATTTTGTGTCGAGTCTTGTATGGTCATGGACAACTTGTCGACAAGGGCGAAGTTTCCTCGAGCGGCAACCCTGGGCCATGGGACCGACTCGGCCTAGGAGGAAACAGGGTATAGTCGTGCGTAAGGTTTTAGCACGGGTTAAAGCGGGGGCTTGCAACGGAGCTAGCTACTTACGTTGAAAGGTCCCCGATTTAACCAAGCTATACGTCTCAGGATAGCTTGTGATGCTAGTGGCCAAGTTCATATAGATCTCGGCAAATAACGGCTATCCGCGTGTATGCCTTTGGATTAAGTTGAGTTGAATGTGTGTACAGTTAGAACACAAAGTTTGGGCCTAAGATTGGGTTTCAACATAGGCGTCGTGCTTCAGCACGAGATGTGGCATCGAGTCTCAAGTGTTGACATATAAGTTACAAAAGTTGGGTTTGAGTTATTCAAGTTTAAGTCAGGAATCGCTGCAAGGCAAGTCGGTCAAGTGACACTAAGTTCATAAGTCTCGATTTGGTCAGTTGGTGGTCAAAGTAGCAAGGGCCGGGAGGCGGCGATATAGTTAAGTCTCACTGAATTGCGAGGCATGGCCTCAGCAAGGGTTTGTAGCACGGTCACACGGAAAATGGAGCTTCATCACGTAGTTGCGTCTCTGATTTTAAGCCGTAAGGCAAACACGACTCGATAGGTTAACGTTGTTGGCACGAGAAGGGTCTTGAGGCAAGGTATGAGTTAACATTGTCGTTGCAAGCACGGGATGGTCTAGAGACACAAAACAGGCAAGTCATCGGTCATAAAACTGATCCTAAGGCAAGACTAGAAAGACAATCGATAAAAAGTGACTATGTTGCACAAAGTAAATCAAACGTGTTGGATTTGTATGGGCGGGCGAGGAGCTCATTCCACCAGTACAGTTGAGTACTGACACCCACATAGTTTACATGTGCAGGCACAGATAGAAGCTCGTGGCATGGAGCTCGCTTGGATGCGTCGAGGCACGGAGTTCCTTGGCGATTCGAAGCGCACGACCGCATGGAGTAAAGACTTATACGGGACATAATGTATGGACGTCGCCTTCCGAAGCTTCCGCTGGATCAAGACTTGTATTTGAGAGATGAGAGAGAGCTGAGTGACTTGTAATGTGAGCTTGAGTGAGCTTGAGAGACTTGTAATCTTTGTATCAATATCAATAAAGAGCTTTCTGTTGAATAACTTGTGTTTGTTCTAAATTTCCGCTGCATGTTCAATGTCTATGCATGGGACTTCTGTGCGACGACCCCGTCGCAGCCGCTGAAATCGGCCGTTATGGAACCCGCCTTGCACGAGCGCAATCTAGGCTCGTGCGGCATCACGCCTTAGCGAGGATGATCGCTCCTACGGGAGCGGGGCGTGACATAATGGTATCAGAGCACGGCTTTACGTCCTTGGACTATCGATTGAATTCTTTAACTTCGTTGTTTCCGTAAACTCTGATGTGTTGCTTCCGCAAAGTTGAAATCGTTGGTGCGCTCTCTCTCAATTGTCCCACGGGATGTCCATACAATAAGTCTATCTATTTTGCAAAACGTAGGTGAACAGTTTTCAATAAAACAAAAAGGATGGTTCGCGTAAGCACGGTTGGCTAAGTCGGGCTGGGCATATACACCAAAGTTGCATCGACCTTAGAAAAGTCGAGTGCGGGAATTGAATAGCGTCGAGCAAGAATGAGTTGAACTCGGTTGAGTAAATGTGGGATGAATGTCGATAGGGGTGCTATCGAACGACGATATCGTCGATACGACATAGATGAGCGTGCTTGGAATTCGAGGAATGGTTCGAACGGAAAATTTGAAGAAGTCGATTTTGATTCAAAGGATAGTTTTGAGAATTTGTTGAATGACTTCATTCCTGAGTGGTGTTTGCGATAGGATCAGGAATGTCGATCGATCGATTGAGGATTCGGAGTGTCGGTGAGTCTATCAGCAAGCGTCGCACATATACAAAGCCTTAGATCAAGTGAGTTGTTATCATGAAGTTTGATAAGTGGATTCGAACAACCTAGAAATGGACATGCATGAAATGTGCACGTGATAGAGGATTGTACGAAGTATGAAATGCGAAAATGATTGAGTAGGTAAAATCGAATCGAGGAAAAAGTTAAGGTGTAGCGAATGGATAACTTGATCGAGGAAATTGATTGGGATCGTCTACGAAAGGTTAGCACGACAGGTAGATAGCGTGCATGAAAGGTTTGACTCTGTAGTTACGCGAATAACTCTAAAGATTGGATTGAACGTTGGTCGATGACTTAAGATAAAAGGATAATGATCGAACTTGTATTGAATGTCGAGGAAATTATCCAGTCGGACGATAGCATCATTCGTACGACTCGAAATTAGTTGCAAAGGAAGATCGTCAGGTTACGCATATCGTCGATGGTATTGAGGCGTATCAAAGATCGATATGCGATAACTCGGGGGTACTCTGACTCGGAGAAGGACGATCGTGCAAGTGTTATTGTTCCGTTGGATGCTATACTTAGGATTTTGATTAAGAAGAATGTTGGATGAAAATAGAAATGTCTTGATGGTTACGCGAATAACCACAACATCGACATTCTTGTCTTGTGCGAGCGCAACTCCAGCCTTGCACATGCGTTGTATCGGATTTGGGACGATCGTTTCGCGTGAGCGCTGATATGGTGATTCATGTCGCAGAAATGATCGAACTGGGAAAATCTGGACGCAACAACTTTGATTGTTTTGACTTGTTGGCTTGATACGAAGGTGAACTCGAGGATTTGTAGGACTTGCGATTAATGATTGAATAGACTTGAGGATTGAGTAGGTCCAATCCGTACATCGAGAATGAATTAGTCTAGACGCAAAACAAGAATTACGTCCCGATGAGGATAATTATCCTGCAGGAGCGTGCATGGTGATTCATGCCCACCGTAGATAATCTGACTCGCGTGAGATCGGGGCACAACGTATTGTTAAGTCAGACGACCTTGTGATCGATTACGTAAATTGGAATAGATGATTTAGGGAATATGGAATGTAAAATTTTGGTTAGCGACAATTTGTGTCATAGCGTGCTTGATTCGAGAAGGATTGATAGGCGTATCAGTTCGAAGAAATAGACTATACAAAATGGCTTGATGGACGAGCGATATCTATACGTCAAGGATTTGGTTGAAACATGAGTTATTTGTAGGATAGCTTTGCTGAACGACTCGGACCCCATGCGACAAAATATTGGGATGTGCGTAGAAAATCGATGCTCGATGTTTAAAAATCGGAGTGATGCGAGCTTGGGTAGAAAACCTCGTACTATCAACTTGGTTAGACCTTAGGATGGGGTCAGTGTTGATATCGTTTTTTGGAAACTATGATTCCAATACTGACGGAAAGACATAGCCTAGCGGTTAGGCAGACGTTCCGGTGCGGAGCGATAGAAATGGTGAAGGCACTACTCATGAGGCTCGGTTGACATTCATGTATATCAAGGACGCTCGAATATGTGCACGATCCGACTCGAGTGGTGATGGTGGAGTCTCTATCACGAGGCTTGGCTGAAATGCATGTATTTTGGGGACGCCTAGAATATGTGCACGATCCAACTAAGTGATATGTTGAATCAAGTGAGACTTGAGGAATGGAAAAGTGTCGAGGATTTTGAGATCGTGAGTTTAGAAGAAAAGGATTGTGGGTAGCACGAGCGTGGCTCAGATTTGAGAGAATGCATAGGAGAAATGTGCGCAAGAGTCGTTGAATGTCGAGTGATAAGTCAATGAGTAAGTGTACTCAGTTAGTTTCGAGGACGAAACTTTTTCTGAGTGGTGTATGATGTAGTGCCCCGTCCCGCTCAGTCAATCGGAGGAATCGAAATGCCGACGGCGTTCGAACTTAGCCTTACAATGGCTGCTTGAAGGCATCGCTCGGTCGAGGTGATCGCTCACTCAGGTGGGTTAGTTTCGGTGAACTTGCCTCATCTTAGCATTTACATAATAAATCGTGTGTTTTCAACTTGCACAATAGGCTTGATAATAAAAGAGACGAATCCACATAGCTAAGGGAATAATCCCGACGGGTCGAAATGAGTTAGAACATGGAAAAAGGTCCAACGGTCGGCTTAGAGTTGGTGCACGGCGTGCTTTGAAAATGACACTCGGTCCTTCGTCCCGTGGCTTGGGAGAAAAAAAGTTGGTCTTCGGTGCAAAAGCTAAGAGTTAGCCTAAATCATAGGCGTCGCCCGCGTAAATGCTTGATAAAGCATGCACGCTTCTACTGCGCAAGGTTTGGCATAGCCTTTACTCGTCCCTCGGGTTAAGTTGTAGGCTTAAGTAAGTTAGGCAAAGTTATGTCGATCGACCTAAGTTATTCCAAGTGCTGTCCCGCTCATTCTGCGGTTGTCAAGTTAAGTAGTCCCACGATCTTAAGGCCCGTCGACTTGGGCAGGAGTGTTGCGTAGAACACGATTGGCTTAAGGCACAATGCACGGACTTAGTCTTTAAGGCACGAGCTACAGTTGGTTTCAAGTCGAGTTTAGAAAAAGGGCTATCAAATGGTCATTTCTAAGTTAAGTAAAAAGGATATGGCATCAAAGGAGAAGGCTCGCGACCGTGGGTCGTCGAGGGGTCTCAAGAAAAGAAAAAGGCTTGCGACCGTGGGTCGTCTAGGGATCTCAAGGATAGAAGTCTTGAACATGGTTTTGAAAGAGAGGGTAACATTGAAAGAAGGATGACTGTGTGAGACGTCAGTTTGTGTCGAGTCTTGTATGGTCATGGATAACTTGTCGATAAGGGCGAAGTTTCCTCGAGCGGCAACCCTGGGCCTTGGGACCGACTCGGCCTAGGAGGAAACAGGGTATAGTCGTGCATAAGGTTTTGGCACGGGTTAAAGCGGGGGCTTGCAACGGAGCTAGCTACTTGCGTTGAAAGGTCCCCGATTTAACCAAGCTATACGTCTCAGGATAGCTTGTGATGCTAGTGGCCAAGTTCATATAGATGTCGGCAAATAGCGGCTATCCGCGTGTATGCCTTTGGATTGAGTTGAGTTGAAGGTGTGTACAGTTAGAACACAAAGTTTGGGCCTAAGATTGGGTTTCAACATAGGCGTCGTGCTTCAGCACGAGATGTGGCGTCGAGTCTCAAGTGTTGACATATGAGTTACAAAAGTTGGGTTTGAGTTGTTCAAGTTTAAGTCAGGAATCGCCGCAAGATAAGTCGGCCAAGTGATACTAAGTTCACAAGTCTCGATTTGGTCAGTTGGTGGTCAAAGTAGCAAGGGCCGCTTGGCGGCAAGGGCTGCGAGGCGGCGATATGGTTAAGTCTCACTGAATTGCGAGGCATGGCCTCAGCAAGGGTTTGTAGTACGGTCACACGAAAAATGGAGCTTCATCGCATAGTTGCGTTTCTGATTTTAAGCCGTAAGGCAAACACGACTCGATAGGTTAACGTTGTTGGCACGAGAAGGGTCTTGAGGTAAGGTATGAGTTAACATTGTCGTTACAAGCACGGGATGGTCTAGAGACACAAAACAGGCAAGGCGTCGATCATAAAACTGATCCTAAGGCAAGACTAAAAAGACAATCGATAAAAAGTGACTATGTTGCACAATGTAAATCAAACGTGTTGGGTTTGTATGGGCGGGCGAGGAGCTCATTCTACCAGTACAGTTGAGTACTGACACCCACATAGTTTACATGTGCAGGCACAGGTAGAAGCTCGTGGCGCAGAGCTCGCTTGGATGCGTCAAGGCACGGAGTTCCTTGGTGATTCGAAGCGCGTGGCCATATGGAGTAAAGATTTATACGGGACATAATGTATGGACGTCGCCTTCCGAAGCTTCCGCTGGATCAAGACTTGTATTTGAGATATGAGAGAGAGCTGAGTGACTTGTAATGTGAGCTTGAGTGAGCTTGAGAGACTTGTAATCTTTGTATCAATATCAATAAAGAGCTTTATGTTGAATAACTTGTGTTTGTTCTAAATTTCCGCTGCATGTTCAATGTCTCTGCATGGAACTTCTGTGCGACGACCCCGTCGCAGCCGCTGAAATCGGCCGTTATGGAACCCGCCTTGCACGAGCGCAATCTAGGCTCGTACGGCTTCATGCCTTAGCGAGGACGATCGCTCCTACGGGAGCGGGGCGTGACACATGAGGCCATGTACCAGCCCTTGTAACCAGCCTATATGGCTGTCCCATTTCACCCTATGTATAGCCCAATATAGCCCCCTAAACCAGCCTCTAGCTGCCCAATTTCAGTCCATATTTAACCCTCAATCCAGCCCCTTGTACAGCCCAAATTTTAGTCCCAAACCATCCCAAAAACCTGTCCACATGGCTGTCCATTTCAGCCATATATAGCAGCCCATATGGCCCCCCCAAACCAATCCTTAACACCCTATGTTCAACCCATTAACAGCCCTATTTCAGTCCATAAATGGACAGCCCATAGGCACCCTTAGTTGGCCTATATAGCAGCCCTTAGGCAGTCCCAAAATCAGCCCATGTTGACCCATAGGTGTGTATATGTGTGAGTGAGTTTAGTGTATGTGTGTAAGCTAATGTGTGTGTGTGAGAGTTTATATAGGAACCTATAGGTAAGCCTATATAAGTATAGCTAATAGCCTATAGGAGAGCCTATATGTAAACCTATAGGAAAGCCTATATGGGTGTTATAAGTGAGATTAAGTGAGTGAATGTTGAGTGAATTAGATTTGGTGAGAGGGTGATTTTGAGTTCCGTGATTCGGAACGCATCCAAACTTGGAGGGGACTTAGTTAATATAAAATAGAGTTTGCGGGTAGGCTCCTAGATTGAAGTCGGGGCTTCATGTGGGATTAGGAGGATGGTGTCGCACGATACCATTGAGTATCTTGAGATATTCAAGATAACGGGTAAACGACCAATATGGACCGTAAGATGGACTGGATGTCCACTCTACCTAGAGAATTTGGTAGATAATGGTTGTATAGGCTAGTACCCTACTACCCTAGGAAGCCGGGAGTAAAATTCCTAAGGGAAGGCCACTTGGCGTAAATGTTAGAATGGTTTAAGGGTATGTGTATTAAAGGGTAATCGGGTAAATTCAAGATACAGGGTTCGGGAATTCGGATTGACTTGAAACTTAGGTGACTTGTTAGGTACACCCTACAAATGTCATATTTGAACCAATTTTGGCTCGGTTGACCCAGAGTTGACTTTTTATCCAAAAGTCAACGATGAGTCAACACTTTGTCTAAATTTGACCAAAACCAAACTAGAGTTGACCAGTTAACTAAAAGTCAACTGTTGGTCAACATTTGACCAGTTTGACCTAGGGTTGACCTAGAGTTGATCAGAGTTGACCAGGGTTGACCAGTTGACTAAAATTCAACTGTAGGCCAACTCTTGACCCCGTTTGACTTGCTTCGACTTGTTTTGACTTGCGATGACTGGTATGACCTAGAGTCGACTTAGATTGACTTGATATAACTTGATTTGACCTAGATTGACTTGACAGGACTTAGTGTGACTCAGTGAGACCTAGTTTGACCTAGATTTTATATCATTCATTATAAATCATTCTTAACTTGTTAAACCTAAATTAACATGAAATATTTCATCTTTAGGTTTCTGATTACCACTCTGAGCATTGATATACCCTACAGCTCAGGACAGCAGGCGAGTACATTCACTGATAGTTTTTATTGTCTTGATATCTGTTATATCCGATTCAGTTGTAATGTCTTACTTGATTCCTAACACGATGGTTCACGGACTAGTACATGTCGGATCCTGTCATGAGATGTTGTTCCCGGGTTACTTGGTATATTGGTACATGACTCGACTTGTTACTTGTACTTGTATAGACATGGACTTGGGAGTGGGCTGATCACCTGCTTTTGAATCCCGTGTCATGACGTGTTATGTCCGGATCCTTTATACTATTCGGGGATGGGGAGTTATTAGTGGTTGTGTGATCAAAATTCTCACATTGTTCTATTGTACACATTGTTCATAGCTATACCCTCGCCTCACGACGGGTAAAGCCTTACCCTACATCGTTCATAGCTTTCCATGGTGACCGACCTTATCGCTCTATTGTACACATTGTTCATAGCCGGTCGGATGGAAAGCCTGATCATGTTTTCCAAGTCGATCACATAACGCTCTAATAATTCAAGGCACATTTTATATTTATTTTATCATATCTTATATCCTGCTCAGTTCTACATTCAGTACTTTTCTCACCATGCTATGATATTCATTTACTCACATGTTCTACATGCCCTTATGCTATACCTTGATTGGAGGCTAAGTTCTGTTCGGGAGAAGGGTTACAACCCCGGTCCTTGTTTGGTTTACGGGTTGTAACTCAGCTTCCGAATGGCTCCCAAGTCTTCCTATATCTTTGTCTTGTAATTCATTATACTGTCTCTTATAGAATTTGTCAATTCACATGGAACTGCTGTTAGTGTTTGTACTTGCTCATTTTCCTGGTAGAATACCGTTGATATATTTCAGATGATTCTGAGGCAGATTGCCCGACCTATTATGGGGTCGAGTCTGATGGAATAGACCTGGACCATGGCTTGTTAGTAGAGCCACTAGACTTTGCTCACCCTGAGTAGAGTAGCTTAGTTAGGGTTGCCTGGCCTGCGAGCCAGCTAGTACTTTTCAGACAGTAGTATTTCATATTATATTCTGTGACTCTGTGGTGTTGTGTATAGCTTTGGACTTGTGTAGATCTCGAACTTATTTCTTGCTTTTATCTATTATATTTTCTTTCATGCTATCCTAGTTTGCTTTGTGATTGAGACTGTATTTCTATGTCACCTCCATTCGGAGTGTATATACTGTACAGGTACCTTTATCTGTTTAGTTGTAGTATTTATAGATGACCTAGACAGCGTTCTACCGTCGATGCTGCGGCGTAGGCTGGACGTAACCACGTACTCGTGCCCCTAATCAGGGTGCGGGTCGTGACACTCCTTATAATACAACATGCAACCATTTCGACAACAATCTATCTTTTTATAGCCTAATCCGAGTTTTCTTATCATCATCTTCGACTTATAAAAGTTTTGAGGCAAATCTTTTGATCCTTTCGGCAACAATTCTCTGACGAGTTGGATGATCCGATCGTAGCATTCTTGCGGCAAGTTAAAATCAGACTTGATGTTCAACAGCCGCATCACCACAGACAGGACAGAATGAGTATCGCATTCCGGATATATCGGTGTATCGGCATCCTTGAACATATCATAAAACTCCTTTGCATCAGTTTTTGGATTCTCTGGATCAAAACTAGGCCTGGCCGCGACAAATATCATCTCCCGTGCCAGATTTCGACGATGAGATTCACATTGATCTCCGGGAGTGGGCCCTCCGACCTCTGTATCAAAGTAGGACTGATATTGCGAGAACAAAGGTTCTCCTTGAGCTGTCCACTCCTTATAGTTGTGTACGAAACCCTTCTTGTAGAGATGCTCCCTAACAAGATCCACCTCTTTGAATGGTCTATTATGACATTTGGCACAAGGACATTTGATGAGTCTACCATCCATGAAATCAGGTTGGCTACTGGCATATTTGAGAAATTCCTCTACGACCACCTTAAAATCATCATTCAGACCAATCTTGCTCTCATGTTGCCGATTGTACATCCACGTACGGTCAACTAAGTATCGACTCATGATTGCTTTCACTCGTGTGAATGATTCTGCACCATATATATTATAAAAAATATAAATTAGGTATCTAATATGATTGTAGATCAAAAGATCGACTCACTGCCTAGAAGCTATCACAATTTTGTCTCTAGTTTTAACATAGTATATAATTATAACAATATAAGTGTCAAAAGAAAATAAAAATAAAAAGGATTCATCGAGGTATGATGTGGACTAGATTAGATACCTTATAGGGGATTCATTGGGGTTGTCTCAGCTGGGATAATACCAATATATATCACTTTGTGCAGCAATTCCTTTTCGTTCCACATCGTGTTCTACTAAATCTTATTAGAGCCTCATCAAGGGGTTTGGGGCCTAAAAACTAGAACCTTAAGATTTCGTAATACAAATATGACAATTAGAGCCTCATCAAGGGGTTTGGAGCCTAAAAACTAGAACCTTAAGATTTCCTAATACAAATATGACAATTACACCCTCAAGCCTATTTCTATCTTTAACCTAACCAAACATGAATATGAAAAAATGCAATTCTATATGGGGTTGTTAACAAAATCTACCACGCCAAAGGATAGAACCACATATTAAGCCTAAGTGTCAACATATTATGCCTAAGTGTCAACAAATTAGATCAACGTCAAAATGTGGACAGATGGACCAAGGCATGTTTTCCTCACGACATCTTACTCATAGCTCATCAGTGCTGATATCGATTGTAGGCCGCATGAGAGTGATTCCTTACAGGTTTACATATTTTGTAAACTATTATTTTTCTACTATAAAGATTATTAAGATATTTAGAGAGAGAAGAGAAAAGATCAGGTCTAAAATAATTTAGAGTCCACATAATATGTAACCAGGATTGTAGAGTCACAATGACCGTCTGGAGAAGATTACTTTTTGTAGAGTCCACATAATAATTTATAGTCTGTTATTTTACAGTCCACATAATAATTTACAGTCCACAAAATAATTTACAGTCTATTATTTATCTAGCGTGTAGGAACTGAAATTTTGATGAAGTCTGGAGTAGATTATTTTTGTTGTTGAGCATTCATTTTGGTCTACATTGCTAGTTTGAGTAGCTACCAAATCGAACATACATAAGTTGCAAACTGTAGATTGGAAGCAATGTTTCTAACCTTATTTTGAACCACATCAGAGGGCTCAATGGCCTTGGGATAGAACCAAAGGCTAGAACCACATGAGAGGGGTTGGGTTACGAAAACAGACCATGGAACCACCAAAACCCTTCAAGGAGGAGATCCATATTTTGGTCATAAAATTGCAAATCAATACATACCAATTAAATTTAAACAATAGAAATGTTTATACCTGATCCACAAGGAGATCGACGGCCTTGGAAACTCCGGTGGAGATCGACGTCCGAGGGAGACGGCTTGGGGCTCTTCAAAGGAGGCGGCTGGGGCTCTTCATAGGAGGTGGCGGGGGCTCCGCCTGTCGTGAGTCTGCGGGGGCTCTTCGAAGGAGGCGGCGGGGCCTTGGAAAATCTGGTGGAGATCGACATCCGAAGGAGGCGCCGACGGGGGCTCTTTAAAGGAGGCGGAGGGGGCTCCGCCTGTCGTGAGTCGGCTTGGGGGAGACGCGAGGGGGGGTTAATGAGGCGGCGGGGGTTAAAGAGGTGGAGGCGGACTGGGAGAGATGGGGGGGGGGTTAAAGAGGAAGCAACGACGGGGGTTAAAGGAGGAGGCGGCCTGGAGGAGGAGGGGTCCTGCAGGTTTTTGAGGAGGGATTTGGGGTTAGAAAAGAGAGAATAGCGGGATTTAGTTAATTTTATGGGGGGAAGGGTTTTGGAAAGAGAGGGAAAGTTTTTGGAATAGCCACTAATTGTTCAATCGCTGAATATGAGTAATTAGCTTTTAGGTACTTCCGACTTCTTAGCGACTAACTACGTTCAGTCGCTGAATAATTTTATAAAAGTAGCAACATTCTACCGACGGAATGGCGATTAACTATTTTATTCATAAAATTAATTTGTCCTTTAGTCGAAATTTAGTCGGTAGTAAGTCGCAAATTAGCGACTTAAAATAGTTAGTCGCTAAATTACCATAATTTTGTAGTGTACCGGAGAGGGAGGATAGTCGCTGGACAGAGTGAGAGCGCCGGAGAGAGTGAGAGCGCCGGAGGGGGGGAGGAGAGAGAGTGAGATAGTAAAATGAGGGAAAATGAATCGTTGGGGGGGAATATAATTAGAATTTAGCGACGTTCATACTACCGTCGCTAAATGAGTCGCTATTAGCGACGACATAGCGACGTTTCGCGACGAATAGCTCATGTAATTAATGTACGTCGTTGTCACGTCGCTATTTTCGTCGCTAATAGCGACTATTAGCGACGTTTCAATAAAACATCGCTAATGTGCACAATTTAGCAACGTTAATCGTCCGTCACTAAATATACGTCGCCAATTGAGCAGATTTTAGTAGTGGGAGGAAGCCGAGCTTGGAGGGGTCGGGGACGGAGAGAGAGGAGGAGAAGGTGACCTCGGAGATGGAGAGGGAGAGGGAGCCACGGGAGGAGAGGAAGAAGCGGTGGACGAAGATCAGGGGACGGGAGTCGGCATAGAGAGCTCAAGGTTGATGATCTCCGCTGTCGTCATCAACGGTAGAGAAAGGAGCAGGAAGAAGAATAGGAGAAGGAGACTGGACTTTTCTTCTTCGAGAGAAGCCATTGCTGGAGCTTCTTCTTGGTTTAAGATGGTGGGGATGCAGAAGACGGGGGGAGAGTGGAGTGGACTTGCTTGGTTTTGTTGTCTAAAGCTATTTGACCGTTGAAATGGGAAATTAGATCTAGCGGGAAATGGGGATCGGTTGATGTATTTGGTTTCCAGCTCTTTTTAGTCCCGTTGTTGGTTTTGCAAGTATTCTCAACCGAGTCAAAATGGAAAGTTCCTAAATTGTTCCTTATTGTTCATTATTTAGTTAGGCTACTCTAAATTACTAAACATTTTCTTTCCATCTTGAGGACCTCAATCAACCAATAAACAGCCATACATCCAAAATGGAAAGTTACCGTCTCCCACAATTTCAACAATTGATCTCTCTTAAAATTAGAGTTCATACCCAAAAAATTCAATAAAAAATCACCGATCTATATCTCCAAAATTGGAATTCCTCCAACTGTTATGTCCTTTCATCCGCTTTGTAACAATTGCAACGACCAAGCCACTAGAAAATTGTGTAATACTAATTCAAAATTTTTTATCTACCTCTTTCTTTCATTTCTGCACTTGCTCAGTGTGAAACTCATATCCCAATATTAGGATCTTATACAAATACTCACATTGTACTTAGCGACGTACAAAAGATAGCGTACAAAAGATAGCATTCTTATCGCAATTGGCATAAATGTTGCACCAACACAAATACGAATTTTTTTCGTATATTTAGATGAAAAAGATGGGAGACCTCCAAGTAAATAACAGATATTTTGGGGACCTCACATTTTTCTTCTTCTTCTTCTTCTTCTTCTTCTTCAATCACCACCATTCGTTTCTCCCTAGAGAATGGATGGGACGACTGCGGCGACAATTACATATCGTCACTTTACATTTGGGGACCTAATTGGAAAGGACAAAGATCAACAACAATCCAACCGCTCACTAAGCAAACGGCCACGATGCGCTTAGAGGAATGAAAGTTACTCTCCTACCAACCCTTTCCCATAAAATCTCTCCACAATCATTTATTCCTCTTTCCCAAATTAATCATCTTCTCCAATTTTCTCCTCCCGCTTCATCATCTCCGAAACCCTAACCCTAAAAAAAGTGCGGGCGATGGCTGGAGTCGGACCGATCAACCAGGATTGGGCGCCGGTCGTCGTCCACAAGAAGGCCCCCACCGTCGCCGCCAAGAAGGACGAGAAGGCCGTCAACGCTGCGCGACGCGGCGGCACCGAGATCGAAACCCTCAGGAAGTGTGCGCATACATGTTCCGATTCCAGCCCGAATTTGATTGGGTCATTCTCGAGCCAAGTTTCGGGATGACCGGCACACTTCACCTCTAAGTTTTAGGACATAGCTGCCGTTTACACACTACTGCACATGCATCTAACTATGATTCAAATTTTATAAAACAAAATAATATTGTCGAGTATTAGTTGTTAGTTATGTTGTTTAGTCCCACATCGGAAGAAAATAAGGAGGAGGTTACTCCTTTCCTATATCTATGTCTCTATTAATAAATCATCCAACTATTACATCTTACATGGTATCAGAGCTATACCATAAAAAACAAAATTCTCTTCTCTCTGTCCTGATATAGACTCTGCATGGTCTCAGATCATTGCTGGGATCATGTTTCAACTTTGATGGAAGGCAACTTTTGTGTTCTCCGGACAACGAAAATCGTTGAGACTACTATGGATGAGTCTGCCGTGGGTGCAACTCGTTTGTAATTGAGTGGATAGGAATTCAAAACAAACCTGGGAAAAACATAAAAAGAAAAAAAACTGAAACAAGAAAAATCATTAAAAAAAAAGATAAAAAATAACAATTTTTTTAGGATTTGAACTTTCAAAATGGAAAGTGGATAGGAATTCATGCACTTTCTTGTACTATAGCAAACGAAATTGTCTGGTTAGGATAAGAAGTAAGTAGTGGAAATTGGAAAAATAAGTTATAATAAAAAATTATAATAATTACATTAATAAAAAGATGAATAGTAGTCATAATTAATTAATATTAATAAAAATGTTTGGTTAACTTGTTAATTATTCCTATTATATAATCAAATAACTAAATTATTTAAATTAATAATAAATTATTGTAGTTATTAGTTAATTACTAATAATTACAACAAATCTAGATAGTTTCGACCAAACTTTTGACATTGTTGTGCCGGACATATTAAATTATCAACAAATATATTGGACTTAATCCCGTTGAATTTTTATTTGTCCTAGTCTTTAACTTATGTGTGGTGAGGAGCCACTCCTTTGTTTGGTCTTTGGCATTTGTGCGATCTGGAACAAATTGCTCCTATACTTTAGTTACTACCTTTTCTCTTTGTTAGCCTATATAAAGAGGCACTTTGAATAAACGAAATGCAACAGCAAGTAGCAATTACACAAAGTCTAGAAGCTCTCTTCACTTCCTGTCTGTGCTTTCTCTCTTTTAAAGTTCCAGCTCCAACATTTGGTATCAGAGCTCCAGGTTGTATGCCAAAGTATCTTCGACTCGACAAGATGTCAATCATCGAGCACTCGACGGCGCCAACAACAAAGGAGGGGAGCATAACTCTGCACTACCCGATGCTGACATCTTGCAATTACTCCACTTAGACGATCAAGATGGAGGTCTTCATGGAGGCTCAAGACGTTTGGGACGCCATTGAACCCGCGATCGGGGTGGTCGTAGAAAAGAATAAGAACAAGATGGCGTTGGCGTACATTTTCCAAGCTATCCCCGAGGAAATCCGACTACAGCTGGCCGAGCACAAAACGACTAAGGAAGCTTGGGAAAGCCTGAAGACAAGGTACCTAGGCGCTGATTCAAATCTTGAAGAGTGAGTTCGAGGCTCTACGTATGAAGGAGACAGACTCCATCGATGAGTTTGCGGAAAAATTGACAACCATCGCAAATAAGATTCGTGGATTGGGAGACGAGATGGAGGACGTCGTCATCATCAAGAAGCTGCTCATCTCTGTCCCAAACAAGTACCTGCATGTCGTTGTTGTGATCGAGTAGTTTACGGATATGGAGACCATGCCGGTCGAGGAAGCGATCGGCCACCTCAAAGCGTACGAAGAACGCATACACGGTCGAGGCGAGAGCAACAACGGACAACTCTTGCTTACTCATGCTGAGTGGAAGGTGATGTCGAAGAAAGACGATGCCGATTCTTTGTCGAGAGAAGAGGGGCACTTTAGCGATGATCGGGGCCGTAGCAAGTCCTGTGATCGTAGTCACGGGCACGGCAGGGTTGGCCGTGGCGGCCAAATAGCGCAACACCAGGAGGGTGAGGGGACTCGCGGCTCAGGCTCCAACCGCAACAAATCAAAAATCAAGTGCTTCAATTGTGAAAACTTTGGGCACTATACGTTGGAGTGTCGCAACAAGCATCGTGTTGAGGAGACAAACCTTGCACGAGCGCAAGACGAGGAGGCCGCATTGCTGCTGGGAGAAACTCAGGAGGAGACGCCTGACCTCGTCATGCTCAATGAAGAGAAGATAGAACAAGACTTGCGCGGAGCTGGAGAAGCGCAGGCCAACACCGAAGTTTGGTACCTTGACAACGGCGCTAGCAACCACATGACGGGCCACCGAGGAAAGTTCAAGGACCTTGATCAGAATATCACCGGCCATGTCAAATTTGGTGACGGCTCAACTGTGCGGATTGAGGGCAAGGGATCAATCCTGCTCCAATGCAAGAATGGGGAACAACGACTTTTGTCGGAGGTATACTTCATTCCAAGCTTAAGAAGTAATATATTGAGCCTTGATCAATTAACGGAAGATGGAAGCAAGGTGGAGATTGTCGTCTCCTACTTGAGGGTGTTCGACAGGAATGACATCCTGCTGATGAAGATGAGGAGATCGTCTAACCGCATGTACAAGATAGCTCTTGAATCTTGTAGGCCGATATGTCTAATGGCCAAAGTACAAGACCCAGCCTGGTTGTGGCATGCAAGGCTCGAGCACGTGAATTTCTTTGCGCTCAAGATGATGGCAGAGAAGGGAATGGCCACCGGACTGCCGAAGATTTCTCACCCAAACTAGCTCTGTGATGGGTGCCACATCGCCAAACAAGCACGAATATCGTTCCCACTACAGGCAAGCTTCAGAGCTGAGAAGACACTACAACTTGTGCACACCGACATTTGTGGCCCGATTACGCCCGCTACACTTGCAGGTAACAAGTATTTTCTTCTACTTGTTGATGACTTCAGTCGCATGATGTGGGTGTATATGCTTAAAGAAAAAAGAGATGACTTTGATGCTTTCAAGAAATTCAAATCTCTTGTAGAGAATGAGTGTGACAGCATGATGAAGAGACACAGAACTGATCGAGGAAGTGAGTTCCTGTCCAAGGAATTCACAAGCTTCTGTGAAGGCGAAGGCATACAATGGCATCTTACCGCACCATATACGCCACAACAGAACGGCGTAGTGAAGCGCCGAAATCTCGCCGTGATGGCAACGACAAGGAGCCTGCTCAAGAGCATGCATGTTCCTGGAAGCATATGGGGCGAGGCGGTCAGACATGCTGTGTACCTACTCAACCGGTTACCAACTAAAGCTTTCGGTACGCTCATTCCGTATGAAGCATGGACTGGTAAGAAACCGAACCTGGAACACTTAAGGATCTTTGGATGCGTCGCACACATGAAGACTGCAGGTCCTCATCACAAGAAACTTGATGATCGAAGCACGTCATTGGTGTACCTTGGCGTGGAAGATGGATGCAAAGCGTACCGCCCCTATAATCCTCAACGCAGCAAGATCCATGTGAGGAGGGATGTCGTATTCGAGGAAGAAAGGAGATGGGACTGGAACAATGGTGACGGTACCGAACCACAAGGCTGGGTAGATATCTCAGCCGAAGATCCTGTTACCGAGACAATAATTACTCCACACAGAGAGGTGGACGAGGTTGTACACACGCCTGAGGGCACGAGAGATGCGGCATCACCTACGATGCACGGAGCGGCAATGGAGTCAAGGGAGCCTATTATACCCCAAGCTGTAGCCTCAACTTCAATCGGCTCACCCGCAGCGACGATAGTGAAAATTATTGTCGAAAATCCGGATGCCTCCAACATGGCAAAATTTGCATACAACAATAGCTATCAAGACATCATCCAAATGGCACCGTATAAAGTCCTGTACGGACGAAAGTGCCGATCACCCATTTGTTGGGACGAAGTCGGAGAGCGGCAGATTCTTCGTCCGGAACTGGTGGAACGGACCGTGCATAAAGTTCGGCTCATTCGAAAAAGATTAAATATTTTTCAGAGTCGCCAGAAAAGCTATGCCAATATCCATCGACGACCCCTCAAATTTCTTGAGGGCGATCATGTATTTCTTAAAGTAACGCCCATGCGAGGAGTTACTCGGTTCGGCGCGAAGAAAAAGTTGAGTCCAAGATTCGTTGGGCCGTTCGAAATACTAAAGCAGGTAACCCCAGTGGCCTATCAAATTGCCCTGTCGTCGGCGGTAGAAGGTGTACACAATGACTTCCACGTCTCTCAGTTGCGGAAGCACGTACACGACCCTAGCCACGTGGTAGATTTTGGTCAGCTGGAGCTGAAGTCTGACTTATCCTACGTTGAAGAGCTAGTTCAAATCTTAGAATGTAAGGATAAGCTGTCGTAAAATCGAACGATCCCTCTCGTCTGCATAATCTGGAGTAACTATTCGATCAAAGAGTCGACATGGGAGCTTGAATCGAAAATGAAGGAGAAATTTCCTTCATTGTTCTCGTAGAGGTATGTTCTATCCTTAAGTTTCGAGGACAAAACTTTTTATTAGTTGGTTATGGTGTAGTGCCCCGTCCCTACATTGCGTCCCATTTTCGTCTACGGGGTACGCGAGAAAGGAACACTATCGCTATCGATTCGGTCGGGACCGATATGTCGGAATCGGCCGAATCGGTCGAACGGGAACGGTTGAATTAAGATCCATTCTCCGTTATGGAATGGCTTCTTCGAAACCAAGTCCTATATTCAGCGGATTGTGCCTCAAGGATTGGCTCTGCGGCTGAGTCGGGAGAGACCTCCCGTTGCTCTGGTTTTCATGCAGCGCTTGATTTGGCTTTGGCTTTGATTTCGTGAATGCATTTTCGTGAATGTTTTCGATAGGTTTTTATGAATTGCGTTTTCGAGCTTCACATTCATATCGAAAATTCCTTGAATTACACAGTGTTCTAATCAGTTGCTTATACGATTGCAGGTGATCGCGTAGACGACGTCAGCGCAGCCAACCAGTCCCTTGCCTGAAGCAAGTCTAAGGTGAGTGGCTGACCTCCTTCGCCTCGTCCCTCTATTTTAAAATCAATATGAAGTTAAATGAAATGCTTGTCATCATAGTGTAGAATCAATAAAATCATGACATGATTCTTCACGAAACACTTGCTATCAAACTGCCGATATTGGCAATAGAAAACGTACTTTCTTATGCAATTCCACTTAGGCCATGCAAAACAATGAATGAATCTATTAACGTTTATCGCAACGATATGGCTAAGTGAGTAAATTGACTAAGTTCAAAAGAAAGGCTAAGTTTTGCAACTAAAAGAGAATGGATAAGGTCCTGGAAAAGAAAGAGCATTTTTCAAGTGTGAAGCCCATGACTTTTATTTTATTTTTAATGTCCATGTTTTATATTGTTTGGTGAGCCTTTTGTTTTTAGCCCATAACTTAAGCCTTGGTACCCGAAACCCGAAGCCCAAAACCCATTAGACTTACCCATTATCCCACTCCCCGGTTCTCTCTCAGATCCGCTCTCCATGCCCACGTCCTCTTCTTCTTCATCTCACGTAACATTTCTTCAGAAGATCAGAAATTCCACAGAACATTCACAATCCCATTTCCAACAAAAAAATCCATAAATTCCTCATCCCTCCACTAAATCCAAATTCGAGACCACCACCGCGCTCCCCATGCCACCCTCTTTGATTCCAGACCCCACTCCCCCACCTTCCGAGCCCATCCCCGGCGCCTCCTGCGCGCCCTCCGTCGGCGCCATCGTCTCCCGCGCGTGCTCCGTCGCCGCGTGTCTTTCCCACGTGTCCGCCCGTGTGCGTGCACGTGTCCATGCTCGTCATCCCGACGTCGTTCTGAGTCCGAGGCCTCCCTTCGGTACTCCTTCGTGCAAGTTTGGGTAAACTCTTCCCATTTCTCTCTGTCATTTTCTTCACAAAAACCCATTTGTCATTCTGGCCGTAGAGTCTATCCTGTAGATTATTATTTTGGTTCTGTAGAATTGTGTTATTAGGTTCTGTGGTTTAATATTTTAGCTTTCCGTGTTGTAATTAGCAATTTGGTAATAATATACATATTAGAAAACTTTATACATGTTTATTTTTGTATTAATTGATTTATGGATTAACCTTATAAATTTTAAATATGGTTTAAATGATTTAATTGGTTTAAATTAAAGTTAGGATTATCTTTTAATTTAATGTTAAGTTGTAGAGATTTTTAAACCAAATAATGATTTAATATTTTTTTTACAAAATATTAGTTAAATAAATATTCGTTTAAAAGTTATTATCTTTAAAATAAAAGTTTGGTTAAGTAAATGGTATAAAAAAAATTAAATTTCGTTAAATGATTATATATATATATATATATATATATATATATATATATATATATATATATATATATATGTATATGTTTTCCTTTTAAAGATGATTTCTGATCAAGAAGATTTTATAAGTAGAATTAATACAACAAAAACTAATATTTATTTAAAAAGGTTATTTTGGTAATGGTATTAATATTAAAACCTGAAAACCTTTTATATTAACTTTAAACCAATATTTTGGTAAGAAAACGTATTTTTGTGCATTTATTATTATCTATGTTTAAAGGTGATTTTCTACATAATTTATGAAATGTCTAAAAGACATATTTTATGAAAATTATTCTGATTAAATAAATTCTATTTTAAAATGTTATTTAAATAAAAACTATTTTCTTACGAAAATTACTAATTTTGAGAAATTCATTTTAAAGTATTTTTTCTATTAATTAATTTGTTGTAAGGGCATAAGTCCAGTTTTTCTTTATTTTTCTGTGACCCTGTATTGTGTAGCTTAGATTTTCTATTTCTTTTCTGGGTTGGTTATTTGCGTAGCTAGACGTATAAATTATAATTGGGTATTAATTATTTTGTACAAAATTAATAAGATTTTCTTATATTAAGTTAATGAATAAAGATTCCTAATAATTTAAACAACTTCATGTTTTCTCACTTAAAAGACCACTTAATTTTAAATATATTATTAAAAATACAAAGTTTTGTCAATTAAAGTGTAATTGCTATTTTCCCCAATAAATCAATAATCGGTTATTTCGTAAATTGATAACCAATATAGTTTACGACGTTAGACGGATTTCGTTAGATTAATTAAATAACTTAAAACCTGACTAGAGTCTGTTTCTAGAAATTGCAACTAGCACACCTAGATTTGGCTCATCTATGTTTCTAAGTCAGGATTCTCAACTGTAGGATTTTGAGGACGTATTTGACTTTCTCCCCAGGTACCGACATCCTGTTCCAGTCATTAACAAAGGCAAGTTATGGTTATATTTTCTTGCATTTTATTTAGTAATTGTCATGTTGCATGCTTAAACCATATTGCTACACGGAACCCTCTTCTAGGGTCACTACAACAAAAAGACCTATTAATAACGCTCGATAAGACGTATTGATGACGCCTGATACCTAAGCGTTATCAAAGTTCGAAATACCTTTTTTCTATGACGGTTTTTACTAATTCTGGGCTTTTTATAACGTTTATAAAACAAAACGTCATTAATAGTTTAGAGCGGTGGCAAACTTGTAATTAATAAACTTTCAACAAAACCCTTCACACCCGATCTTTTTCAGAGCTTCCCTCCTCCCCCTCTTCCCTCCTCTCCCTGAACCCTAAAATTTTCCAAAGCCCTTTCAGTTTCTTGCTCATTTCCATCTCCCTGAACCCTAAGATTTTCCTAAACTCTAATCTTCTCTTTCTCCTCCTTCTTTCAACCTCCTACAAACCCTAACCTTAGTCCCAACGCCCCCTCCGACAAACCCTAACCCTAACCTTAGCTCCGCCGGACGACGACGACGAAGGTTCCAGAGCTTCCATCTCGGCCGTAGGAGCGTAACCGTAACCCTAACGACGACGAAGGTTCCAGAGCTTCCATCTGTATTGGTTTTCTATCGCGGCTTATGGTGGAGGGGTGCACAGCACGAACGACCGCCGTCGTCGCAGAGCTCCGGCACCTCGTACCTGTCCTCTCTTTTCCTGGCGACGGGGATGTCGAAGTACTCTCTGAGGAGCTACACCGTCGAGGAGCTCAACGACGCCACGGGGGGTTTCGGCGAAGACGCCAGGCTGGGCCCGTCGGTCCACAGGGGGACGATCGGCGACAGGGAGGTAGTGGTGGAGAAGAGGGCCGCGACGACACCAGGCAAATCGTCGGCATACACTCGAAGATCAACCACTCGAACATCGTCAAGCTGGACGGAGTCTGCTACGGGGCGGACGAGTGCCTCTTTCCGTCGTACCTGGTGTTCGAGTTCGCGGCGGAGAGAGGGAGCTTGAGGGACTGCTTGACCGGGGCCGGGAGCGCAAAGGAGGGCATGCCGTGGTGGCACAGGACTCGGATAGCCTTCGACGTCACGGTAGGGCTCCACTACATCCACCGCTGCACGATGCCGTCTTTTACGCACACGGGGCTTACCAGCGAGAACGTGTTGATCACGGAGGACTGGAGAGCCAAGATTTCAAACTTGGGCGAGGTTGGGCCCAAGGATTGGGTGGAGGGGCGGATTGCACCTGAGCTCGTCCGCGATCGAGGGCCGGCGTCGATGAAGGTCGACATGTTCACTTTCGGGGTGATCGTGTTCGAGCTTCTGTCAGGTGAGGGTGGTGCGATGGGAGAGAGGTTGTCATTCTTGAGAGGCTGGTTTGGATCAGATTGGGAGGATACTGGACCCGAGACTGGAGGACTGCGCGGCCGGGGAGGCGCTGTGCTTGTGCACCCTAGCCAAGGCTTGTTTGGAGGAGGACCCCGCGCTTAGGCCGTCGATGAACGACATTCTGAAGGTCCTCGTGAGAGCGGTGAGACTTTACTCTATACGTTCGCGATGAATGTTACACGTACGTATATTTCATGTGGTGTCTATCATCTAGCTCCTATTTCATGGCTCGTATGAATTAAAAAAGACGATCATGTTAACCAGTACCAATTATCTATCGAGTTTTGAATGTTTATATATTTTTAATAGAAATTATATTATTAATTTTTCTTGAATGTTGAACATTACTACTGGTGTTCAATGTTGTTGGCATCCATTTTTCTTCATTGCTGTTGCGATGGTTCCATAGGATATACTAGGGGATGGGTTGGAGAAGCTTAGAGAGCTAACATTACTATTGGTGTTCAATGTTGTTGGCATCCATTCTTCAAGAAATTATATTATTAATTTTTCTTGAATGTTGAACATTACTACTAGTGTTCAATGTTGTTGGCATCCATTTTTCTTCATTGCTGTTGCGATGGTTCCATTTTTGAATGTTAGACTGAGTTGATAGTTTATTTTGGGGCAAATATTACTTTTGGTCACCCAAAGTTTCAAAAGTGAGTGACTAAATGTTGAACTTTTGAAACTTTGGGTGACCAAAAGTGGTATTTGCCCGTTTATTTTGATGTGATGAGTTTATATGTGTGACTGTTTTAGTTCTGGATGCCACATGCATTTTGGTGTGATGAGTTTTTTGAATGTTAGACTGAGTTGATAGTTTATTTTCTAATGTATTTATTTCTGGATGCCACATGCCCTCTCTACTGTTTTAGTTCGATCCTTAAATGCGTAAAGATCAAAAATAAATAATTGTAAAATATATGGACATAGAAATTGTCTCCGTGTTCATCATTATTTTCTTTTGTATTTTTCTCTTTATAGCACAAATTTTTTCACACTTTTTCTTCTCTCAGGTTTCTCTCCGTCGATAGGAAATTTTCTCTTTACATATTTCATTCTTAATCTGCTATGATTTAACATATTATTTACTGAATACATGTGACTGGATCTGCTATGGTTTCCTTATCGTTTGTTCTATAAAGTACTTCCATTACAATTCTACACCATATTGAGGCTTTTAATATCAATATGTTGCTTGGGAGCTTGAATGTATCTATGACTTTATACTTTGAGGAATTTTCTCTTAATTCCAAGTATAAATCTTTAGAGCAGAATGGAAAGAACTTTGTTGTTGTTGTTGTTTAGCAAATATATTGGGGTACATGCTTTGTTGTTTTTGTTTACCAAATATAAAATTCTTTAATGGTTCTCATTGACTTGGTCATTCATCTCTCCTACTCAGTTACGAGCAGAAATATATGGAACACTTGAAAGTTGAAGTGGTAACACAAAAGAAATTTGATGAGGTTAAAGAAAGCTCAGGCCCTGCATCAACTTCTACTTCAGAAGTTGAAGCAACAAAATCGTATAGTAAGACTTCAGCTGCAGAGCAAGACTTGGATGTTTTTCTCTTGGGGGATCTTGGAAGCAGTGACGAGGGCCCAGGTATTAGCTCTTTGTTTTTTTACTGTGTACACATCATCCTGGTATTCAATTGGTTATATAGTTAGGTTTCTTATTGCAATTAGGAATTCTTGGAGGGATTATCTTGCTTCATTACACGTTGCAATGTGTGTGTGTCTGTGTATATGTAAATAACACAACAACTATAACAACATAACTGGCATTTCATACAAGACTCACGTGTACCAGAGACAATGTGTTTCATTTCAATACATTCTGTTTTCGTTTTTCCTTGAATTTGTTTGGTGCATAGAAAATGGTGCAAATGTAAAATATCAGGGAAGAGAAGTAAACCACAGTGCTCATCTTCTATTTACTATTTTTGAGTGTATTATGTTGGTTTAATTGACAAAGTTCAACATCTTGCATTTTACTGTGAAAGCAATCTTTCTTCTTTGCCTTACTTCTCTTGTTTTTCTTGGCAGAAAACACAAACAATGTGATGGATGATAAACTTACTTTGAAACTGTGAGCTTCGTAGGATTTAGAAAGTGATGACGACAATGGAAGGAAGCCCAAGTAATTGAATAAGGCTAAATGCCATCCCCCGGCAAATGCACGATAGGCAATTGCCCAGGTTCTATTTGGACAGCACAATCCAGGTGAGGTTTTCTCCTTTGTTTCTACAAATTTGTCGTTATCAATCAACATCCATAAGGCTACGGTACGGACTCAGGATACGAACACGGATACGGATAAGAACTTACAATAGATTTTACCCAAATAAATAAAGTATATTGAACTTTTTTTTTATCTTTTTCAGGATTTTACTACATGTTCTGTGGACAGTTTTGATGTGGCCAAGTTTTGATGTGGACAAGTTTGGTAGTTGTAAATATATATATGTATTTGGATATTCAATGTAATGAAGATGTTGATATGTACTCTATTTTGAGAAATGTAATAAAGATGATGATATATAATGTTAAGTTTTTGGAATGTAATATATATTGTACGGTATAGAGCATTATAAATATGCTAATTTGAATGGTATAAAGTGTTATAAATATGCTGCATTGAGCCTATACATATTATCTATTCATGACGTTTTAAAATTGTTCTGAATTGTGCACTATATATTAACTATTCATAACGCTTTTATAGAAATTATTCATGACGGTTTTTTTATGACGCTTTTAAAAAATATTTATAACACCCGTTTTTATAACGGTTGCTTTAAAAGAAAAAAAAAGCGTCATGGTTTGTCATTAATGACGCTTTTTAGCCGTCATTAAAAGGATGTTTTGTTGTAGTGGGTTCAAATATTGATTGATATTGATTGTGGGGATATTGGAATAATAGTGTAGCGTTTATGACCAATACCCCTCATATTGCATATTGTTATTGTGCGAGCTTACCCCTCTTACACACGGGAATAAGCCGTATCGCGTCGCTAGGATGCTATTGTACAACCCAAGCCGGTCATAGACGGTACCTATTCAAATCACATTGTTTCACATACTGAATTGCTGAAAATTGCTGGAAAATATTGTTCAAAGTATTTCAACTGTTTAAAATTGCATCTTTCCATTATTATTTAGAATGTCGAATTATGTACTCGTACTTGCTCCTTTCCTGACTGGATCTCCCCCAATAGGTGATGTTGATGATGCTGAGCTATTGTTCAATAGCTACTATGATCCGGTATTATTTCCTGTGGTGTTGCCAGAGTACCCCTTGGAGGATGCAGAACCAGATGCTGATGAACCGACCGTTTAGCTAGTTGTTTTCCTCGTTATATAGTTTATTTGTGTTGGAGTTATAGATTTTGTTTTCAGTATTTTATTTCAGTACTTTCAGTTTCAGTTTGTAGTTTTCAATTGTTGAATAAAAAGTTTTTAAATATTCATAAATTCGTGTTGTGACAAAATAGAAATGAATGTTGTTGTGAATACCTGCAAATAGAACAGCTTACTGCCGCCATCTCACAGCGGTGCAGGCTGGGCATGATCCGATTCGACCCAAGAATTTGGGATCAGATCGTGACATATTTTTAGTGGTAGCCCATGCAGGTCCAAAATAATAACTTAGGTAAACATATCTAGAAACAATTAGAACACTAGAATATTGATTTGTCACAACATAGGACCGAATTATCTATATATAAGTAACTATTTTTGCTTGCTTATAGAACGGTAGGTTACCTTGTTTACGCTTGCCCCTAAACTTGCCAGACTATGAAGACAACTTGACCTATGCCTGTCAGTCGGTACTAGCAAGATCTTGTTTTCTATGCATGACGCAAGAAAACATGACAAGAGAATCGTAGTAGTAGATTGAGCAGTGGGAGGCTGCTCGAACCAGACCAGGACCAGAAGAGCTAATGATACCTAAAATTATTGATTAGCACTAGATGATACCCTACCGAAGCATAACATATTACCCTTGATTACACCTTTTTTTTCTGGCCAATATCTTTCCCAAAGTCATGTCTCCCCTACGATACAATTTCTGAAAAATTGTAATCTTAATGAGAATGTTTGTAAGGTGGTATTTATCAAGGATATATTGGTGATGAAGAATTGGAAGAATAGAATTTTGGAATACCTAGATATTATATATATATATATATATATATATATATATATATATATATATATATATATATATATATATATAACATACATGGTGAATAGAGAGTCTACTATATTCACCATGTTACAATATAGGGCCAAAATTATTTATTTTAAAATATTTTGGCTTGCTTATAGTTTTTTAGGTTACCTTGCTTACGTTTGTACCTAAACCTTATCTAGATTAGGCCGATCGTATGATGGTATATTTTACTGCCTATTTTATTTTCTAGATTTTTGGTATATTTTAGTGTCCCATGGCTTTCGGAATTATTTTCTTCCATATCTTTATCAGATTCTAGCATACTTTAGGATCCATACTCTTTTGTCGTTTTTTGGACTAAGATTAGATTTTTTTTTTTCAATCTCCTTCTTTAGCAAACCTATTTCCAACTTCTCCATTTGTTGATCAAATCTTACTCCTCTATCTTTATTTGGAATCTAGATCCAATCACTATTTAGAGTTTCAAATTCTTATATAGCAAACCTAATAAACTATTATCTACCCAAAGTATTTCTACGACTAATGTATCCAACTATTTCTCTTGATCTTATTTCCAATTGACTTTCTCAGAACCGATTTCGAACTGAATTCTTTTGGAACCATAAAGTCCCAAGGTTAATTGTTACCAAAGAATTGGTTCAACTTAGCTGGTTTACATATCTCCCAAGGAAACTATTTTCTGAAAAAAATAATTCCAATATGGACTGATATTTCCTAAGTTATTCCAAGTACCGAAAATATTTTTATTTGTTGATTTCCTCCACTCAACTCGAATCCTTACTCTCCCTAGGCAACTTCTTGATCAATTCAAGGCCTAGGAAGCTTTTAAACTCAATGCTTGAGTATCATGAAGCACGAACGGTCAGAGAATCGATTCCATCCTAATATTGAATTTCCTTTAGTCATTGAAAAACTTTTGAATTGTTGAATTATCCCTTTAAAATTTTCATGGACAAAGTTAAAAAAATATTCAGTGACCTAATATGGCTTCGCACATATGCGTCGCAACCATCTATTTGAATTATAGAAACTGCGAGTATACTACAGCCAGTTGCGCACTGGCGAAGCATAGACTCTAAGTTGAAGTGATTCAGGTGTTGATCGGTTTTTTGGATATTATTGAGACTACGTCCTAAATGTATCAAATTTGTCTCCTATGTTGTTCAGCCAGAAAATGGGTAAAGTTGATAGACTACTCGAAAATCTATTACTATTCAAGTTATGGAGCCAAAATTTCACTGCAGTCAGGTGCACTCTGACGATGCATGAATTTGAGGCAAAGTGACTTCGGATATATTTGGGTTTTCGAATATTATTAAGACTATATCCATAATATGGTTGTCTTTTCTGCACCATCAAATTATTCTGACTGTTGTCCGATTAGAGGATTTGTATTTCTAGCGGCTTTCCATTTTCAAACATCTCTTATCACAGCCAGAAAGGATAGATTTTCTATAAAATTGTACTTAATTTTTCCTAGAACTTATTAGGACAATATCAATCTCTATTGGCTCAATCTCTTTCCTGTTTCAACCTTAGTACGTTGTATATATATTTTTTATATTTATTTATTCATTTATTTATTTAGTATTATTATTATTTATTTATTAGTTACATATTTTTGGAAGCTGTAGATAGTTGTGGTTAGCTTTATATATTAAATAGTTGATATACATCTTGTGGATGACCATATGTATATAGTTGATAGCTATATGCGGGGAAAACATAGATTGTTACTTATCTCATTTCTTGTAAGGGATCCTTGGGATTAATATTAGATAGCTAAAGGGTAGAAAATGTAGAATAATACCTTGAGTAAGCTAGTCTTGAGAGAGTGATATATCTTAGCTTGTGACTTATTTGGGTTAAAACCGTTAGTAGTGCTCACTAGTGCCTAAATCTCATTCAAGCAAATGAAGGTATTTGATAATTTTGAATTTTATGATTAAAGGAAGAGTTATAGAAGATAGAGGAAGACGTAGGTAGAGTTAGCGAGGAAGGTATAGGATTTGGTAATGTTCTTCCATGGAGGAAGTGAATTTGGATAATATATATAAACATGTGAATATAATAATCAAGTAAAGAAACACTTAACGAGGATCAACTCTTATGGTTAGATTACTAATATACCTAGAAGGGACGGATATAGCCATGGAAGGAATAACACGAGCAATAGAATGATAGGTTCTAAAGAAGGAATAAGCAGAGAGGAATTGAGATAAGACCATTGGCATACAACGATGGATGAAAAATTAATTTAGGTGATTTATGGTTCCATATATATTTTTTGTTTTAATACCTTGGCAGCTGCCTTAGTTTTCTGTAGATCCTGAGAGTTCAGCTAGTTTAGCGAGTTACAGTATTTTTTGCATGTGTATTAATAAGATTTTATCTTGTAAGTCATTTTATTTTTGTATACTCTATCTTTTGACACTTGAAATAGTGATACAATATTCTTTATATTCCCCTTTGATTATCACTCAGTTCTCAACGAAAATATCATATCCGATTACATTCCTATCATAGTTATATTATTATAATCACCATCGCTATCCTACTATCATACAACTTGTTGATTTTTTTTGTGTCACAAACCCTTATAACCCATTCTAATTTGATTTAGAATTTTTAGTCCCTCATCTCATAAGATTCTATTATTTTATGCTTTCTCAATAAACTGTTGACGTTCGTTTCTTTCCTATCTTTTCTGTTTCACGAGACCTCGTTTGATTTTTTTTTCTATTTTATGATCACATTTTAATCATACCTAGATTTTTCTCGTGCCTAATTTTTTTTTATCACAACAAAATTTATATCTCTATCTCAGATCATATCTAGATAATTATGATCGTGCCTATATTTTTATCATTGTCCCTAGTAATCATGCCTAGAATCCGATCGTGTCTGATGATTTAAATTTCGCTTTTGATCAAGCTAAGTGATTTTGATTGTACCCCGGCCCTCGTCTTGAAATTTCGAGGACAAAATTTTCTAAGGAGGGAAGGTTGTGAAGCCCAAGACTTTTATTTTATTTTTAATGTCCATGTTTTATATTGTTTTGTGAGCCTTTTGTTTTTAGCCCATAACTTAAGCCTTGGTACCCAAAACCCGAAGCCCAAAACCCATTAGACTTACCCATTATCCTACTTCCCGGTTCTCTCTCAGATCCGCTCTCCATGCCCACATCCTCTCTGTCACTCCCCGTTCCCAGAATGCGTATTTTAATACGTATATTGCCTGAATGTATTTATTTAGCATTTATCATGTAGTATTCTATATTTAAATTCTTAATAACTTCATGTTAATTAATTAGCTGCTCTTTAATTTTCATGTTAATTTATTTCCTGCAATTTTATTTCTATATTTCTTCCTGTAATTTTATTACCTGCATTTTATTTTCTGCTTTAGTCTTACTTTCGGGTTAGCCTTATTGGACCCATTGGACCCGGCCCAACTCCTACCACCTTTCTATTTAAGTCACCCTCTCCCTTCTCTCTCCTCATTTATTTTACTTCTTCACCATTACTCCTCTTCTTCTTCTTCATTACTCTCTCTCCACCTACCAAACCGTAGGCAAGTGCCAACTTGCTTCTTGATGGATCCCCATTATTATTGTTCCATCATCCTCCTTATTTGATTCTAAGTCTTTTTAGTACTTAGCATTTTCAATTTCCATGGCTAATTTGTTGTAGATCTAAGTTTGTTACATTTTCGGGTTTCTTAGGTTTTGATCTAGTAAACTTTGTTATCTTCAAGTTTTGATGGTTCCATGTTGTAGAGAATTTCGTTCTACCCAATTTTGACCTAAGGAAGTTCGAATTTGGACTCTGGATGAAGGTTTTATGGAACTTGGAAGCTTGGGTTGATGGTGTTCTTCTTCTCTGAAACTTGGAGAAGAAGAACAGTACTTGACTTGACCGCATGAATAATTCATGCGGCAAGTGATTCCTAGCCGCATGGGTTGTTTCCTTTTCAGCCGCATGAAAAGTTTCTACCCGGCCGCATGAGACTCATTTTGAGCCCAGCCGCATAGGAAGTTCTCCTAGCCGCATGGACTTTTCCCACTTAACCGCATATGCGCCTCCGTCTTTCTTGACCGCATGGATTTCTCTCCAAATCCAGCCGCATGAACCAGGCTCACTCGCTGGCCGCATGAGGTCCTGAACCTTATAGCCGCATAAGCAATCTCCTTGACCCGGCCGCATGGGGTTCGACTTGGTTGAGCCGCATGGACTCATCCCCGCCAGCCGCATGAGTATCCTTCCCGCTGACCGCATGTGTCTTGCCTTTTTCGGCCGCATGAGCCCAATTCATCCTAGCCGCATGGAACACCCTTTCTGCTTGCCGCATGGGAGCTAGTCCCACTCGCCAGCCGCATAGGTTCCTGCCTCTTCAGCCGCATGCGCCTCTACCCCCTGAGCCGCATGAACCCGACTCTTTTCCTTGCCGCATAAGACTCATCCTGGCCGCATTAGACTTAGCCGCATGACTATTCTATAGCCCTGAATATTGATATTTTATTAGATATTTTACGTCCATTTTATATCCTTACGCCTTTTTGCATAAACTTGATAAATCATGATATGTTAATATTTCTATTAATTATAGATTGTTACGTAGGATGTACCATGTGTCATGAATTGAGTTATAGATACCCGAATTGACTGAAATTAAACCCTGAAGGTTGTAGACTCGACCCCACTGAATACTAGTTGACTTTCATGCCTTGATACCATTGATGATAATTGTTAGCTTGACTAAAATTGATCATGCGTTCCTAGTTGGAACTAAAGAGGCTGGCTAGTCGTCTTATTGAACTGAACGAATGAGACACGTTCATATAATGAACTATTGTAATCGACTGGCTAATCTCGAATATTGGCATACAGGCACATGCAGGCTTCAAATTATTTATTTATTTATTTAGTTATTTTTATCTTCCAAAAACCAGCATGTGTACTTTATGGTCAAGGCATGATTACCGTGGTTAGATTTGATTGTTGCATTACGCTATGTAAGACCTGCAACCTAACCGCACTGGTATCGTTGTAGAGTTGTGCATATCGTACCCCGTACGAAAGTACTCATTTGAATGACCATGATCCACGGCATGGGATTTCACTCAACGTAGGGACTATTAAGTTAAATAAAATAATGATTGCATGGAGAGAATGGATTCCCGAATTCTTACATGGCAGCCCCCTTGGAACGAGTAGTACCCGACGGGCCGGCTGGTTCCCACAGATACTGTAAATCTGCCACACGGGCAGGGAACAGTATCTGTTTTTATTATTATTGTATATTGTATATTGGCGAGCGTCCTGCTAGGACTCGTCTAATTCATGCATGGGCCAATTGATTGACTGGATAGACTAGCCTTGCTTGCACATAGTAAGAACTGAGGAATCCATAATTGTATTATTCCAGGATAACTTGGAACTCATAATAGCAAGACGTAGTAGTTGATTGGCCGTTCAAGATGATTTGTTTGTGTACTGTACCTACTCTGTTACCTAACTGGGATGATCAGAATGTCAGGACATGACGGGCCAACTTCTGTCCTTGTTTGGTTGGAAGGTTGGTTCGAAGTGTCTTGATGTGATGTGAGTTCCAGTAGCAAGCAGAGATCTATTATCATTATATTCCTTTACTTACTGGTTTAATCCTTCGTATCGTCCTTCCTTGAGGTACTTGCTATTAGAGGTCTAACCTCTCTGGTTTTGCATGGCCAGATTTAGAGCCGGTTCCCGAGGATCCAGCTTACTTCTACCTCCAAGATGGTCAACACTAGAAGGATGATCGCAGGAGGACTCGAGTGGGTTTCCTTACTTCCCCGCTCGTTTTGTTAAATACTTTATACCTTGCCGTTTGGCACCGACATGTTAGTCGGATCGTCTTGTACTTACTTTTGTATAATTGTAACTAAGTCAGGCTGCAGCTGATAACAATTGTGTATACTTTTGCTACATCAATCTGGCTATATTTTGTAAAGCCAGATATTAAGAACATTTTGACAAAGCGTTTGGGACGCCTTGCTGCTTTATCTTACATGTTCTCTATTTCTGTTCCTTGTTTGAATGATTGAGACAATAGATGTGAAGTGACCATAGTAGGACTTTTATGTAGTATGCACCCCCTCGTCTGGTTAGACAGTATTGATCGTATTATACGGTATTCATCTACCCGTAATACGTAGCTGGCTGAGTCATTCCCCCGCTCTCCAGTATTCTGGTTCTGGGGCGTGACACTCTCCTTCTTCATCTCACGTAACATTTCTTCAGAAGATCAGAAACCCCACAGAACGTTCACAATTCCATTTCCCACAAAAAAATCCATAACTTCCTCCTCCCTCCACCAAATCCAAATCCGAGACCACCACCGCGCTCCCCTTGCCGCCCTATCCGATTCCAGACCCCACTCCCCCACCTTTCGAGCCCGTCCCCGACGCCTCCCGTGCGTCCTCCGCCGGCGCCGTCGTCTCCCGCGCGTGCTCTGTCGCCGCGTGTCTTCCACACGTGTCCGTCCGTGTGCACGCACGTGTCCGTGCTCGTCATCCCGGCGTCATTCCGAGTCCGAGGCCTCCCCTCGGTACTCCTTCGTGCAAGTTTGGGTAAACTCTTCCCATTTCTCTCTGTCATTTTCTTCACAGAAATCCATTTGTCATTCTGGCCGTAGAGTCTATCTTGTAGATTATTATTTTGGTTCTGTAGAATTGTTTTATTAGGTTCTGTGGTTTAATATTATAGCTTTCCGTGTTATAATTAGCAATGAGGTAATAATATACATATTAGAAAACTTTATATATGTTTATTTTGGTATTAATTGATTTATGGATTAACCTTATAAATTTTAAATATAGTTTAAATGATTTAATTCGTTTAAATTAAAGTTAGGATTATCTTTTAATTTAATGTTAAGTTGTAGAGATTTTTAAACCAAATAATAATTTAATATTTTGTTTACAAAATATTAGTTAAATAAATATTCGTTTAAAAGATATTATCTTTAAAATAAAAGTTTGGTTAAGTAAATTGTATAAAAAAATTATATTTTGTTAAATAATTATATATATATATATATATATATATATATATATATATATATATATATATATATATATATATATATATATATATATAAATGTTTTCCTTTTAAAGATGATTTCTGATCAAGAAGGTTTTATAAGGCGAATTAATATAATAAAAACTAATATTTATTTAAAAAGGTTATTTTGGTAATGGTATTTAATATTAAAATCCGAAAACCTTTTATATTAACTTTAAACCAATATTTTGGTAAGAAAACGTATTTTTGTGCATTTATTATTATCTATGTTTAAAGGTGATTTTCTACTTAATTTATGAAATGTCTAAAAGACATATTTTATGAAAATCATTCTGATTAAATAAATTCTATTTTAAAATATTATTTAAATAAAAACTATTTTCTTACGAAAATTATTAATTTCGAGAAATTCATTTTAAAGTATTTTTTCTATTAATTAATTTGTTGTAAGGGCATAAGCCCAGTTTTCTTTTATTTTTCTGTGACCATGTATTGTGTAGCTTAGATTTTCTATTTCTTTTCTGGGTTGGTTATTTGCGTAGCTAGACGTATAAATTATAATTGGGTATTAATTATTTTGTACAAAATTAATAAGATTTTCTCATATTAAGTTAATGAATAAAGATTCCTAATATTTTAAACTTCATGTTTTCTCACTTAAAAGACCACTTAGTTTTATATATATTATTAAAAATACAAAGTCTTGCCAATTAAAGTGTAATTGCTATTTTCCCCAATAAATCAATAATCGGTTATTTCGTAAATTGATAACCAATATAGTTTACGATGTTAGACGGATTTCGTTAGATTAATTAAATAACTTAAAACCTGACTAGGGTCTGTTTCTAGAAATTGCAACTAGCACACCTAGATTTGGCTCATCTATGTTTCTAAGTCAGGATTCTCAACTGTAGAGTTTTGAGGACGTATTTGACTTCCTCCCCAGATACCGACATCCTGTTCCAGTCATTAACAAAGGCAAGTTACGGTTATATTTTCTTGCATTTTATTTAGTAATTGTCATGTTGCATGCTTAAACCACATTGCTACACAGAACCCTCTCCTAGGGTTCAAATATTGATTGATATTGATTGTGGGGATATTGGGATAATAGTGTAGCGTTTATGACCAATAACCCTCATATTGTATATTGTTATTGTGCGAGCTTACCCCTCTTACACACGGGGATAAGCCGTATCGCGTCGCTAGGATGCTATTGTACAACCCAAGCCGGTCATAGACGTTACCAATTCAAATCACATTATTTCACATACTGAATTGCTGAAAATTGCTGGAAAATATTGTTCAAAGTATTTCAACTGTTTAAAATTGCATCTTTCTATTATTATTTAGAATGTCGGATTATGTACTCGTACTTGCTCCTTTTCTGACTGGATCCCCCCTAATAGGTGATGTTGATGATGCTGAGCTATTGTTCAATAGCTACTATGACCCGGTATTATATCCTGTGGTGTTGCCAGAGTCCCTCTTGGAGGACGTAGAACCAGAGGCTGATGATGTCACGCCCCAGTACCGGAATACGGGGGCGGACGTAGGCCAGCTCCACCGTATAAGGTACGAATACGCTATACGGCGATGACGGCTGTCAAGTCTTGCTGGGTATCCTAGCATGCAACTAATCTATGGCCTAATCCGATCTCATGTCCACAGGCAAATGATAATGAAATAATATCAAGAGAGATAATCATATGGAAAGCAGGAAATACTCATACGAAAATCCGAGAGTCTACAATAAGAAATAATGTAGACATAATACCTTCCCACACAGTTCCCTCAGGATCAAGAACTGAAGCATGTCCTCCAAGTCAAGTCTGGAAGATCTACATGGTCGGTCACTGGAAATCTGGGAACAATCCAGGGTTGGTCAGGCCAACCGCAGCAAGTACCAGAAAGGAAGGCTCAAGGACGGGCGAAGAAAATCAGCATGATAAAATATGACAGAAATAGCATCTAAAAACAGTAAATAAGGTAAGGGATCGTGCGGTACCAACGCACGATTACAGAATATAAGGCAGCAATCCAACTACTAATACGTAAGTAACCAACAATCATCACAGTCATCCTAACATCCACTAATACTTGCATCGCCAACTGGAACTCGTAGTCTGTCATCGGAACAGTAACTCACCCCTACATCAAACAAGAACAAGAGAATGAATTACCGTACCGGGACAGCGTTACGTGCCAGCCAGCTTAGCAAGCAACAAGCCATACAATTTAGGAGAATAAGCGGCCACTCAAAATGCCTACGGCTCTCTATGTGGAGGTTGGGTTACCCCAACAATGCAAGTATGGGAATCCTCAGATCGTGCCGTCCCAGCAGGGCTAGCGAGGCCAAGTATAGCATGTAAGAAGAGTATCGATCCCTCGTAAGGCCACCGGGCTCTGCATGTCGCCACCGGTCCCTCGTAAGGCCATCGTGCCGAGCATGCCATGTATATAATGTATAGTACATAAGTAGCCGGATATTGCCATCCACTAGTACGAATGGTAACAATATCCGTAGGGGCCAGCCTGCAAGTCATGACTAATGTCTGGGATAAGGCTGGTAATGCACGATCTCGGGATTCCGTTCCCCCCAATGCTTCTACCAGTTTAAGTTGCCTAGATTAACCATACATTTATCCGGAATCACTTGTCGTGGTCACGTGATCATCCTCCTAGATATCGCACCTCAGTACGAGAACGCTAAGTAAGAATCGACCTCGGCACCTATAGTCCCAGTTGTGATCCATCCTTAGTGTTATGCAACAAACAAGCAAGCAGTCCTAACCACGCTATGACTATAGGCCAACTACCAAGGTACCCGTACAGGTAATCATATAATATAGCTAGAATGTCAAGATGGCATCGCAATGCCATATAATCATGAAAGTAGCACCTCAAAGTGCCAGTAGACAAGGGGCACCGCAGTGCAAGGTCAGGGCCAGTCCCTCAAAGGGTAAGCTGGATTTATAGCACGGGTACAAGTAGTCAGGTCTGGGACAAGGACAAATCTGTCAGTCACAAGAAGTCATCTGCCCACATCGTGGCATGGATATCATGACAAGTACAAGACCAGAACCTCTACTATAAGAACATCTCAAGCATATATGGGAGCCTACAACTCCAATCATCAAGTCGGTCCATCCACCAGATCAATCTAGCAAGAGTCTCCCATCCATGATGGAGTGAATATCACGTCAATAAATACAACCATCAAATACCAAGCTCATCCTCCTAACAATGCTAGGCCCTCTGACTCACAAGAATCCTCCAAGTCAATGATCACAAGCCACTAGAAAACAAGTCCCTCAACTACCAAGACATAGCAATCAAACCAGGTTCCCCAACTACCGGAATACACAAAGGTACCCAGTTTTGGACGTTTGGGAAGTCGAGTAAAAATTATATAATAATACCTTCGATATTCTATTCGTTTCGCGAGACACTCGCACCAATATCAAAATCCAAAAGTCCTCATAGACATATCTGATCAAATTAGAACATCCCCAAAGAACTAGCAACACTATCTAAGAATCTACTTAGTCTACCATTATCACTATCTCAATATCATATCTCCTCATAGTCAATCCTCGAATAAGATCATAATCCCAACACATGGGTCAACACTAATCAACGCCGTCGGAAGATGGCAAGGATTGTGTGAACCACTCTGGATCAAATCCACAACCCTTAAACCAAACAAGGACCAGTGTTGCAGACCTTCACCCGAGTAGAACCGCTTTCCTTACACAATTCGGCGGACGGGACAGACAATGGAATAACAAACTAAACTGGAACACCATCTAAAAGAAGGGTCACGGATCAAGAGTCCAAGGGGTGATACCGTCGAAAGGTCAGGATTGCGTGAACCACTCTGGATCAAATCCACAACCCTTAAACCAAACAAGGACCAGGGTTGCAGACCTTCACCCGAGTAGAACCGCTCTCCTTACATAATCCAGCGGACAAGACAGGTCAAGACGCTAGGCGACTAATCTAGTCGGGAGTCTACCTAGCAGGCAATGAGATCCGGGATGCTATACCAAGAAGAACATGCATGAGTTCAGTCCCGTAAACCAAAGGAATGGTTCTGCCCAATCCTTCGAACCAAATTTCCAACCGAGAATTCTGGAAAAATCCGGCAGAGTCTTCCTTGTAATCTGGATGGGAGCACCCTACGAATAGGGGCTAAAACACTCGGCGCAACCCGCCGCAGGATCGCAGAATCGTAGACTGAGAACACTAAGTCTCAGCTACCAGCAGCACTACGATGCGTATTGGGAACAAATCGATAGCCGAGAACACTAAGTCTCGACCTCCAGTAGCACTACGATGCATACTGGAAACCAATCGAACCCGAGACCACTAAGCCCCGGCCTCCAGCAGTGCTACAATGCGTACTGGGCGCCAAGCCAACATGCATAATAATAAAATAACCGCCTCGCAGGACGCACCACAACACATGTCCATAAATCCCTAACCTAAACACAATCACCGCCACAGGTAAAGTTAGCCAAAGCCGTTACCCGACCGCGAGTCGGACACAGGGCATATGGGGACAATCCGTACAAGTGAGTCGTGCTCGTGTCCTCGGAGGTGTGGATGACCCATCCGAGTCGTCCGATACGTCTATTCCAGTATCGGACCAAGCTAGTCTAGGTTATCATGGCAGTTCTACTGCTAAGCTACACTACTCATGGTTATACAATTTACAATAAATTAAATACAATAAAATCCAGAAGAGATGACAAGAGCCGCCGATGAGCAACGGATACTTGCCTAGAGGGCTCGGCTAGGTAAGCAAGTCTTCGGCAGTCGCGATCCAAGCTAGCACGCCAATCGACATCCTCAGAACACACAATAAATAATCATCGGCACCAAATAATAAAATAATAGAATAATCACAAGAGATGGTAGAAGGCTATACCGTGTGGATCCCGCAAGCAGTGCAGAGATCGGGCACGAAAACCGAGGTACGCAGATTGATACGGACACGTAAACCGAGATGTACACGTATATCGAGACGCGCACGAGAATCGTGATGGCACAAATATCGAGATGAACAGGAAACACGTGTACGTAAATCGAGACGTGCACGTAGATTGAGAAAATCACGAATATCAGAATGGTCCACGAATCACGCGACACGCAAATCGAGACGAGCACGTAAATCGAAACGACCCAAAGTCCAAGGATCACGTAAATTGATATGGCACACAAATCGAGGTACGTACGCAAATCGATACGGGTACGCGAATCGGAGCGGCACGAAAACCGAGATGGGCACAAAAGGCCGAGACATAAGAAACGAGGCAACACGCAAACCAATGGGGTACGGTGCCCGAGGCAGCGCGGGGCTCGAGGCGTCCCGCTGCCCAAGGCAGCACGTGAATCGAGGGCGCACGAAAACCAAGAAGGCGCACGTAAACCGAACAGCGTACTGCTCGAGGCAGCATGTGCATCGAGGCACGTGGTCCGAATAGCACGCAGCCCGAGGCTGGCTCGCTGCTCGAGCAGCGCGGGGCCCAAGGGCGTCCCGCCGCTCGAGGCGGTGCTGGCCCGGGTGCGACAACGACACGGCGGTGGTGTTGGCCGCCGGGGAAAAGAGGAAAGGAAGGGGCGGAGGAGATCGGGGCTCACCGGGGCAGCCAGGTCGGGGTGGCTCGCCAGCAGCGCTTGACCTCCAGCAGGGGAGAGAGAAGGAGGGTCGGGGCTCATCACCGGGAAGGTGACAGTGGAGGCGACGACAACAATGAGGGTGGGGGCGGCGCTGGAAGTAGTGGTGGTGGTCGCAGAAAGTGGAGGAGACGGTGGTGGTGGCAGAGGGGGCCGGAGGCCGCGATGGAGATGGCAGTGAGGGCGGTGCTGGTGGTGGCGGCCGCAGCGGAGGTCGGGGGGGTGGCGACGATGATGATGATGGTCGTGGAAGTGGTGGTGGGAGCAGTAGTGGTGGTGGTCGTGACGAAGCTGGCCGGGCCGGACTTCGGAGGAGAGAGGGCTCGGGGAGAGGGTGAGGAAGAGAGAGAATTGAATGGGAGAGTGAAGAGAGAGAGGAAAAATGAGGGAGAGTGTTCTCCTGTAAGGAGAAAGTGAGGGAAGTAGGTGAGAGTGGGAAAGGTGAGGGAGGAGAGAGGGATGATGTGAGGGAGTGAAATGACAAGAGAGAGAGGGGGAGTAGATATTTTGGAGGGTAGATTAGGAACAAGAAAATTAATAATAATAATAATAATAATAATAATAATAATAATAATAATAATAATAATAATAATAATAATGAGGATAAAATTACCTCCAAGAAAATAATAAAAATTTCAAGAATACCCCAAAAATTAAAATCCTCCAAAATACGAAATACAGTCGAAATACAGTCATATACCTATTTCCAAAATAGGGATCTGACAGATGAACCGACCGTTTAGCTAGTTGTTTTTCTCGTTATCTAGTTTATTTGTGTTGGAGTTGTAGATTTTGGTTTAAATATTTTATTTTAGTACTTTCAGTTTGCACTTTTCAATTGTTGAATAAAAAGTTTTTAAATATTCGTAAATTTGTGTTATGACAAAATAGAAATAAATGTTGTTGTGAATACCTGCAAATAGAACAGCTTACTGCCGCCGTCTCACAACGGTGCAGGCTGGGCATGATCCGATTCGATCCAACAATTTGGGATCGGGTCGTGACATCAAGACTGTGCAAAACGATCATTGGATAACTTGTCGACAAAGTGTAATTTTCTCGAACGGTTGCCTAGGCCAAGGAACCGATTCGGCCCGGGAGGAACGAGTATAGCAAGCGCCAGCCTTACATCGGCATGGGTTATTCGGGAACTTTCGTACAGGGCTCGCTACCCATCGCGAAAGGGTCACCGTCTAACCCAGCTATAGTCCGTGACGGCTTGACATTGCCAGTGACCTTCACACCCTTTCACTGCTCAACTAATGCACGTGACACGGGATGAATTTGATAGCTGCTTAATGTATACAATTTCATATGCTTGTTTCAAAACATGTTAACATGCAAATCGATCAGGATGGTTAGAAAGATCACAGAAATAGCTAGCTAACATGTTTATAAAACTGTCTGAATCAAATGCAGAGCTTGGATTTTAATTAGCCATTCACCAGTACATGTGATCGTACTGATCCTCGCTCTTTGCAGGTTCCGTGTATCAGGAAGGACGTGCCAACTAGCTCGACGACGTTCGTGATTTTGAAGCTTCGGTCGCGCGTCGAAGACTTTCCCCGCAACTCCACTTTTGAAGACTCTCAACTGTCCAAGAAAGATGGCTCAGCGTCCCTCCATTCCAGGTCACTGGAATACTCTGTTGTAAATTGAGGAATGTGTGCAATGTATGGAATGGCTATCTCATCGCTCTTTACTTAATGTGTGATTCAATTTGTCTGCTTGCTCTCTTAGATCTTGTGTTTCGGATTACCTTATGACTATGTCTTGTGCGATCGTAAATTAGGTTCGCACGACATCACGTCTGGGGAATGACTATCGATTCGACGGAATCGGGACGTGACATGCGGTTGGAAAGACTCAGGACTGTAGAAAATTTTCGTAGTCATGTACGTTGTCATGACTGCAGAAACTTTCTACAGTCCTCTGTATTTTCGGTCCATTCCAAGACTGTAGAAAATTTTCATAGTCCTGTATATTGTCAGGACTGTAGAAATTTTATACAACTCGATGTATTTTCTGTCCATTCCAGGACTGTAGAAAATTTGTACAGTCATGACAAAATTTATACAGTCCTGTGTATTTTTATTTGTGTGACGATGTATTAGATTTTTATTTGTGTTATTGTCAATCTAATGTGAGTTTGTGAGACTTATCTTTAAAATATATTTCAAATTTGGAGTTATCTCTAAAATAGATTTATAAATCGTATATACGAAGGTTTATTTTAGAGTGAACAAAATTGAGAGACTTATCTCTAAGATAGATTTAAAATTTTGAATTTTTTTAAAATTGAGTAGATAATTTATTTATTTTTAAACTGAGTAGAGAATTTATTTATTTCTAAAATAGATTTAAAAATACTTATAAATGTGACTTAATGATTATATAAAATATAAAATCCTTATAATTACGTGAATTCTATTTCCATGATTATTAAAAACTTTCTTTTAGGACTGTCAAATTTTTTGATAGTCCTTCCAATTGGTAGGACTGTCAACACAGTCCTAAAAGGAACTTGCTGTAACAGTAAGTTCCTTTTAGGACTGTCAAAATTTTGACAGTCCTACTAATTGGAAGGACTGTCAAAAAATTTGACAGTACTAAAAATATATGTTGCTTAATGTTTTATGTAGAACTGTCATATTTTTGACATTCCTACCAATTGGAAGGACTGTCAAAAAAATTGACAATCCTATAAATATATGTTGTTCAATATTTTATGTAGGACTGTCCAAAATTTTTGACGGTCCTTCCAATTGGTATGACTGCATCGTCCCTAATGGTGACTGTGGACGAATTTTTGAAGTTTGTAACCCTAAAATGGGTTCAAAACTTCGAAAATCTGTCTAAATTGAATATTAAATTAAATTTTAGTTAGTAGAAGATGAAATTTAGGCATGAACATGGATCGAGAAAGACTTGGAAGTGAAAATGTTTAGGGTTTTGGGAGGGAGAAAGGAAGAAGAAATTAAATAAGAAAAACAAAAGAATTTTTTTTTGACTTATATACCAACATTTGGACTAGCCATGAGTAATTTTTCTAGTGGTAAACTTGTAAATTTAAAAAATTAGGCTAGTTTGAGTAAGTATTTGAAGTGCCTGTATATTTTTCCTTGCACTAATGATGCTCTTAGAAACAATGAAAGAGAACCTCTCGCAGGGAAAATGCTAAGTCTACAACCAAATACTTGCAACTTTCCTAGAGCATATCCAACCCTATTGTCATGTTTTGTGTTATGATTTCTATGTGGCATGAGGCATAAGACAATGTCTTTCTTATGTGGCAAGATGATATTCACACAAGACAATGAGATAAAAAATTATTCTCCAATGCAAAAGTTTGAGAAGACAATAAAATTACTGCTTTTCTAACTTCCAAGACAACTTTTCCACTTCTTCCCTTTTTTTATAAATATTTTTGCTCATAATTGATAATGTGGGAGTAAAGCATTGTTTAGTCTATTGTCTAAATCTAGACAACCAACTTCACATTGTCTTTGACATGTCATTGCCATGTCAACTTCACAATTTATTTCACATTTGCATTTGAGAAAGAAGTTTGAAATAAGTAGTGGTGATTCCTATGCGGCAACCATTTTTTTTCCAACTCACAGTGGGTTGGAGATGTTCTTACAATCCCTTTTCCAGCTCTTACACATGGGTCCCATCTTCCCTCTCACCCTCTTGCTACATGGCCTCAATCTGATTCTACCATCTCCCACTCCTCCATAGTAAATGGATTGTAAGAATTTAGTTGTAGTCATAGCAGAGCTCCTCTCGAAAACGAGTGCTTTGAGAAGCACTCAAATGAGAGTGAGAGAGGGAGAGAGAAAAAGAAGAAAGAGTATTTCTCTCTTTCTCATCATCATATTCTCTACACACAAGAAGGAGAAGAAGAACAGCCAAGCTGGGGTGGAGAGGAGCAGCAGTGATCATTGCACATCACTTGGCAAAGCACCCATGTCCATTGATGGTGGCTCCTTGAGTGATTCCTTAAGAAAGGGTGAAAGCTTTTGCAAAGGAAGAAAGCTTTTGCTTCTAAAGAAGATAGAAGAGGATTTGGTTCCGTTTTGAAGAAAAAAATAAACAAAGACCAGAGGGAAGAGAAGAAACTGGCCGAAGACCGCTTCTTCTTCAACAAGGTGATGCATTTATTGTTGGTGTTTTTGCCTTTGGACTAGAAAAGATAGTCCCACATCGGCTACACCAAATGGTGAGTATCTCAATATAATGCATTGCTTGTGTTGAGGTGTGCACATGAGGTGTAGTGGGGCACAAGTTTATGCCATGTGGAAGTATTTCTCTAGAAGGAAAAAGGATTAAATCCAACAAGGATGAAAGTTAATTTTTGTTGTGCGGACTCGGACTCGGACACGGACTCCAGGATGTCTCGTGCATGCACGGGAGTGTTCGGGGGGTAGGCGTGGACTAGCACACTTCTATGCTGATTGTGGGATGATCTAAAATATCAAACTCTATTTTTGAGTATTGGTATTTTAGTCCCACATCGGATAGGAGAAGAGGTGAAGTCTCAACTCCACTCTATAAATAGAGCCCCTTGGCCTCCTTTGAAAGATGCACCAAGAAGAGAGAAAAGGGAGTCTGTAAAGTCCAAGAAGCCCGTTCAAGTCTCAAATATTGACTTACGAGCGTTCCAGAAGTTCTCCTGAACTTGCTGGTTCCTGGGAGCTTATCCGTACTGCGGGTATAGCTTTGAGCGCCGGTGTTCTACACCCCAGCGAGATCCGTTCTTCTTCTTCCTCCCTCTTTCTGTTGCCTTCGAGAATCTGAGACTCAACTGTTGTTGATCTTCTCTTGTTGCCTTCGAGAATACCGTCGCTTCTCTTTAGAAGTTACACGGTTCGGTTGCCTTCGAGAATACCGTCGCTTCTCTTTAGAAGTTATACGGTTCTGTTGCCTTCTAGAAATATTACGAAATAATCTTTTTAGATTCTCGTAATACAACATCACCTTCTTTAGGGTGTTGTTGCCAGAAACATTGTCTTTACAATTGTTTCTGAATTCGTATTTTTTCCATCGATTGTTCGTCAAGGTACTAACAATCTCAAAGCTATACGATTCGATGGAAAACACTCGTGCTTCGCTTGTCGATACCGGCTTTAACAAGTTGGAGAAATTCGACGGTAAACACTTCCAGATCTGGAAGCGAAAGGTGACTCTGAACCTTCAACTCGTGGATGTTGATCACGTGTTGGATGAGGAAGAACCAATCGTTCCAGCAACAGGATCTGCTGCTGTTCTAGCCGCTGCTACGAGCAAGCAGACGAAGTGGAAAAAGGATAACAGCATATGCAGGCTGCTGATCCTGAATTCCATGGAAGACTCTCTGGCCGAGTCCTACACAAAGAAGACTTCTGCCAAAGAGATCTGGGAGTCCATGGGGAAGCTGTATGACGACGACGAGGCCCGGTCGAAGATGTTCATGGTTGAAAAATACCAGAAATGGGTCTTTGAAGACGAGAAGACCATGCTGCCCCAAGTGAAAGAGTTCATGAAGCTGCGCCAGAAACTGGAGGACGATAGCATGCCCCTCGTCGACAAGTTCGTCGTTGGAGGGATCGTGGCAAAACTTCCTCCAGGATGGAGCAACATCTATGCAAGGATGCATAGGAAGAAGATGGAGGTTAGCCTGGATAATCTCCTCAGTGAGATTCATGTTGAGGACGAAATGCGCTCTCAACAGAAGTTGGATGCCCTGTCCAAGCAACTAGCAACGGCGAATCTGGTTCAAGCCACCAGAGAGAACAAAAGGAAGCAGGCGGCTTCTCACCACAAGAAGAAGGACTTCTCGAATCTGAAAGTGAAGGGTCCAGGATTCAAGCAACAGAAGTCCAAGTCCCATGTGACTTGCTTCAACTGTGGCAAGAAGGGTCACTATAAAAGTGAATGCAAGTCCAAGCCCAAAGAGCAAGGTGAGCCTAACAAGGTTTCTTTGGTTACTAATCAGGTTGCCATGATAGCACAGGTTGCAACTGTGGGGGCAGACTTGGACTGGTAGATAGACACTGGCGCGACATGTCATGTCTGTTCAGACAAGGACTGGTTCGTCTCCTATGAGCCTACTTCCGAGAAAGTCATGATGGCGAACCAGGCACAAGCTGAAGTACTGGGGATCGGGACGGTGGAGCTGAAGCTTACTTCGGGGAACATTCTGACGCTTCAAGGTGTGAAGCATGTTCCTGCAATCGTAAAGAACCTGATCTCTGGGAGCCTGCTCTGCAACGCAGGCTTGAGGATAGACATCAATGCTGGCCAGTTGGTGATGTCTAAGAAGGGTACATTCTTCGGGAAAGCTTTCCAAACTGAAGGAATGTACAAGATTCAGCTTGTTGTAACCCAGCATGATAATATAAATGCTATCACTTTTTCTGATTATTCTCTTGAGTTGTGGCATAATAGGCTAGGACATGTTCATTGTAAAAGAATTAACAGAATGTCTAGTCTAGGACTTATCTCCAAGTGTGGGGGTAAGGTAGAGAAATGCGAAGTATGTGCTCAGACGAAGATCACTAGGAAACCCTTCCACAGGGTCCATCGAAGCACAGATCTTCTGGAGTTGGTTCACTCAGATATCTGTGACTTCAAACAATTCTCTACAAAGGCCGGGATGAAGTATTTCATTACTTTCATAGACGACTTCTCCAAGTATACCTTCGTCTATTTACTCAAATCTAAAGACGAAGCATTCGAGAAGTTCAAGGAGTTCAGGACCGAGGCTGAACGGCAAACTGGACAACAACTCAAGAGCTGAGGAGTGATCGAGGTGGGGAATATAGGTCTCACGAATTCTCATCATTCTGCAAAGAACATGGAATCATCAACGAGACGACGGCTCCGTATTCTCCACAATCCAACGGAGTAGCAGAAAGGAAGAACAGAACGTTGACAGAGATGATGAACTCTATGCTGTTGACTGCGGGTCTCCCAAAGTGTTACTGGGGAGAAGCTGCACTAACGGCAACGTTCATTCTGAACAGAGTGCCATATGCAACTTCCGACATAACTCCTCATGAACTCTGGTTCAAAGTCAGACCTAACTTGAATGTCATTCGAGTGTGGGGGTGTCTGGCTTATGTGAAGCTTCCGGATCTAAAGATTCAGAAGCTGGGGACAAGGACTACTAAGGCGATCTTCTTGGGGTATGCCGAGAAGAGTGATGCTCGAAGATTCCTTGATATCGAGTCAAATCATATCATCGAATCTCGCGATGCTGAATATTTTGAAGAAAAGTTTGCAAGGCACAAGAACATTGTTCTCGCGGACATTCCGGAGAATAATGAGGGTGCGAAGCAGACAGAGGTCTTTATCAAACCAGTAGTCCAAGATGGAGCTGTTGTCGAGGAGACACCAGCTGAACCAGAACTCGCTGAGCCGTCAAATAAGCGAGCAAGGAGGCCAAAAGACTTCGGAGATGACTTCGTCACCTATCATGTGGAAGCAGATCTGCTTATCTATGATGAGGCGATGAAGACCAGAGATGCTATATTCTGGAAGGAGGCGATTGACAACGAGATTGACTCAATCACCTCCAATAACACATGGGTATTGGTCGACCTACCAGAAGGAGCAAGACCCATCGGATGCAAATGGATCTTCAAGAAGAAGATGAAAGCAGATGGAACCATTGTCAAGTTTAAGGCCAGGCTAGTGGCCAAGGGGTTTGCTCAGAAGCAGGGGATCGACTACTTTGACACTTATGCTCCAGTAGCTCGGATGACAACAATCAGATTGTTAATTGCTTTAGCAGCAATACACAAGCTGGTGATACATCAGATGGATGTGAAAACGGCATTCCTTAATGGCGAGCTGACCGAAGAGATCTACATGCAACAACCAGAAGGTTTTGTCGTCAGAGGTCTGGAAGACAAAGTCTGCAAGTTGATGAAGTCTCTGTATGGTTTGAAATAAGCTCCCAAAATGTGGCATGAGAAGTTTGACAAGGTGATAAGGTCAAATGGCTACAGGGTCAGTGAAACAGACAAGTGTGTCTATACGAAGTTTGCAGACGGAAGAGGAGTAATCGTTTGTCTTTACGTGGACGACATGCTAATCCTAGGTACGGATTTAAGCTGCATCACAGAGACAAAGAAATTCCTCTCGACCAAGTTCAGTATGAAGGACTTGGGGGATGCCGACGTAATCTTGGGGCTCAAGATCATCCGGACAAGCACTGGAATAGCGCTGTCACAATCTCATTATATTGAGAAAATGCTCACTCGCTACGGGTATCAAGATCTTCCTTTTATTGATACACCGTACCGGAGTGATCAGAAGCTGGAGCCAGATTTGAGGGAAAGCGTCAGGCAGTTGGAGTACGCTAGCATCATCGGAAGCTTGATGTACGCTACTACTGCCACAAGGCCTGACATAGCTTTTGCAGTGGGAATGTTGAGTCGGTTCACTAGCAATCCAGGCGTTGAGCACTGGAAAGCTGTGAAGCGTGTTATGAGATATTTCAAAAAAACTCAGACATATGCACTTTTCTACAGCGGAGATCCGTTAGTAGTGGAAGGCTTCAGTGATGCTAGCTGGTGTTCAGATATGGAGAGCGAGTATTCCACAGGTGGATTCGTATTCGCCATGGGCGGAGCTGCTATATCGTGGAAGTCGAAGAAGCAGACTATGTTATCTCGCTCCTCCATGGAATCTGAATTCTTTGCATTGGATGCTGCTGCAGATGAAGCAGAGTGGCTTCGGGAGCTCATGTATGATCTTCCGGTGGTTGAGGCTCAGATACCGGCAATACCGATATACTGTGACAACCAGGCGGCAGCAGCAGTGGCATCAAATGAACTCTTCAACGGGAAGAAGAGGACTGTGCGGTTGAAGCACAGAGCAGTGAACGATCTCATCAAAAGGGGCGTCATTGTAGTGATTGATGTTCGGAGTCAGGAGAACCTGGTAGATCCGTTCACCAAGGGCCTCAAGCGCCAGCTGGTCGATGACACAGCTTGTAAAATGGGCTTGAAGGCATTCTGATATTGTGTTATTACATTCCTAGCTACCATAAAGTTTTATGCTATTAGTTCAAAGAGAAATCTACTAGGCATCTAGCTTTTGGTTCAAGGGAGGACTATTAACAAGAAGAATATCAGGAACGGTGGGTACTTGTCCTATGTGACATGGAGAGGTTACGGACCTACAACTACTGTTGTCTACTATTGTTTTCTGCGAAAAACGGATACTGTGGGAAGGTTGGCTTAAACGCCTTAATGAGTTCTCAGGCAGAGTGAATGCCTGGTGTGCTTTACAGGAAGCACGGTAGAGCAGCACTACAAGGAGTGAAACTCCATGCTACAGTGGGGTGACTCCACCATGAGGTTCCCAGGTAGGGATAATGCCTCGGCTTTGCAAGCTAAGTCACAGCGGAGTAGCACCGCAAATAGGCAGGTAGCCTAATACTGTATGATAATCGTAATAAAGAGAGGTAGACAGCACTACAAAGAGGACGATGTCCTCATGTTACAGTGGCATGACACCACGAAGAGGTACCAGGTAGGGTAAAGCCTCGGCTTCGCAAGCCATGTCATAGCGGCGTAACACCGCACGGAAGCGCAAGGCTTCATGCTGGGTAGTTTGGCACTACAAAGGGGCTTGTGACCTCATGCTACAGTAGTATGACACTACGATGAGGTACCCAGGTGGGGTAAAGCCTCGGCTTTAAGCCATGTCATAGCGGCGTAGCACCGCAAAGAAGCGCAATGCTTCATGCCATGACTCTTTATAAAGAACTCACCTATAGTGTATGGAAAGAGATATCAGGCCGTCTTTTGAGGGTAAGCTTGTAGACGCCCAAAATTATACACTGAAACCAGGCTGGCACAAGGCCTTCAATGTGCAGCCAGAAGCACAGTTGATGTCATTATGTGAGTAGGAAGAATTGCAGTTATGGTGCAGAATTCAAGGCTTAGTCCATTCTTGTATCATGCTGTTATTTAACCTATGCGGGAAGATTCAAGTCGTAGCGACATCTCTCATAATGCATGATGGACAATCACTGTGGGGAACGCTCAACCCATATATTGAGATATATGGGGGATTGTTGGTGTTTTTGCCTTTGGACTAGAAAAGATAGTCCCACATCGGCTACACCAAATGGTGAGTATCTCAATATAATGCATTGCTTGTGTTGAGGTGTGCACTTGAGGTGTAGTGGGGCACAAGTTTGTGCCATGTGGAAGTATTTCTCTAGAAGGAAAAAGGATTAAATCCAACAAGGATGAAAGTTAATTTTTGTTGTGCGGACTCGGACTCGGACACGGACTCCAGGATGTCTCGTGCATGCACGGGAGTGTTCGGGGGGTAGGCGTGGACTAGCACACTTCTATGCTGATTGTGGGATGATCTAAAATATCAAACTCTATTTTTGAGTATTGGTATTTTAGTCCCACATCGGATAGGAGAAGAGGTGAAGTCTCAACTCCACTCTATAAATAGAGCCCCTTGGCCTCCTTTGAAAGATGCACCAAGAAGAGAGAAAAGGGAGTCTGTAAAGTCCAGGAAGCCCGTTCAAGTCTCAAATATTGACTTACGAGCGCTCCAGAAGTTCTCCTGAACTTGCTGGTTCCTGGGAGCTTATCCGTACTGCGGGTATAGCTTTGAGCGCCGGTGTTCTACACCCCAGCGAGATCCGTTCTTCTTCTTCCTCCCTCTTTCTGTTGCCTTCGAGAATCTGAGACTCAACTGTTGTTGATCTTCTCTTGTTGCCTTCGAGAATACCGTCGCTTCTCTTTAGAAGTTACACGGTTCGGTTGCCTTCGAGAATACCGTCGCTTCTCTTTAGAAGTTATACAGTTCTGTTGCCTTCTAGAAATATTACGAAATAATCTTTTTAGATTCTCGTAATACAACATCACCTTTTTTAGGGTGTTGTTGCCAGAAACATTGTCTTTACAATTGTTTCTGAATTCGTGTTTTTTCCATCGATTGTTCGTCAAGGTACTAACATTTATTATTATGTTTTGATTCCATGTTGGCATGAAATTGAAAACCCATGTCAAAAAATGAAGGCATTTTCTACTAAAGTTGGCGCCTCTTTTTTTTTTTTTTTTTTTTTTTGTCTCTCTCTCTCTCTCTCTAGCTATTTTGTGTTGGATTCACTAGATTAGGAGAATATTCAATTGTTTAGTTCAGTTCAATTCAGGGTTTGGTGCATGGAGTGGATCTGGATATTGCTCATTTATTGTAAATTGCTCGACTCTTCTTTTGCATATGTTAATTTTTTGGGTCAAATATTTCACATTTCTGGTTATAATCAATGGAATTAAATATCAACAAAAAGAATTGGGTTTTCCTCCAATTTGTTATGCCTGTCAATGGAAATATGTTGTGGGGAGCCAACCATTAATGTTTTCACAATGGGAGTGGGGTGTTGGAGGGTGGGTGGAGGGGTATATTTTCATTCATTTGAATACTATGTTGATGGACACGAATACGGCACGAACAAGAAATGAAGGAGGGGACACGGATACGGCACCTTCTTTGGTGTGTCCTAGTGTATTTTGTAGTGTCCGTCTTGTGTCCAATACGTGCCCGGTTGTCGGATATGCCTACCATTTTTGGAGTTTCTTTTCTTCCTAATTTGGATGCAATAGTCCATGTTCTAATAACGTTGTGGACCTCATTATAAAGCCCCAGAAGAAACTGTTGAGGATGGTTGTGATAGCGTTCTGTTTGGTGTGTCTGAAGCAACGAGGGCTCGGCTTTGCGCCTAACCTGATGAAGGTCCATGTAGTAGAGCAGCCTTGCCCTGATCCTAATGTTTCAAAGGACGGCGCTCTGTTCGTACACTACCCGCAGCCTACTACTTATAGAAGGTACTAATAATGAGTTAACGACGATGTCTTGGCTATGTAGATTGCGATGAAGCTCTACCGAGGCTTCAGCTTAGTGACCTTTAAACCTTTTGGCAGGAATGAATGCAGGTGTACGCCCGTTAGATTCTCTACAATTTTGTCGATGCGGAGGTCTGGGAGTGGGTGGTTTGAGACGTTGTTGAATAGCCATATTCATGTTAGCTCTCATGGGGAGATCTTCTATGCCAATGAGAGGCGAAGTAATATTTCATGTATCAAGGCGACGATGGATGAAGTATACAATCTGGATTGGTTAAGTAGTGCTGCTAAAAATAAATGCACTGCTGCCGTCGGCTTCAAGTGGATGCTTAATCAGGTAAAACCGTTTATATGGTATTTAACTGTTCTGAATCATTTTCTCCTGATTGCAACCACAAGATGCTGATAGGTTCAGTCTAACATAAAACTGGCTTGAGCTGTATGTTATGTGATTGTCACGATCCAATTCCAAAATTCTTGGTCCGGTCGAATCATGTCCAGCCTGTACCGTTGTGAGACGGCGACAGTAAGCTGTATCAATCAGTAGTAACTATGTCCAGCCTGCACCGTTGTGAGACGGCGACAGTAAGCTGTATCAATCAGTAGTAACTCAAGCACTACATTCTAAAATATGAAAATTTTAAAAAAAAAAATTTAATAATTCAAATGCAATGCTGGAACAAACTTAAGTTGTACTAAGGTTTACAGCTTTAAATACAATGCTGACTAGGCTACTTGTAGTCGGCTCAGGTGCCTCCTGGTTGGGTTCAGCTATCTCCTCAGAATTCAGTTCGAGTCCGTCGTAGGTAATAATAGTAAACTCCTCATCATCGCAATCACCTAAAAATGTTGATCTCCAGTCAGGAGAGGAGCAAGAACATATATCCACATCCACATTCTAATAAATAATAAAAACATGCAAGGGCAGTTTAAAAGCATTAATATTTTTTTTCTCTAAATAATAATAAAGAGTCAGCCAAGCAATGAAATCTCAAGAGCTACAATGATACAATCTAAAATAATTTAATAGTGATTTGAGCGTATAACAGATCTGTGACCTGTTGGTAGATTCAATATGTATACTAACATTTTGGCCAAATGCTAGTATACGATACGGCTCAACCCCCTGTGCAATAGGGGTTAGCGCGAGAGAGGCAATATTAGTAACATGGCTTTGGTCACAGTTGTTATATTACTCCCCTAATCTCCGAGTCAATGAGTCAATCAAGCAATCAATTTGGGGCCCGAGAGGGACCCCGTAAATCAGTGTCGATACAATATATATAGTCCTATGATGCAATGCATTTGATTATCAATTAAAACATGAACATGAATAATATGAAACTTGTCTTGGTTTTCTGTAACAGGAGATGGAGGCAAGGAGCTCTTAGTCTAGTCATCGGACCCTACATTAATTAAGAGTCCGACTCAGTTTCAGAGTAACCATTCAACTTTTTCCTAATCAATTTTACTGATCAATAGTTACACTAACGATTTATTAACTCTAACGCTACTGTATATTATTTGTCAATTTGTATAAAAAGAAGTCCGATTGCATTTATTTTGAAAGGAGTAGACATCTCGATTTATTCAAAAATCTTCGTGTTATATATATATATATATATATATATATATATATATATATATATATATATATATATATATATATATATAACTCTATTTTTTTCATTTAATGATAAAACGTTAGATTGTTAATATAAATATAAAATTTGTATTTTTAATGCGTTATAATTTATGCGAGAAGACCTTTATTTTTTTGTTTTTAGAAAATAACGTTTTCAATTTCATTTGTAGCTAAACTAACGTACGATATTATCAACATAAAATACAAAAAGGGCAACACTACTCCTAAGCTATGCAATACAGGACTCAGAGAAATAAAAGGAAAAATGGGCTTATGCCCTTACAACATATTTTACATAAAAAAAAGAGAATAAAATAAAAATCCTAAACTATGCTGCGACGATTTTCTAAGCAGGAAACGGTCCAGTCCGAAGGCACGAGTGCCCTGCACCTATAGCATGCCAAGTAACAAGTTCTACAAGTCTAAATTAAACCAGAGTCTCAAACTTGGTTACGCAGTCACACACTGCTAATAGCTTACGTCTCAACGTACGAGAATGTCCAGTAGCGTTTGCATTTTGCTAACGGCTCATTCGACCAATTCGGTCGTCGCCAAAGTGGATACGATAAAGTCTCGATTAACCGAAAATACGCCAATCTTAATGAACCGATAAAATGTAAAATATAACTCTGGAATAGTATAATTTGTACAACTATATTTTTTTGAAGATAGCAATAATATATACATATATTTGAAATGAGTCACAAATATTTAGTGTATAGTTAAACATAAATTTTCTTTTAAATCATATACATTTATATATAAAAGAAATCATGTTAACAAAATCAAACTTATAGAACTATTAAATAAGGTTAGCAAATATGGTTCTCAGACTATTAAAACATAATGTTTACAAATCCCAAGCCAACACACCAGTAGTAGAATGATCTCAGTAGTTGCAAATATATTAATTGTCCATGTATCTCAATGTAATAAATCAGACTATTAGAATGTAGGGTTCAGAATTAATTTTCCGAACACAGCAAATCAAAACTCGATTCCGGAATCGGACTACAACCAAAATCCAACAGAACAATCAACACAAATATATAGGCCCTAATCCACAACAACGCGGTTCGGAACCGAAATGACGATCCGAGGATCGTCTCAAGTATCCACGCACGAGCAACATAATAGAATCATCGAATCCCGAAGGGGATCAAACAGCGTCATCATAGACTACGGCATGAAGGGATGAACTACTCTGTTAGAAATTATACCGAAAGTCGGATAACGGAATTCGAAGGGTGGCATTGGACTCGGATCGACTCCGCAGTGCGTCGTCACCGGCTCGAGAGAGTCTCGGAACGCGTTTGGACGGGAACGGCGGCAGCCAGGAGCGGTCGTGGGATTGACCGCAGATCGCGGACGGTCGGGTCCGACGCGGGGGTGCTGGCCGGTTGGGACAGCGACAGCAGCGTGGGACCGCGGGTCCGGCACGGAGGTGCGCGGGGCAGGGGGGTCGCCAAGGGTTGGCGCGCGGAGCTGGTCGTGTGCGGCGCGGTGGGGCGGTCGTGGTCGAGGGCGCGCCGGCAAGGGGGGTTGGCCGCGGTCGGCCGCGGGTCAGTGCCGGCGAGGGCGCGCGTTAGAGGCTGGCCGCGTGGGGTGCGCACCAGCAGGAATCAGCCGCGGTGGTGAGAGGGGGCGGGGGGGGGGGGGGGGGGGGAAGCTATTTGGAGTTGGGGAAGATGAGAGGGTGGTGGTGTGTTGTGAGTGTTTAGAGAAATAAAGGAGAAGTTGCTACAAAGAGGGAAAAAAAATGGGGGAGTGGTGAACGGGTGTGGGGGAGTGAGTAATGGGGGTTGAACGGGTTACGGGGATAGGGAAACGGGTGGGTTTTACCGTGATTAATGTGAAAAAAATTTTTTTCCTCCTTTTTTTTATATCTTTCCTTTTCAAGCTCAGATTGTTTTTCGACCTGAGTGGACACGACACTGCTGCATGAGTGTTTTTTTTGTTTTTGTTTTCGTTAACTGTCAATGGTAGCTTATTGGTCGGATATTGACATTACCATATCCGAACCATTAACTATCGGATATATCCGATAACTATCCGATATCCGATCGGATATAATTTTTGGCTACCATACCCGTTACCAATAATTTTAACGGATATCAGATAATACCCGAACCAATAAGATTACTAAATAAATATTAAAAAAACGGGAAGAAAAAAAAATGAGTTAAAACGTTTTGGTTGTCACCTTGCTGGTTTAGATCGGATAGATACTTCAAACTATGTTTTTCAGCCGCTTGCAAGGTGACAACCAAAACATTTGAACTCTTCAGATATGATATGTCAAATATATTATAGTATATACGTTGCTGGAAATTTAAGTTCAACCATATGGTACCGATCTAAACCACTTAAAGTGGCTGAAAAATATAGTTTGAAGTATCTACACTTTCCAATAAGTTTTGGTTGAAAAACATAATTTGTAGTAAATATCATTTTAAATTTATTAAATAATTTAAATATTATTGGTTCGGATATTATTGGTTCGGATATGACACTTATCGTATCCGCATCCGATATCCGATAAATATCCGATATGATATCCGAATCCGTATCCGTATCCAAAATTTCGGATATTTTCGGTTCGAATACGGATCCGATACGGATTTTCGGTCTACCATTGACAGGCCTAAAACCATATGTTGATTAGCTGTAAATACTAATCTCATATGATAGACCTAGTGGGTATAACAAATAACTAAAAACTTATTTGTTATAAATACTAATCTCTTAGGGGACATTTTGAGGAAGGTTTTGTATTCCTAGGATTGCAATTTCCATTCCATGGAAAAGGAATTCAAAATTACCGTACACTTGTTTGGTTATGTTGGGAATATATAGTCCTGAAAAATCCAATTTTTCCATTCGCATGTTTTTTTTCAGACAGTAATAATAATCTTAATTTGTTTAGTTTTTCATAAATACCCTCTCATGAATTTCGTAATACTTCTGTTACCTAAATTCACATGTTTGGGATAGAAGTTGAAACGTTGAAAGTAGAGGGAGAGTATTACAGTCCAAATAAAATACCCAAACAATATTCCCATGAGAGCAAAGCTATTCCCAAGGGGGACCATGGTTTTTACTTTCCCATATCAATGGAAAAGTGAATCTCCTCGTATTCTTCCGCAATTCCCAATCGTAGACATACCAAATATGGATAAGGAATCCAAAACTCATTTCCAAGCCTACAAAACTTGAACAAAACGTTCCCTTATGACAAGCCTAGTGGTTATAACAATTTTTGGTGGTTGCAAATATTCTAGGAGGCAACTGGGCTCCTCTGTTGCCGACAAACCCTACCTTTATTTTTCTTATCTTTGGTCACATTTTGACTCTTATTATGTTTGAATCAAAGTTATTTAAATCAAATTGACTTAAATCCCGAACTTCTTTCCTGGCAGTCATTGTGCACTTTACATATTTTTACCGAAAATGTAGATACTTGATAGATAAGGGTGTTTCTTGGTCCTCTATAGTTATCTTGGAAAAGACTAAGGTTGTCGATTCGCATTATATAGTTATCTTGGAAAAGATTAAGGTTGTCGATTCGCATGTTTGAAAGAATGGGGTAAGTGCACGACTGCCAAGTACATAGGTGTTATCTATAATAGAGCTACATTTGCATATATGTATCTGTAGTAGTATTTTGGCTGAAGAATGTCTGCTAGTGATGAGGATGGATCATCTCTTTGCAATTCCTATTGCTAGTTTGCTACATAGGTGCATAGCAGTGTAGGGAGCGGAATTCGTAACCGCTAGTTAAAGGTCAGCCAGTCAGTTATGGAGCAAAAATATAAGTACCGGTTAAGAAATAGAGATCCAACTTGGGCCAAACAGGGCAAGAAAAATCATGGTAGACCAAATGAGCACGAGCACGGTTTGGTGTTCCTTGGTCCCAAATAAAGATAGGCCATAAGGAGATAATTCCTTATAGACTTAAAACTTTGTTACTTGATTTGCACGTGTCTGTTCAACTTATCATTTATTGTGTTTTGCCTTGTTACCTCAATAGTAGTCCTGAAATGGAATCACAATGCAGAGAATTAGCATGTAATGGTTTATGAACAATAAAAACTTCAGAAATCAAATTTTCCAGTCATTGTCTTCTGAGCAAGCATTGTCAAGATGAGCACCGACTCCATAGAACTTGTAATCATAATTTGCTTTGTAGAGACTCCATAAAACTTCTTGCAATCACTTTGTTTTGTAGAACACAAAAAAATGATGCTCCATACAAACAAAATACGTATCAAGAAGTCGATTTGACTTGAGAGCTGGTTACCAATTTGCATCACACTATCCTTCGAGGACATTGATATAACATGAATACCCTTCTGCGAAGTTAATCTTGTCTTTGAGATATTTGAAGACTCTCTGGAGCAGTCCAATTAAGGTAGGGTTGCTAGGATGTCCAACACGTATTCTGTAAGGACATTTCATAAGACCCAAGTACCGACAAAGTTCTACACTCTTCCAGCTAGTCGACACAACTTTCATCCTTTATCATGGTTGCAGTAAAAAAATATAGGACTTTAAGCACAAGCTGCACAACACGGGTGAAGTGGAAGAAGGCTGGAATGAGGAACTGTTAATAATATTTAAACGCGAAAAATTAGAGATATGAAAACTTTGATTTGTATTATTTTGCTGCCTCTTTTGTGGAACAATTATGCAGCTGAGTCCTTTGCTTACCCTTCTATTATAGGGTCTTATGAAGAATCATGAAGAAATAATGTCATACTTCAACCGTAGAGGGGTCTCTGCAATATTCATTTTCAGAAGAAATCTCTGGTTTCTAGACTCGCAAATGAGCATGACCGAGATCTCAAGCAACTAAATGGGACCCATAAAGCTCACGTCCATTCAAAAGACGAGGTCATGTTCTTGCTTCATGATTCAACACACTTTGATAAGCTTGAAGCGTTTTACTTATCCACGCCTTTCCTTAGAACTATTGGAGCTGAAGTTGTGATGTTTAATTTTGTGCAGGCTGATGTCCTTGCTAGATATAAGCCCAAGATCGACGCCACGGAAGTGATTCCAACACTGAACGAAAATGATAAATGGGTTGCAGATGCTCTTGCATATTTTGAAAGCACCCGTCAGATTGTTCTCTACTACGAATATTTTGTTAAAATCGCACGGTAATTTCTCGTTACTGTCTAGAATGATGATGCAGATCAGAGCATTATTTCTCAAACCTGTTCTTTACCCATGCTGTATATTCTTTTATTTTTGAAGAAGTTGAAGGATGTTCTGGAGTTCCTAAAGGTACCTCAATTGAAGCTATTCAGTCGACATGTGGATCCATACAAAACCATTGTCGGAACAAGTCGAGAACTTGGATGCAATCTCAAACACCCTAAAGGGAACGAAGTACGAGAGCTTCTTGCAGTCCGACTACGTACAAGATGTAATGTCATCACCTTAACAATTTTCTGTAAATAGATCCCTTTTGAGTCTTTTGTTGATACGACACTGGCTTTTGCACCTGACACCGATCGCTAGTTGGTAAAATTACAATAAGGGGCATATGGTCCCAAGCTATTTCAATTTTCATGAAATTTTGTTCTTTACTCAAACTGTAATAGATTCTAATATATTAATGAGCTAATGTAATTTAATTGATAATTTAGCTTTTCCGCTTAAGATTTGGTTTATCGTTTGCTTTCTATTGCGGTACTAGTGGTTAAGGAAATTTTACAAGACTAGTACAAATATGCAATGAAAGTGAATATTGGTTTTTGCTTGTACCATTTCTAGTATACATAGTAGATCACTTTTCATGTAATATTGGTACTCCAAAGGCGACGCAAATACAAATATGTAGAAAATAATGGTTGGATGATTTTATTGATGGACTACTTCACTACTTATAGGGAGTCTAGCTCCTCTACATACTACATATTCCGATGTGGGACTAAAAGTCCCTTATTGATTCTCAACACTCCCCCTCAAGATGGGCGATAGATATTGATCATCCCCATCTTGTTACATAGCTTCGACAGACTTAATGAACTAAGACCCTTAGTCAGACAGTCTGCAACTTGTTCTTCTGAGCGGACATGGTCAATCTTCAGTATCCCTTGTTCCAGCTTCTCCTTGATGAAGAATCGATCAATCTGGATTGTTAGCTATACTTATTGCAGCTTGACTATCGCTCAGAAGACGCAATGGTGCTCCCTTATCCAGCTTCAACTCTGTCAGCAATGCTTTCACCCACAGCAACTCTGACACTCCCAGAGCCATTGCTCTGTATTCTGCTTCAGTTGTCGACCGTGCTACCACTGACTGTTTCTTGCTTCTCCATGAGACCAGATTTCCTCCTACAAAAACACAGTATCCCGTGGTAGACCTTCTGTCGTCTATGCAGCTCGTCCAGTCTGCATCACAGTATCCCTCAACTTCTATGCGTTCATTCTTCTTGAACCATAGCCCCTTTTCCGGCGTTCCTTTCAGATATCTCAAGATCTGAAATTCTGCTTCCATATGACCCTTTCTTGGATCATGCATGTAGCGACTCACTATACTCACCGCAAATGAGATATCAGGGCGAGTGTGTCCCAGATAAATCAATCTCCCTATAAGTCTTTGATATCTTTCACGATCAACAGGCTCTCATGCTTCTGCTCCAAGCTTACTCTTCTGGTCAATTGGAGTAACGGCTGCTTTGCATCCCAGCATTCCTGTCTCCTTCAGCAGATCTAGTGTGTATTTTTTTGTGATAGAATAATTCTCTGTTCGCCTTCACACACTTCGATACCTAGAAAGTACCTCATCGCTCCTAAATCCTTCACCTCAAACTCCTTCGCGAATTTTGACTTCAGCTTAGTGATCTCGACTTCATCATCACCTGTGATCACTATATCATCCACATATACAGCAAGTATAGTGATTTGGCCTCTTGCATGCTGGAGGAAGACCGTATGATCTGCATTTGTTTGACGGTATCCCATGCCTGTAACAGCCTTTCTGAATCTGTCAAACCAGGCTCGAGGAGATTGCTTGAGCCCGTATAGCGACTTCTTCAGTTTACACACCTTTCCTTGCGACGTCCCTCCGTCTGATTCTGTCGCGTAACACCCTGGCGGGAGCTCCATGTATACTTCTTCTTGTAGGTCCCCATGAAGAAAAGCATTCTTCACATCCAGCTGGTACAGCTTTCACCCATAGTTCGCTGCAATGGAGACCAGAGTTCTCACGGTGCTCATTTTTGCTACTGGGGCAAATGTCTCATCATAGTCTATGTCATGTGACTGTGTGAATCCTTTTGCAACCAACCTCGCCTTGTACCGCTCTACTTTTCCTTCTGGCGTCTTTTTTACTGTGTACACCCATTTGCATCCCACAGCTTTCTTCCCTTTGGGTAATGGAACCAGCTCCCGTGTCTTATTTTTCTCCACTGTCCCAAGTTCTTCCATCATTGCAGCTTTCCACCTTGGATCTTTCTTTGCTTCCTGCTAACACTTGGGCAACGAAGTAGAGTCTAACGATGCAATGAAGGCTCGATAATTCGAAGAAATATTAGAATAAGACAAGAAGTTGGCAATGTCATATTCGTAATCATCAAAACGAGCAGGAGCCTTACCCGTATTGATGCGAGAAGATCTCCTTAAGGGAGCAATAGGTGGTGGAGAGATCATACCATCCGAGTCGGAGAGATCCGCATCAGAATCCGAGTGATTCAGTGCGGGGGCAACATCTTCAGGAGTTGGAGCAGGAGTAGACGAGGGACTTGGTACAGTAGGCACAGTGCACGGCATAGGCACAGTATTGAACTTCTGTTGTCTCCTTCTGTAGACTTGGAGCTCCTTTTCCCTTGTCTGTTGCTCCCCCTGCAAAATATATGTATCTTCTTCTTCATTCTCTGTATCTGAGTCACTGTGCTCTCCCCCTTTCGTCCAGTTTTCTACAACCGGATACGGAACCGCTCCGACGACCACATTTGGGCTTATTATCTCCCCCTCACATCGAACACCATCTGTGTTAGGTGTGTCACCAAATGCTGAACCTTCATCCGAACCATAGTATGGTTCGAGTTCTCTGAATGTAACGTCCATACTTACAAACATCTTCCGCTCGACTGGACTCCAACAGGCATATCCCTTCTGAGTCGCCGTGTAACCGACAAAGACACATTTAACTGCTCTAGGATCCAGTTTGCCAACGTCTGGCCTATTATCTTGGACAAAGCACACACATTCAAAAACTTTCGGTGGAACAGTGTATGTAGTTGTCCCAGTAAGCATCTCCAACGGTGTCTTCCAGTCCAATACTTGAGATGGTATTCTGTTGATGAGGTAAGAGACCGTCAATATAGCCTGCCCCCATAAGTGTTTCGGGACATTCATAGCCAGCATCATCGTCCGTGCGACTTCCAGCAGGTGTCTGTTCTTTCGCTCAGCCACACCATTTTGTGCCGGAGTATAAGCATATGAAGTTTGATGTAGTATTCCATGAGTGGAAAAATACTCAGCAACCCTCTTATTAGTATACTCCGTCCCATTGCAAACCGGAAACACTTAATTTTAGCGCCATATTGTGTTTCCACCCGGCGATGAAAGTCCCGAAAGGCCTCAAGGACGTCACTTTTATTCTTCATAAGGTAGACCCATGTCACGCGGGTATAACAATCAATAAAGGTGACGAACCATCGAAAACCGTTAATTCCGGTTGTAGGACAAGGGCCCCATACGTCCGAATGTATCATGTCAAAAGCAGCTGAACTCCTATTCTCCGAGCTCACATACGAGCTTCTGGTATGTTTTTCCAACTCACAAGCATTACAAAATAACTTCTCTTTATTAGCCCTTTGATATAAGGACGGATACATTCGACTAATAACTTTAAAAGAGGAATGACCGACACGCTGGTGGTGGAGTAGCAAGTCGGCTTCAACACTACGACATGAAGCTTCTGGTTGTGCGTCTGCTACCAAGGATGCCAATGCGTTGTCCAGTCCAGTCATGTCTAAATACCACAGCCCCTTATGCCATGTGCCAGTCCCAAGTCGTCGTCCTGTCCCCTTCTCCTGAAAAGTCACCGTAGGAATGTCAAAGGAAACAGTACAGTTAAGATCAAGTATAATGGCACTAATTGATAGAAGTTTGACAGAAAAAGACGGAGCATGTAAGACATTGGTTAGAGTGATGGAAGGGGTGCATGCGACAGTGTCTTTACCCATTACAGGGCTGGATGTACCATCAGCGGTCTGAATACTCTCTGGCAATGGTAGGTGAGTATAGTCCTGAAACGCACCACGGGATCCCGTAACATGGCAAAATGTCCCAGAGTCCATAATCCATCCTGGCTGATGGACAGATGCATGAGCACGTGCAGAATTACCGGTGTTGGTTTGGGCAAAGCAAGTGATGTGATCTCCCGAGGTAGAAGACGTCCCAGGACTGTCGGCTGAACCCAGCTTTGTGCCTCGCAACTTCTCAAGGAACTCCCGCTCAAGCGGGGTTATTTCAGCCAGTTGATTCTCTCCCCCTTCCTCTGCTAGATTTGCTTTGTGTCCGCCCCTTCTACCAGCATATCCTCCTCTACTACCACGTCGGCCTCCACGATCCCGTCCTCGATCATTAGACCGATTGCGCAAGGATTTTGGACAAAATCGGATGTAATGTTCGGAGTCACCATAATTGTGACAAACACCACCCACAGTTGGAGGTTGATTGAAGGCAGCAAGGGCAGACTTCTCAACCGCGGCTTGCTCCCCCTGGTAGGAGCCCTTGTTGGACATCAACTTCAGTCTAGCTTCTTCCTGTGTCATGACGGCTATAGCTTCTTCCAAGGTCGGAAGCGTGGGTTGGGATAGGAGGATATTCCGTCTCTGCTCAAATACAGGGTGTAGTCCCTTCAGGAATTTCATCATACGCTGCCGCGAAATATAAGCCAGGAACGTCTGAAAGTACTTCGCGAATGCCGGTTCGACTTGTGCATCTTCCATCCCAAGAGGATCATAATGATCCAGATCAGACTAGTACTTCTTCAACATGGCTGCGTACTCAGAGATGGTACGTTCGTCTTAGGCTACCCTATCGAGTTCATCTTGCAGTTGAAAGACTCGCATAGGATTGCCTGAGTCGGAGTACATATCTTTTAGAGTTTGCCATATATCAGCAGCAGCCTCCATTGCCTCGACATTGTCCGACACCTGGTCGGTTAAGGAGGCAGTCAACCACCCAGCCACTACGTTGTTGACAATCTCCCAAACAGCAAACTCCTTTGCGGAGTGATCGGCTGGCGCCTTGGCTTGGCCAGTGACATAGCCAACCAAGCCACGCCCCTTCAGCGTCCGCATCGCCTGCCGCGACCACTTCAAGTAGTTAGACGTTCCTTCCAACTTCGTTTCCAGCTTCTCCAATTTCTCCATTTTGTAAGGTGACGGATCCACATCAGTATGAATCACACGTGGGGTTGCCTCGGTTAATCTCTTTGACAAGATATCATCAACCAAGGCCTTCATCTCTTCGGCCGTCAGTTTGCCACTGATCGAATCCATGGCTTCTTCAACTGTGAACTCTATTCGTCGTCTTCTACGGCGTCTTCAACGTCGGAGTCGGCAACTTCCCCCACTTCGTCGTCTTCTTCGTCTACGTCGTCTTCTTCGACGCCACAGACTTTACGAATGCGCTACTAATTTGGCCAGCACCGGCGCGCGCATGTAAAGTGAACACGTCAGGACACCAGAGAAGACATGATCAGTCTCTGTAGAGATCCCGATGTGAAGAAGGAATAACAAATAAAGCATTTGTTAGTTCCAAACGGCGTAAGCGAGGATCAGAGTTGGTGCAAATAAAGTATTTGGCAGCCGTCTGTCTTCGAAATACGCCCTTTTTTTGTTTTGTTTTTTTCAGAAAAAAAAGAAAGGACGACTAGGGTTTGTAGTGGATGGAATGGTTAGGGTTAGACATGGTGGATGGCTAGGGTTAGGGTTTGGAAAGGGGGGGCGCTGGTGGTCGGAGGGGGGGGCTGCTGGTGGTCGCGGGGGGGGGGGGGGGGGGGGGGGGGCGGTCGCTGCTGGTGGAGGCCGGGGGGGTCGGGGGGGGGGGGGGGGGGTCTGCGTGGAGGGTGGGGGTCGGGTGGTTCGGCGAGGGTGTGTCGGGAGGGGGGGTCGGGGGGGTTCGGCGAGGGGGGGGGGGGTCGGCGAGGGTGTGTCGGGGGGGGGTCGGGGGTTTCGGTGGGGGGGGGGGGGGGTCGGGGTGTGTCGGCGAGGGGAGGGGGGTCGGCGAGGGTGTGTCGGGGGCGGGGGGGGGGGGGGGGGGTCGGCGGTGTGTCGGCGAGGGGGGGGGGTCGGCTTAGGGGGCTGCAGCTGGTGGTGGGGCGGCCAGGGGGGAGGGGTCGACGAGGGAGTGTCGGCGGGGGGGGGGGGGGGGGGGGGGGGAGGTGTCGGCGAGGGGGGGGGTTCGGCAAGGGAAGGGGGATTGGCAAGAATTTTTTTTTTTTTTTTGTGGAGAGAGAGAGAGTTATGGCTCTGATACCGTGTAGAAAATAATGGTTGGACGATTTTATTGATGGACTACTTCACTACCTATAGGGAGTCTAGCTCCTCTACATACTACATATTCCGATGTGGGACTAAAAGTCCCTTATTGATTCTCAACAAAATATGTGTTCAAATTATGATTTTTCATTGCTTATTTCATTCTTATCCTTCGATATTATGTCATTCATTTTATTCTGTTAACAACTTAACAAAGTCATTTCTCGTATACCAGTCCTCGTTCATGATTTCTCAGAATATTTTGTCATCTTATCCTATATCTACAGCCGTGTCCATACATATTACTTTTCATATTCTTTAATTGATTGTAAACTAATTATAAACTAGTTGGTACTATGAAGGAAACATACGCACAACAATTCCTCGTACAAGTGTGTCTCTATCGACCTTCACAAATTGTAACAGACATCTCATTTACAGAATATGATGTTTGCTTGCTTGTAGACGAGCTGCACTCAGAGGGGACAAAACCAAAACCGGGCTGCTTAGGTTGCGGTAGCAATGCACTTTCGCTGCCCAGCATTAGCACCACCGAGGACATCGCTGGTCTGTCCTCGGGCCGCTCCTGAACGCACAAGAGCCCTACCTTGATGCACCTCAAGGCTTCGTTCGCAGAACATTTGGGACTTACTGATTCATCGAGCAAGTCCAAGCTGGTGCCTTCTTTCCACTTACACCATGCCTGAGAGGTATGATGATCACAATCTATATATGAACCAAAACCACAAATTTCATATGTATTTGGGATATTTAGTTTTAGAGTCTCACATACATGCATTTTAGGGTTTGTGTTTCGAAATTGACCGACGTTAGAGTTGGGTCTCGAAATTACTATTCGAGTAATGAAGGTAATTGTGGCGAACGCTCCCATCGGGAATCGATCTCCTGACCACTCGGGCCGCATGCATCTCTCTTAACCACTAGGCTAGAGGTCATTTGCTAATATATATATATATATATATATGCCCTAAAACTAAATAACCCTATATATTTTGATATATACTTACATGTCCCAGAAGATTTAGGTCAGCTTTCGCGAAGGAGGCCCCTCTGTTCTTCTTCCCACTTATAATCTCTAGCACCAAAACCCCGAAGCTAAATACATCAGATTTAACAGAGAAGACCCCATCCATTGCATACTCTGGCGACATGTATCCGCTGCATATGTGTCATTTGATTGATCGTAATCACTACTTTTCGTATCTAAAATGTAAAAATTGTTGAAAATATGTGGTGATGATATGTACTTACTACGTTCCAACTACTTTTCTTGTGTTTCCTTGTGTCTCGTCTTCTCCAAATATTCTTGCCATGCCAAAGTCTGATATCTTAGGGTTCATCTCCTTGTCGAGAAGAATGTTGCTAACTTTGAGATCCCTGTGAATAATTCTGAATCTAGAGTCCTGATGCAGGTAGAGAAGACCTCGAGCGATTCCCATAATAATTTCGTAGCGGGTTTGCCAGTCGAGTAATGCGCACTTTGTTCTATCTGAAAATTGTTTACAACAATCGGTTTTACTCAACGATTGAGAGGTATGATGATCACAATCAATTGAATGCTAAGTTTGACCTACTTTTATTTATTTATTAAACTTTTATTTTATGATATTTTCAACGCAATTATTGTTTTTGAAAGATATAATATGTTGGAAATATATAATTTGATCGTAGTTTAATTCTAAATTTTGTAATGGTTATTAGTTGGAATAAAAATGGATACGAGAGTGAGTGATGGACCAACCAAACAGAAACACATCCAAGCTCTTGTTAGGCATGTACTCATAGAGCAACATCTTTTCCTCCCCATGGACGCAGCACCCCAGAAGCCTGACAAGATTCCTGTGCTGAAGTTTTGCGATGAGCTCCATCTCATTCCTGAACTCGGTCCTCCCCTGAACTGAAGTCTTTGCCAGCCTCTTCACGGCTATTTGTTGTCCATCTTCTAGTGTTCCCTGTCAATTACAAATTTTCATCTTGACCTTATAGTACTATATATCAACACAACACTTTCTAGTTAACTTTATGAACTTATACCATAAATACGGGTCCGAAGCCACCCTCTCCAAGTTTGTTACTGGCAGAGAAGTTGTCAGTTGCAGCTACAATTGTAGTTAGGTCGAACAAGGGCAGCTCCAAATCTTTACCATCAGCGTCTTGGTAGTTATATGCGGCATTCGAAATCTTGACTGTTGGTCATAGTGATAGTACAATAAGATTGCAATAAATTTGAATCCCACTATATTAATATATAGTCCATTACAACGAGTGTAAATTGCTTCACCATATTTACCTCTTTTCTTTCTCCTCGTCTTAAGTACAAAACAAGCAACCGAAAGGAGCAATACAGTCCCCAGAACGACAGGAATGACGATGATGGTATTGGTGGCTGCAGTTCTGCTATGGTGAGATTGCTCCGTTGTCGGGCCTGCAACATCACCACCATTGTGTGAGTACAAGCATTAACATGCATGTTCCTTTCGGATAAGCTTTCAGTGGACATTATATATATATATATATATATATATATATATATATATATATAGTCAAACAAATATATATATATATATATATATATATATATATATATATAGAGTGATATAGTCAAACAACTCCAAAGTTTTCACATGAAAGCCGAATCGAAAAATTATCTGAAAGACAATCGAAAACTTTTCATATGGGAAAGGATGTTCTTGTTCTGGAAATGGTAGTTGATGCTACATGCTTTTCTATGAGGCCAAGTTCAAAGTCTTCTGATGTAGCTTCTCTTCCAAGTAGAGATGCCAAAGAAGAAAATGTGAACATGCCACCCAGAAAGTTAAAAGTCTTCTGACGTAGCTTCTATTTTATAAATATTTTTTTGTATACATGTATTATTTGCCAGTTAGGATTGTAAATATGATCAAAGTTTTATTATTGGTAGCTACAGAAAGGAAGAGTTGACATATACAATATACAATGCTGTCGTGCTCTAATAAAAAAAATCCCATGTCTTATCAATTATGATAAGTTTGGATATTTTTTATATAAATTTCATTTTTGTTGACTTGTACAATAATGGCGTGCTCAAATGCGAAATAGTCCATGACGGCGGAGCTACCAGGTGGCTGGGGTGGGCTCCAGCCCCCCTAAAAAAATTTTAGGTTTTTTTTTTCATACGTTAAATTTTTATTTATTTATTTAAGTGTATTTATGGTCAGCCCACCCTACTTCGGAATTCTAGCTCCATCCTTCGTCCATGAGTTATAATGAATCCGAGCTCTTTGTTTTCTCATTCATTTAGAAATGAAAACCATTTTTTTTTTTTGGATACACAATTAATTCTCCAATCCCCAGTAGCAAAATGTTTGATAACTCAGCTTCAACATCATATGCATAATATGTGCACTTGCCAAGGATGTATTCATATAAAAGCTTCAAAAATGAACTAATTTAAAGTTTTCCAACTAACAGTGATATTGTTGTTGTACTTTTGGATTTCTAATGCCAATCTCTCTTAATCTATATTACTATATAACGAGAAAATTTGAACTTCACCGTAAACTTTTCTTTCCAAATACATCCTTTGATTTATTTATTAATTAAAATTATTCGCTAAAGTTAATAAGGACAACTAGGTAATTATTCAAGGTGCTCTTTGGTCTTCCTAAATACTTTTACATAATATATTAATATAATAATAATTTTAGAATAATTAAGATAGTTATCTTTTAGTCTTCCAAAGTGCTCTTAATAAAAGTTACAATAACTATAATAATTTTCTAATAAAAATCTATAAATATACTAGTGTAACATAATGCAAGATTGCAAGAGATATTTATATGGTTATTTACACTAACAACTCCTGTTTTTGGTTTATAACAAGGGGTATCCCTGCTTTAAATAAATTACACTGACCACCCATCCCTTTAGAAAAATAAAATAAAAATAGAGGTAGTTTATGTTACATTTTTTTATTTTTATCTTAAAGTAGAGGCACACCGTGTAATAAACCAAAAAGTAGGGATGGTCAGTGTAAATAATTTAAAAGTAGGGTTACCCCGTGTTATAAACCAAAAATATAAGGGTAGTTAGTGTAAATAACCCATATTTATATTTTCTTGCGCCCAATATCTTTTGCATATACGAGCATGTATACGAGACATTATTAGATATTAACATGCAATTTGTGTATATGTTACTAATTATACTCACTTAGATCGGCGGCTGCAACCCGTACGTATAGATCTTGGCCGCCGGATGCCCACACTATAAGGTCAGTCAGCTGCGTCGTCCAAATGATGCACCCAGTACCATTGACATACGCACTGGCGTAGCCCGTGCACAAGCAATTCCCCAAGCACTTGGCCCTGCACTGGTCCAGGCTCAAGCTCATGTCCACCGTCGAGCTCGACGTGTCCGGAAGCTTCGCCTCTCTCACGAGCACGAACCCGTCGGTCCCGTTCCTGCAGTCCAGCGGAGTCTTCCTAATGCACCCACCTGTCCCGTCCCTGAGCGCCCAGTTCGTCGGATACTTGGGCACGAACCCTTGCACACAGTCACAGATGGGCGAGTCGTTGGGATTGCACACCCCCATCGGACCGCAATGCGAGATGTCGTCGCACTGGCCTATCTGTGAATACCAGAATAAGTTCCACTGTCTCGGCTGGTCGAGCCAGACCAGCCGCTGCGTCGAGCCGGTCTGGTTCACTATAAGCCGTGATATGATAGAGGGGTCCTTGAGGCCGAACGTGTAATAGACCTCCTCCTGGTTCTGCACAAACTGGAATGTGAACATGTTAAAGGTCGTCATTTCGGGGATCCCGCTGAAGTCGATTCCGTTCCACGGCCCGGACCGCCCTATGCGCTTCGAGCCAGACCAGAAGAACAACTGCGGGTAGCCTCGGACGTCCATGGCCAAGGTGTAGGGACCGGACGAGGGATCGGTCAGGCTAGCCCATGCGGTCAGGTTGCGCTGGAGCCCGCTCGTTAGGTTCCATCCAAGCTTCATGCCAGGCAACAGCGTGTCGGTAGGGTGGTCGAAGCTCTGCCATGCGAAGAACTGCAAACTGTCGGCCTTAGCGTCTTTGACCACAAAATTACCGTTGTCTAAAATTTGCGAGACAGGATTGGCGACAGTTGATGAACCAGAGGAGGACCAGACGACGATGGTCGAATTGTTGGCAGCGATGACGAGAGTGCCATTTGCGGTGAGCGAGAGGGTGCCGGTGCGGTCGAGTAGCGGGTCGTTGCGGTTGGCGACCCAGACGTAGGTTAGGACTGAGACTTTGTTGTACCATATGCCGACGTAGCGGTTGTTGGAGTTGGGGTTGGGTGCGAAGAAGCCTAAGACGAAGGTCCCGTTGGCGGAGACTATGGTATCACCGTCGGCGAGCGGGCTGTCCGGAGCGAGTGTGTCTGAGGCAGTGGACAGGGAGGAGGAGAAGGGAGTGCACAAGAGGAGGAGAAGGAATGGACTTGGTGAGAGTTTTCTCATGTCTCAATGTGCAGAAATGGACTAATGGAGACGTTTGAGTTTGTTTGTTGTTATAGGAAGGAGATAGAGGTCAAGGTGTAAAATGGGCCGGGCGGCCCGGTGCCCGGCCCGAGCCCGCCCGGCCCGACCTCCTGTTAGCCCGGCCCGGCCCGCCCAAAAACCCGGACCGGCCCAGCCCGAAGAGCCAAGTGGTCCGGGTCGGGCCCCCCCCTTCGAGCCCAAGCCCGGCCCGGCCCGGACCGGCTGGAAGTTTTTTTTTTTTTTTTTTTTTTTAAACGGTCGGCCCGGTTGGCCCGGCCCGGTTGGCCCGAACCGGCCCGGCCCGGTCTGGCCCGGTCTGAACCGGCTGACTGATTTTTTTTTTTTTTTTTTTTTTTTTTTTTTTGAATTTCAGGGGGGTATTTTACCAAAATACCCCCATAATATAGCTGTTATAATAACGTTAGAGGGGTATTTTGGTCATTTTTCAAGAAAATGACCAAAAAACCACTCCAACAACTATATTTTGAGGGTAGAGGGGGTCATTTGGCATGAAAAAAATTCTATAAATAGCCCATAAAATCCATATTTCTAACACAACTCACTCATTCAATCTTCATACAATTTTCATTAAATTTCCATCAATTTGCGAAGAAGCTCCCAACCCCGCTCAAGGCTCAACTCCGAAATCCGGCGTCCGATTTAATATTTTTTCTTCTCTTTCTCTCTTAAAAATTCAAAAAAAATTTATATTGTTTGAACAAAATTTGTTTGTATTTTTCTTACTCTCTCTCCCTCTCTTTTACTTGCTCTTTTTTTTTCGGGAATTTTTTTTCCGGTGTATTTTTCTTCTCTCCCTCTCTTTTATATTAATTTTTTATAATGGCCGGAGAAGGTTCTAACCCACCTACCGGTGATGCCGGAAATTCTTATGAATATTTTCATACTTATTTTGAGCAAAATCCTATTCCTGATGATATTCCTGAAGATTTAGTAGGATCCCCTCCAGAAATTGCGAGTTCCAATCAGAATGTGCCAAAAAGAAAGAAGAAATCAAAGTATTGGGAATTTTTTACTATTCTTTATCAAACTAATCCCGATAATTCTCTTGTTGTAGATACATTGTTAGATGACTTTGGACAGAACATGAATGTTGATGTTAGTGGCATAAAAGTAGAAGTTAAGGCAACTTTGGATAGATTAGTTATTCATTATGAAGACAAAGCACCAACTCCCCGCCCAACTCAAGGGCCTAGTGGTAGTAGTAGCTCTGGTTTGGTGTCTAAGTTGACACACGCCAAACGTATACTACAACGGAAGAAACAAAGACAATCTTCCCAACCGACCCAAGAGTTGTCTTTATACCTTAGTTCTTATGAGGAAGAAGACGATTCTTCCACTCACTTCACCATTTTAGAATGGTGGAAAAAACACGAGAAAAGATATCCTGTACTTTCTATGATAGCACGTGATCTACTAATGGTTCCGGTGTCCACGGTAGCATCGGAGTCATGTTTTAGTTCAGGTTCAAGAATTTTGAGCAAGAAGAGAAGCCGGTTGCTGCCAGATATCTTGGAAGCATGTGTATGTGTCCAAGACTGGGTCCATGCCGAGAAAAGAACTCAAGACAAAGTAGATGAAAGTGCCGACATCAACGAGCTAGACTTCGAATCGCTTAGAATTGGTGAATCATCTAGAGCGGTGCAAGATGAATGAGGCAAAGGTATGAATACTAACTTTGATATTTTTTTCTCCAAAAAAAAAAAAAAAAAAAAAAAAAAAAAACTTTGATATTTACACTTTCGGAATTTGTACTTTAAAAATTTATACTTTCAATGTATACTTTAAAATTTTCTAATTTATACTTTCAATGTATATTTTAACAAACAAAGAAAGTAAGTAAATAATTTTTAAAAGTAAATAATTTATACTTTAAAAAATTATACTTTCAAAAAAAACAAACAAAGAAAGTAAATAATTTACAAGAAAGTAAGTAAAATATAAATAATTTAAAAAACTAAATAAATTATAAATCATATTAATTAAAAGAAAGTAAGTAAAATATAAATAATTTAAATTAACAACTAAAATAAATTATAAATTTTATTACTTAAAAGAAAGTAAGTAAAATATAAATAATTTAAATTAACAACTAAAACAAACTAAATAAATTAAAAATATAAAAAAAACATTTTTTAACTTCGCCTATGCCGGTCCCAAGCCCGGAAAAAGAAGGAGGGAAAAATGTTTAAAATTTATACAAATATTACTAAATTTAAACTTTAAAAAAACTTTATACACTTAGAATAAACTTTATAAATAATTTTATATACTTTATAAATTTTATATAAAATTTAATAAACTTTATAAATTTAAACTTTATAAATTTATACTTTAAAAAAATGTAAAATAAATTTGTAAACTTTAAAACACTTAATACACTTACAATATATTTATACATAAATGTAAACTAAAATAATATATTAGGATAAATAATTTATAATGAAATTTTAACACTTAATACACTTACAATATATTTTAACATCAATTATTTACTATGAAATTTTAACATAAACTTTTTATCAAATTTTTCAAAAAAAAAAAAAAAACATTCAAAACCCAACCCAAGCCCGGACCGGCCCGACCGAAGCCCGGACCCGGCCCGGCCCGCTGGCCCGAACCGGCCCGGCCCAGCCCCTCCTCCGCCGGTCCTGTGGGCCGGGCTGGGCTTGGATTTTCCCGACCGGGCCGGGCCAGGCCCGGCCCGCTGTCAGCTCCGGTCCGGTCCGGGCTTGGCCCGAGCCCGGTTCGAACCGCCCAATGTGGGCTGCGGGCCGGCCCGGCCCGGCCCGATTCACAACTTGAGATAGAGGGGGGTTCTGTGCGTGTGTACTGTGTAGGGGGGCGGAAAGTTGGATGTTTGACTTTGGACAGCCATCCATCATACCCCATAGGTGGTGTAGCCAATTTTTTAATTATCTTATATTATAATAATATTACGATGGAAATGTTAAACCGCCATTGGGAAGGAGGGTACCGAGGACCTCGTTTCAAAAAAATACGCCGTCTGAGGGCGTTACCGGAATTAACTAGTAAAAGACCTAGATCCGGGAGTGATGCAAAAAATCAATTACGTTCTGGGAAAAGATCGCAATATCGTATTCGTCTAGAAGAAAAACAGAAATTGCGTTTTCATTATAATAGAGATTGGATATCTAGAATATTTATTGTCCCAGGACAAAAAAATGGAATATATAAGATATGAAGAGGACTATTATGTCACTACAGAGCGGAATCCCCTAAAATAAAAGTGCAATTAGTCATTATTGTTGTAACTCATCATGGTGAATCATGGTGACTCTTCATTTTGTAACTCATGACTCTTCACTTTGTAACTCCTAAGTGACCTTTCATTATGTAACTCCCAACCTCTCTCTTCCTATATAAAGAGAGGTTGGGATGGCTTGTAGATAGATTGATACATATTGAGATATATTGATATACCATTTGAGATGTTGAGCTAATTTGCCTCACAACACGTTATCAGCACTTTGCTCTTGCAACGCCGGAGACTCGACGTACCGCTCGTCTCGCCGTCCGCCGACCGTTGTCCCATACGCACCCCGTCGCTCGTCGCCGATCCCGCGTATCCGCGTGGGTCCTGTCCTATTCTACGGTTTCCGTACAACGACGGTAACCCTTAATTTCTTCTTAAGAATATTTTTCTAAGAAATATTTGGTAGTGAAATATTTTTCCGGACAGTAAAATTTTTTCCTAACAGAGAGTACAGGAATAAATTTGTATTAGCATGCAAATATTTTGTTCCAAAGGATGCTAATACAAATTTTTCCAAGGCTTTCGTCGTTGCTGCATCTTTGTCGGTGAGAATGGTTTCTGGCTTCTTTCCACACGTAGCCTTTGCAAAAGTATCAAACAACCACATAAAAGTTTCACTTGTCTCATCATATAGTAATGCAGCACAAAATACACTTGTTTGTTTAAGATGGTTCACACCCACAAACATTGCAAAAGGTCTTCCATCCTTATTTTTTCTATAGATAGTATCAAAACATACTACATCACCAAATTTTTATTTCGGATTTTTTTTTTTCAGAATGATAGCTTTCTGGTTCTCATTACTTGATTTGCTATTCACATTCTGTTAACAGTTGCAAATTTATTTTTGTGTATAACTTTGCTATAATCTAGCCTTTAGCATACTAGTTTTTAAAAAAAAAAACATATTTGTTAGTTAATTTCTGAGAAAATAAATTTTTGATAGCAAATTTTTATGTTGAAAAAGAAAATTTAGATGCTAACATTTTTTTTGGTAATGATGGATTTGGAGCGCAGATGCTAACATTTTTTTTTGGTAATGATGGATTTGGAGCGCCCCGGCGAGCGCCACAGTGCCATCTGCGCCCCGACAAGCACCTCAGTATCATTTTTTTCTTTATGTTACTCAGTGAATTATTGTAACAGATGGGTAATAAAAATTGTATTTTTTTTCTCGCATTTTTTTGGCGTCGCTTCATTAGACGTCGAAAAAATAGTTGACATTTTTTTGGTGCCGCTTGCTTAGCCACCAATTCTTTTGTGTGTTGTTGCCTACTTATGTTGTACGTTTTTTTTTAGCGTAATGGCGTGGAAATTGAAAAATTGTCTTGGCTACATAAACAAATTCTGGCACCGCCAAATTTGGGCCTCCAAAAATAACCTTTTTGGTTAATAATTTTTCAAAGGCAACGCTCATTTTGAGCACGCACTAAATTGTCACCTATTTTGCACAGTTCGCAAATATCGTGAATTTCTTGAAAAATCTTATTTATTCTTACATTTGACAAAAATTTTACGAAGTCTCTCCGAATAGGCTCACCTATTTGGGTATGATGTCAGAAAGAACTTGGGGCTTGGTTTTTAAGTGGTCCCTGGTGACCCTCCTCCCTCATTTTTTCGCCTGGTCATATTCAAGTAGAGGTACTGAAAGGGGTTGACCGAATATTATTTTTTGCTCAAATTGTATTTATAATTTTGCATTTTTGCAAGAAACTGATTGACCTCTCTATATCGACCCGTCGATCGATATAAGATAATTTTTAAACAAAAATCGTTTTTTCAAAACCGTTGTTTTTATTTACGATTGTTTGTTGTTGCTTATACAAACCAAATCCATATAAACCTGTCGTTTTATATGTTGACTGATCAAGATTTTTTCTCCTGTTGTAGAAAAATATCGATCAAGATTGATTTTCCCATCCTTGAAGCCTCTGGCAAGAACTACTTGGACTGGACGCAAGACATTCAGAACCATCTAGATGCGCAGGGCCTCTTGGACGTCATCTATAACGAGGAAGAGCGTGAAGTGGAAGTCACTCGCTCAATGAACGCCAAAGCGATGATTCTATTCCGCAGGCATTTATCTGACGCCATGAAGTTGGAGTTCATTGAAATCTCCTCGCCGAAGACGCTATGGGACTCTCTGAAAGAGCGCTTCGACCACCAGAAGACCATATGGCTACCTGAAGCACGCCATGACTGGTTGAACCTGCGCTTCTAAGACTTCAAAAGTGTAACTGATTACAACAATGAAGTTTGCAGGATTCGATCACTTCTCCAATACTGCGGTGAGATATTAACCGACAGTGATCTATTGGAGAAAACATACACCACAATTTCTTCCATTGACAACTTGCTCCAAAAGCAATACCGTCAGTCTAAGTTCACCAAGTTTTCCGAGCTCATCACCCAGCTTTTACTAGACGAGAAGAACAGTCTCATTTTAATGAGAAACAACAATTCTCGTCCTGCTGGAACAAAGGTAATTCCAATGCCTGATGCAAACGCTCTCCGTGGACCAAATCCACGGTGGAAACGAGACAAGGGCCAGTCGTCCCAGCCAAGGAACAGAGGCGAGTTTAAGTCTCGCTACCCAAAGCGAGGTTCTACTAAGAACCAAGGACCTTTGACTCCTAGGCAGTCTCATGGTAAGAACCAACGGGCCAGTCGTCCCAAAGCGAGAGTGGAAGGCCAATCGCCTACTCTCTGCTACAAATGTGGTGCTTATGGTCATATGCAATGGACTTGCAGGGCGACCCCCCAAGAAGTTGATAACTATCACAAGGGGCGCCAGGCCGAAGCAAATCTGGTCAACGAGTGCGAAAATCTAAATTTGAGACCCCCGATTTTGTAGCAGAAATGGAAGAATGAATCTCCATTATCTCTATATTTGATTTAAGTCATGAAACTTTTGGTGGTTTGTATTTTCTGTTTTCTCGATAAATTAAAGTTCTATTTCGAGCACTTTCTTCAAACGTGTGACAAACTTTAATTTTCTTTACTTATAGGCATGGACCACGGGGCAGTAGATTGTCTGGTTGATAGTGGAACGACTCACACTATCTTGAGAGATAAATCATACTTTATCTCCTATACGCCTAAAGTAACCTCAGTGACAACCATTTCGGGACCCTCAACCCTTGTTCAAGGTTTTGGCAAAGCCCTTTTTCGTTGTCCAATGGTACTCCCGTTGAAGTATCGGAGGCCTTATATTCTCCAAGGTCCAGTCATACCTTACTGAGTTTTAAGGATATTCGAGAAAACGGATTTCATGTTGAAACTGCTCGAGAACATGGCTTCGAGTATCTTTTCATTATCTCCACTCAGTACGGCCAAAAGCGTATCTTGGAGAAGTTGAAATGTCTTTCAAGTGGTTTGTATCTCACTACGATACAATACATCGAGAGCAATCTCATCATTCGCCGAGCGCCAGTTGATGAGAGGACTTTTATGCTATGGCATGACCGGCTGGGTCATCCGGGTCAAAATATGATGCTTCGCACTATGAATGCATCACATGGGCATCCTCTTGGAGAAAAGAATTTTGTTATAAATCCGAAAAGCCTATGCCAAGCTTGCTCGATTGGGAAGACGAATATCAAGCTACTCCATGTGAAACCTACAAGATTAGTTTCTCAATTCCTTGAGATAATTCATGGAGATATTTGTGGACCAATCCAACCAACATGTGGACCATTTAAATACTTCATGGTTTTGGTTGATGCATCGACTAGATGGTCACACGTAGTGTTGTTGTCCACCCGAAATGCAACATTTCCTAAACTCCTCGCCCAGATCATTAAGTTAAGGGCTCACCATCCGGATTATCCGATAAAGTCTATTAGACTTGATAATGCCGCGGAGTTTACATCGAAGACTTTCGATGATTATTGTATGACTTTGGGAATAAATCTTGAACATCCTGTTGCGTATGTTCATACCCAAAATGGCCTAACGGAAGCTTTTATAAAGCGACTGCAAGTGATAGCGCGGACCTTGGTTATGCGCACCAAACTCCCACTATCTGCATGGGGCTACGCAATTTTGCACGCTGCAAATTTGGTCCGTCTGAGGCCCATGGCCACCCAACCACTTTCCGCGTACCAGCTGGTTTCTGGATGTGAGCCTGACATCTCACATTTACGCGTGTTTGGGTGCCTAGTCAATGTTCCATTTGAGCCGATAAGGCGTTCAAAATTTGGACCTCAGAAGCGACGGAGAATATATGTCGGTTATAACTCCCCGTCTATCATTCGCTATTTAGAGCCCTTGACAGGCGATCTCTTTACCGTGAGACACGTGGATTGTGACTTTGATGAGGCAATCTTCCCGTCGTTAGGGGGAGAAATGCACGCTAACGTTGATGAGGAACGACGTGAATTAGCGTGGCATGTGTCCGCTTTTGCTCATCATGATCCCCCCTCTGCACATAGTGATAAGGAAGTGCAGAGGATTCTAGGTCTGCAAGATATTGTAAATCAAATGCCAGACGCATTTAGCGACCTAGCAAAAGTCACGAGATCAATTATACCTGCTGTAAATGTGCCTGCAAGGATATACTTCCCTGAGAGACGCCATGTTCCTGTGAAACATGTTGCTCCGGTCGAACCCGCCGAGCAAAGGACGCTGCCATCGGCCGTCCAGTCCGTCGCTATTCCCAAGAAGAAGGGAAGACCGGTTGGTTCCAAAGTTGTTCTGCCCCGGAAGCGGAGAAATCTTGTTAAAAGCGTTTTGCCACATGAGATCATTAAGGATCACAGCGATGTATTAGAAGAGCACGTTCCAGATGAAACGCCTATTCCTAATCATGCCGATAACCTCGAAATATCCGTCGAATATGCTAGCTTAGACGATATTTTGAAGCGAAATAAAACTGTCATCGATGATGTGTTCATATACTCAGTGGCCACTGACATTATGAACAATGATGACATGGAACCTCGTAGTGTTGCTGAGTGTCAACGACGAACGGACTCGTCACAATGGAAACAAGCAATCCAGGCTGAACTAGACTCCTTAGCGAAAAGAAGCGTGTTTGGACCTGTTGCTCCAACACCACCCAATGTTAAACCAGTTGGTCACAAATAGGTTTTTCTAAGGAAGCGTAATTAGAGAAATGAGATTGTGCGATACAAGGCTCGCCTTGTTGTGCAAGGCTTCTCACAACGCCCTGGAATTGATTACGAGGAGACGTATTCTCCCGAAATAGACGTCATAATGTTCCGCTACTTAATCAGTTTAGTAGTTTCCGAAAAACTGAATATGCAGCTCATGGATGTGGTCACAGCCTATCTCTACGGGGATCTAGACACAGAGATATACATGAAAGTCCCTGAAGGACTAAAGATGCCTGAATCAAGTAGTTCCCGACTACGGAACGCGTTCTCAATTAGACTGAGATGTTCGCTATATGGATTGAAACAATCCGGGCGAATGTGGTATAACCGCCTAAGCGAATACTTGATCGGTTTGGGATACGTTAGTAACGAACTTTGCCTATGCGTGTTCATAAAGAAATCCACTTCAGGATACGCAATCATCGCGGTCTATGTAGATGACATGAATCTCATAGGAACCGAAAAAGACTTGTCAGAAACTGCTGATATCCTGAAGAGGGAATTCGAGATGAAGGATCTTGGGAAGACACAGTTTTGCCTCGGCCTGCAGATCGAGCACCGTAAAGATGGAATTCTTGTCCATCAAGCGAACTACACCCAAAAGGTGTTGAGACGCTTTAGTCATTTTGACGTTAAGCCGTCCGCTACTCCTATGATCGTCCGCTCTCTAGACATTACTAAGACCCATTCCGTCCAAAGGAGGACGACGAAGAGATATTGAGTCATGAGTGCTCTTATCTGGGTGCAATAGGCGCTTTATTGTACTTGGCCCAATGTACTAGACCGGACATCTCGTTTGCTGTGAATTGTCTAGCTCGACACAGCACCGCGCCAACACGCCGCTATTGGAATGGCATAAAAGACATTTTCCGCTATCTTAAGGGTACTACGGACTTGGGCTTGTTCTATCCCTACGCGGTTTTGAGTGAGTCCAACGCTCTTGGCACTCGAAGCAACGCGACCCTTGTTGGCTACGCCGATGCGGGATACTTATCTGATCCGCACAAAGGACATTCCCAATCTGGTTGTGTCTTTACCATTGGGAATACGGCGATTTCTTGGAGGTCTCGCAAACAGACCTTAGTGGCTACTTCAACGAACCACTCTGAGCTACTCACGCTCTATGAGGCGACTAGAGAGTGTGTATGGCTTCGAACTGTTATTGGCCATATTCGAAGTACATGTGATCTTCCATATGACCCAGATGAACCTGTTGTCGTCTATGAGGATAATACCGCTGTTATTGATCAAGCGAAACATGGTTACATCAAAGGGGATGCTACCAAGCACATATCGCCCAAGTTGTTCTTTACACATGAACAACAAGCGCTTCAGAAGATTGAAGTGCAACACATTGGATCGGAGAATAACCGTACAGACTTGTTCACCAAGTCACTGCCGAAACACTCGTTCCAGAAACATGTCAGAGCGATTGGACTTAGGAAACTTTCAGAGCTAGCCTAAGTGAAACATGTTTCATGCACCCTGTTGTATGCATGTGAGGGGGAGCGCCCCAACGAGCGCCTCCAAACGCTCTGTTGTGCGTATATCCCGTACCCTGTCGAGTGCGAGTGAAAAGGGAAGCATCCTGATGTATGCTTGTGTACTCTTTTTCCCTTCGACCAAAGTTTTTCCCACTGGGTTTTCTTTGGCAAGGTTTTTAACGAGACACATTTCAAATCTCTTATTCTCTAAGGACTATTGTGATCAGGGGGAGTATCCAGTGTATACTTCTAAACCATCGTGTACTCTTTTGTCTTTCGATCAGCGGTTTTTTTTTCCCACTGGATTTTTCCTGACAAGGTTTTGACGAGGCACCTTTGCAATGGTTAGTTTACCCCTATCACACTGACCTGTGTGTATTCTTTTGTCCTTCGACCAAAGTTTTTCCCACTGGGTTTTCTTTGGCAAGGTTTTAACGAGGCACAAGTAGGTGGTCATTTTTGAATCTGCAAGCTACAGACAGACGAAGAAGCTCAGAGGTGTTTACAAGCAGAGTTTGTGAAGAGCCAAGGGAGAGTGTTGTAACTCATCATGGTGAATCATAGTGACTCTTCATTTTGTAACTCATGACTCTTCACTTTGTAACTCCTAAGTGACCTTTCATTATGTAACTCCCAACCTCTCTCTTCCTATATAAAGAGAGGTTGGGATGGCTTGTAGATAGATTGATACATATTGAGATATATTGATATACCATTTGAGATGTTGAGCTAATTTGCCTCACAACAATTATAATAATGATTCAATGTTCAACTTTTTAACTATAAAAAACTCCTAATAAGCGGAACTAATTATAATGCGATTACCTTTTTCTTTTCTTTTTATCAGGGTTTACACGGTGCGACACGAATCAGAGTTGGTCCATGAGGTACGATATTTAATTGGACCCATGTCTTAAAAGATAATTTTCATGTAAGACCAGAACCAATTCCAAATATCTACACTACATGGTCGGATGATCCCACCTCCTAGCCGATGTGGGACTAAATTACCAACTCTGTACCTCGTGGGCCAACTCTGGTTCGAGTCACACCGCGTTCCCAACAGTACGTGCCCTTGCCGACGTGTCATCTCCTCAATGGCCCCATGCACCACACTGGACCCACACTACTAAAATCTGCTCAATTGGCGACATATATTTAGCGACATTCGATTAACGTCGCTAAATTGTGTTCATTAGCGACGTTTTCTCTAAACGTCGCTAATAGTCGCTACTAGCGACGATCTAAGCGACGTAACAACGACGTATATTAATCACATGGTCTAGTCGTCGCTATGACGTCGCTAATAGCGACTAACTTAGCGACGGTTGTGATAGCGTCGCTAAATTCTAATTATATCCCTCTCCCACCGATTCATTTCCCCCTATTTTACTCTCTCACTCTCTCTCCTCCTCCCTCCGGCGCTCTCACTCTCTCCGGCGCTCTAACTCTCTCCGGCGACTCTCACTCTCTCCGGCGACTCTCCTCCCTCTCCGGTACGTGACTCTCCCTCTCCCTCTCTCTCTCTCTCTTCAGCTATTTTGGTTGTTGGTGGTTGGGGGGGTACGGGTGGCTCGGGGGGAGGTGCAGGGGGGATGCGGGTGGTTGGAGGGTGAGTGGGGGGTGGCTGGGGGGACGAGGGCGGCTGGGGGAGGGGAGCTAGGGTTAGGGTTCATTTCCTCCCATTTTACTCTCTCACTCTCTCTCCTCCCCCCTCCGGCGCTCTCACTCTCTCCGGCGACTCTTACTCTCTCCGGCGACTCTCCTCCCTCTCCGGTACGTGGTACTCTTCCCCTCCCCCTCTCTCTCTCTCTCTCCGGCTGTTTTGGTTGTTGGTGGTTGGGGGGGTACGCGTGGCTCGGGGGAAGGTGCAGGGGGGATGCGGGTGGTTCGGGGGTGAGTGGAGGGTGGCTGGGGGGTGGGGCAGGGGGGACGAGGGCGGCTGGGGGAGGGGAGCTAGGGTAGGGTTCGGGTTAGGGGTGGGTATGTGTGGGCGGATGGGGGAGGAGAGCAGGGGGGTGGGGGCGGCTGGGGGAGGGGAGCAGGGGGGAGGGGAGGGTTAGGATTCGGGTTTGGGGTGGTGTAGGGGGGGCTTGGTCAGGGGCACCGATAGTGCCGAAAAATCTGATAATTTACTAATAATTATTTGTTTTCTGACACCTAAAAATGTGATACTCCGATTTAAACGCACCGATAGTGCCGATATTTGTAACAAGTAGTTTTGTTGGTTGGTTAATTGGTAATATGGTGATCGGGACATATAGTCCCTGCAGCTATTCGACTGGCGAGGCAGAAACTATGGTACGACATGGTGATCAGGACATAGTCCCTGCAGCCATTCGACTAGCGAGGCAAAAACTATGTAGCCGTAGATAAAGTTGACAGTCCTCCGACCCTCATCCCTCGGCAATGATGATACGACAACCTATCACTATATCTTATATAGTAGTAGATGATATTTTAGTATTACATTATGTGAGTTCATCTTGATTCTGTTACATTCTTCAGATACTAGATACTAGATTCGATAAGAACGTATACTACACCATATGTACAGAACATAGATGATTCACTCTAACGTATGCTAGAATAAATTTTGGATTGTGTTCTGAGCCATCCGTTCTCACACTTAAAACACATATTAATTAGAACGGTGTGTCAATCTTTGTTTTTATATTTTCGGCGAACCCAGGGATTGGATTTTGTATTTGTATTTTGGATTCTGTATTTTGGCTCCATCGCTCCAGCTCCATTTGCATCAATCTACGGTACGACATGGAGATCAGGACATAGTCCCTGCAGCCATTCGACTGACAAGGCAGAAACTATGTAGCCGTAGATAAAGTTGACTGTCCTTCGACCCTCATCCCTCGGCAATGATGATACGACAACCTATCACTATATCTTATATAGTAGTAGATGATGTTTTAGTATTACATTATGTGAGTTCATCTTGATTCTGTTACATTCTTCAGATAATAGATACGATAAGAACATATACTACACCATATGTACAGAACATAATGATCCACACTAATGTATGCTAGAATGAATTTTGGGTTGTGTTCTGAGCCATCCGTTCTCATACTTAAATAGATATGAATTAGTACTGTGAGAGCGCCGGTGTAAGCCCTTGACCCTAATTTTCCCATGTTATTATTTTATTTTATTTGCTAAGTAATTATTTAGATACCTAGAAATAAATGTAGCTTATATATATGCTAAAAGATATAAGTGTATTAATAGCTTTATGATATGAAGGATAAAAAGTTTGCAAAACACAAATTCCCGAGGACTGTAGTGCAAATCACTCACTCTCAGAACAGGTAAACCAAAGGGCCACTTAAAGAGTTGACCTATCTAATAACCCAAACACTAGGGTTCTAAGTGCAAAAAGGAATTGATTTAAACTCGGAACAATAGGCACTGTTCGAATTCAAATCAAATTCGAAGTGCAAAAGATCACACAAGAACCTGAAGATCAAATCCAAACCAGAGATTGATCCTATCAGAACTCGAGTATAAATATACACCCCGAGGGCTGATCAACCCTTTCTCTAAACCCTAGAATTCCCCTGCCGCAATCTTCCCCACCCTACATTGAGGAACTACTCGAAGTTTTGGAGCACAGCCAACTTTCGACAGGTACTCTTCACCTCGATTCATTAGAACTAACCTATTTTAGACTTGCAAAACTCATGATTAACTGCCACAAAGGTATGATTAAGGGGTGTTCGAAGTAATGTCTGATAGGGACTTATGGGGGGTGTTCCTGTGTTGAGCACAGGAACGAAGGATGAATCAAACCTTGTGTCTTCAACCATGAAGACGTCATAGATACCATAGGCCAATCAGTTGAATTGAGAGACCATGGACATTGTATTGATCCTGCAATCTTACACTCCTCAAATCACCTGCATATGTGTATCACAAAAGTGTTAGCCCCATAGCTTGTCACAACAGGTAGTTGCAATTAGACATGTCCTGTCTCTACTCAAACCTTTCACTCTTTTAATTATGACACTCCATAGATGTTCTATTAAGCCTCTTCCTGATTTTGCATGAGGGAAGTAGTATATTTCCCCTTAGGCTTAAGCCCAAATATTGAAACAGAGGTCTGCAGATAAGTCATGTATAGTGGAACATCATATATGTGTAAAATACAATTGTGTTGCACCCATTAAAATCCTACCCCTGCCCTCTTTTAGCACCTACACAACCTTCACTGCATATTGCAATCATACACTGTCCTGCACCTGTGCAGACCCTGGTTGAATGTTGCCTTATTATCTAAGTCTGAACCCAGACTTAGCCCTTGCATTTGGTCCACATTGCATCTGTCCATAAGGCATGCACTGCATCGATTCACTGATAAGTCATGTATCAGTACATACCATGTTGCACTGCATCCCACATCACATATGACCTACACATAGAGTTAATGAACATCAGAGATTGCATCAGTTCCCTTTAGAATTAAGTTTCTGCCCCATGAACACAATGGTTAGTTCCAGGTAAGGACTCGAGTAAAACTGGTATGTGTTTATCCCATCTTTGCATTGTTCACACCCCATTTCCTTGAGTCCAGCTTAGATTATACCTACATATTAAATATCAGTTAGAGCATTGAGTAGAGACAAGTAAAGGAGAAGTCAGTATATGCAATATAGCATAGGTCTCAGGAAGCCTGTATGGTTGTGTCTATTCGATAGACAGGAGTTCCTGTGGCCTATTTTGTGGAGGAGTCGATTTAGACTGGTATAACCTAGCATACTTGCGGTCCCCATATAGAGTGTTTCCTGATAGTACACCAATCCAGTTATGTTGGAGTTCTCCAGTTCGTGCAGATAATTGATGTCAACAAGCTCTATCCTTTACATGTATATCCAAAGTTCCTAAGACATGTAAAGGATAAAAGGTTGAGAATTGACATATCTTCCTCTAGCCTTGCCTGTACTTTAAATTTCGTGGCATGTATCAGAGTACATGAGGAGGTTGTATGTATATTTCTTCACTGCAATAGCAGTAGCCCCAATACTTGATGACAGTTCATACTATTTCTTGTATCAGTCCATCTGTTTATCATTTAGATGTTCATAGGCATGGGTTGACCATGGTCCAGTCCCTAACAGGTTGGGGCTCCAGTGCACCTACACTTGATCAGTCCTTGTATCAAATGGGGACTGTGCAGTTCACATTAGGTGAATTCAGGTGGACAATATAGGGATTGACACATGAGTATCAGGAAAGGGGTCTGAGTTTAGTCAAGAAGTATCAGTAGAGAACATAACATATAGATAGGAAGAGTCCCAAACAAGGGGCAATAAACTCTTATGTGGACATGTAAGGACTTGTAGGAAAGTAGAATACTGCATTCACTATCCCTTAATACCATATCAGTACATAAATGAATGTGTCTCAGTTCTTGTTTTGCCCAGGTTCAGACAACGGTTGAGGTAATAGGCTGCCATGTTAATGCCCCACAGTTTAAATTACTTAAGAGCCTATTTTGAATTCAGCCATTGACAGGATGTTCTATCCATCCTTCATATTTGTCAAGTCTCTGACATTAGAGACTACCTGAAATTGTGAAATTGGTAACGAACTATAGAATTTCCCCTGTTCTCTATGCATTATCAGTTAGATAGATATATTTATGCTCAAGTGTCTATAATGACGAATTAGATTTAGTCATGAAGCTAGCCTTAGAGGAGTTAGGCAGTCCAGTTAGCTAATGATCAGCCATGTGGTTCCTTCACTTGTCCCTATTGCAGTACCTAAACATAATGCCCAGTGTCACCTACACTTCCCTGCCACACACTGACCTGCCTGTTGGGTACACCCTAAGTCATTGTAGTTCCACTTTAGTACCCACTGTATTCACAACATACAGATGTACTGTACACTGCCATAAATCCTGACTGACTCTTCACACCTAGATGTTCATTCATTCGAATTACATGCCATTGCCTGCACATCACATTAAATGCCAACTGTTAGTATGTAATCCATGGCCATATGATTTCAGTCCCATATATATAGACATCATTTCAGTCCCTTGCCATTTCGTTTCAGTTCGAATTTAAGTCCCTGTCCAAGTGTTCTACCATAGCTCCATTACTGCCCAGAAATTATGTAGGTGGTAAGGAAGAGATGTTGTGGGAATGGATGAAATTATCCATTAGTAGAATATAGGAAAGGTGTCAAGTCCTATGAGAGAATTCAAATGCAGCTATACACCATGAGAAAGTGTCCTGTGTAAGGATTCATGAAGGGTGGTAAATAAAGGTAACAGGCAAGCATTGGAAAGGAAAACTATGTAGACAGGTCTTACCTAGAGAGGATTACCAACCTATATAACTTAGAGACCAAACTAAGATGGGAATAGCCTAGTAACCTAACAAATCAATAAGATAGACTTATTTATACTCTTGAACTGTGTGTTGATTATATTTATCTATCAATAGGTTACTTGAGCTCTGATTTGACATTTGACTTGCCCACACAACTCAGGACGACAGGCAAGTACACTTTCTGTTCTACTTCCAATTCTGATGGTTTTTGTGCAGTATATGGTCATATGTTCTTTTATTTGATGACACGATGGACACACGAGTGAGAGTCATGAACCCTGTTTATTATACTCTTGTTTAGCTCCTTTTTCGTAACTTATTTAGGTTCATGAGTACTGGCCGGGAGGGGTAATATCCTAGTAGACGTGTGAACTTCCCATTCTATCCCCGTGTCTCTCGTGAATGCTAGCAACTGCACACGACACGTGCAGTATGCCTTATTTTACCCCTTAGCCGTTCACATGTCGAAAAGGGTATTTCAATTCACTTAGATAGATTGTATTATTTTCACCATTTGACATGTCGCTATGCTTTCATATTCGTTCCAGTTGACATATTACTCTACGATTCATACTTTATTCTAGATACACCATGTCATCATATTACGGTTCAGTTCCTTTCACATATGTTATATTCATGTACTGTCTATTCCATTATATTGCGGATAGTTTTTCAGCTTGTGTGCTTGTTCCAATCCTGACTAGATAACCAATATTTTAGGTGATGAGTTAGAGGACTTTTGCACTACATATTATGAGCACACTGCAGATCACGGCTTTGGTGCACAGGACGAGTTGGAGGCTGCTTATGCAGAATTGCCTGCTACGGATGGCCTTCAGTAGCTTCATTCTATTTATTTTCATAGCTTGTTAAGTTGAGACATTTGATGTATTTCCTATTTGAGACTCATGAGTCGATACTTCTAGTACATTACCCTCCTTTGGGGATTTTGACATTTGATACATCTTGATATTGGAGTTTCATCATATTATTCTTTATCTAATTCTCCAAGTTATTTACAAAATTTATTATAATTGGCCGCGTTGTGAATTGTTACTCTGTGAAAATGAATATAAACTGCGTGGTTGTATTTGTAAACTGTGGAGATGACTAGACAGCGTTCTACCGCCGACACTGCGGCGTAGGCTGGACGTACCCACGGCCCATGTCCAAATACTGGGTGCGGGTCATGACACGTTTTTATGGTGGCCCATGCAGGTCCGATTTCGCAAAACACAGCGAAACTTTTGGTAGTACTCAACTTAGATGTACTACTACAGGCCTGCGAGTAGGAAGTATACTTTAAGGACCATCTCCACATGTTTAATATCGTCATTGAATTCTACATTTGATCTCAATTATTCCTTTGATCTGCATCCTGTTTGAATTTTTATACCGACTAACGATTTTACTTTTGTGGCAGTTAGATGGATCAAGGCAGGAACCCCGCTAACCCGAACACCCCAACAAATATTGGTGGGTCCTTCATGAATGGAACCCCACCGACTCACGGGAGCCGTTTCACCTACCTAGGCGAGACTCCCCAGCTGCAGGCTACGAGATTTCGCCGTGATGATATTCCGCCACCTCCTCAGTTCACTTCGCCGATCCCACCACCAGCACCTTTCCACCAGCCTGTACCTTTCCAACAGCCAGCACCCTTTCCGCATCCGGCACCAGCTCTGCGCCCACCACCCCCGCTGGACAATGTTGCCCTCCTCGGAATTTTCCAGCAGATGATGACTTCTCAAACCCGACAGGCTGACGTCTTCCGCGATATTATGAGGGAGGCTATTCAGACTAGAGAGGCTCCCCCACAGCGCCCCGGCACCTCCAAAAATTTTACAGATCTCAGGCCCTAGGAATTCAAGGGTACGGAGGGAATTCTCTACGACGATGACTGGCTGGAGAATGTGGACCGCAATCTCCGGAGGGCCCGAATCCCCGAAGACCAGAAGGTTGATAATGCGAGCATGCAGCTCTATGACATCGCATGTACGTGGTACAGGGATGAGCCCCGATTTACTGCGCCGGACGTGACCTGGGAGGAATTCAAAGAGCTATTCAAGGCGAAGTTTTATCCTGAAGCAGCCCGCGAAGAATTGGAGAACGAGTTCGAGAGCCTCGAACAAGGCAACCTATCCATCGACGAGTATTCTGCCGAGTTCTTCCGACTCAGTCGATTTGCAGACGCCTTGACTCCTGCAGCCAAGGCCAAGAAGTTCAGGAAGGGGCTATCACATGAGATCCGTATAGCCGTAGCCACCAGCCAAGCCACCACATATGAGAGGATCTTGAAAGTTGCGCAAGACGTAGAGAAGGAGATGAAGCGCAAGCAGAAGAGGGATCAAGACACTTACGGAGGAGGCAACAGCCAGTCCGGATCGACAAAATGATCCAATGCTCCGGGGAAGACCGTAGCGCAGCAGCAGCAACCACAGCCCCATCCCCAGCAGCAGTACCAGCCTTCATCCAAAGCCCCTACCTCTCAGCACAACCAGCCCAGACAGGCGACTCCCACCTGCGGCTACTGCAAGAAGCCAGGGCATGATTGGGAGGTATGCAGGAAGCGACTCAGAGTATGTCTATTCTGTGGTTCGAGCACGCATCAGTTGCGAGAGTGCACTCTAGCACCACACTGTTCAGCACAGGGGGCAGCTCCTGCCCCAGGAGCACCGACGAGGCCGACGATACCCCAGCAGCAGAGGGGACCCCTGCCCACACAGCAGTAGCGTTTCGTACAGCACCAGCAGCAGGGCAGAGCTTACACCATGGCGGTCGAGGAGACACTAACATCTCCCGATGTGGTAGCAGGTTCTGTCCTCCTTGAGTCTTTTTCAGCTATTGCCTTATTTGATTCTGGAGCCAGTCACAGCTTCATATCTGCAGCATTTATCTTTAGACATAGCATTGTATCTAAGCCCCTAGATAACACCTATAAAGTCTCGACTGGCGGAGGCATCATCTTGGTGAAGGACGTTTGCGTCAATCGCCGCATTACCATAGGAGGCCGAGAACTGCGCGCTAGTCTACTCATAATGCCACTCCCGAGCTTTGACATAGTGCTCGGCATGGACTGGTTGAGTAAACACTTCGCCAGTATTGATTGTCACCGCGGATGTGTCATATTCAGTCCGCCGGGGGAGGCTGTGTTCGAGTTCGCTAGAGGAGGAGTAGAGCCACGAGGCGACGCTATTTGTGGGACCATGGTAGCAGAAGAAGAGCTACCTCACCCCATCATCGCGGAGTTTCTTGACGTATTTCTAGAGGAGCTGCCAGGACTACCGCCAGACAGAGACGTTGAGTTCTCCATTGATCTGGTGCCAGGCGCAGAGCCAGAGTCGCAGCGAGTATACAGAATTAACAACAAGGAGGCCGTGGAGCTGAAGAAGCAGATCGATAAGCTACTAGAGAAGGGGTTTATTAGATCAAGTTCGTCACCTTGGGGTGCACCAGTGCTGTTCGTGCCCAAGAAGGACGGGACAGTACGAATGTGTATCGACTACCGTACCTTGAATAGCAAGACGATCAAGAACAAATATTCGCTATCCAGAATTGACGATCTTTTCGATCAGTTGAGTGGTGCGCGGGTGTTCTCGAAGATCGACTTGAGGTCGGGGTACCACCAAGTGAAAGTGAAGAAAGAAGATATTCTGAAGACAGCCTTCCAGACCAAGTACGGCCAATACGAATTCATGGTGATGCCGTTTGGGTTGACCAATGCCCCGGCAGTCTTCATGAATTTGATGAACAAGGTATTCCACCCGTACCTTGACAAGTTTGTCGTGGTCTTCATCGACGACATCCTTATCTATTCGAAGTCGCCGGAAGAGCACGAGGAGCATCTGAGGATCGTGCTGGAGACACTCAGAAAGGAGAAACTCTATGGGAAGCTTTCAATGTGCAAGTTTTTCCTTGACAAGGTGGAATTTCTTGGGCATGTGGTGACAGGAGATGGCATATCTGTTGATCCGAAGAAGATCACTGCTGTTGAGTCTTGGACTACTCCGACTTCTGTGGCGGAGATTCGAAGTTTCTTAGGACTGGCTGGGTATTACCGAAAATTCGTCCAAGACTTTGCTCGGATTGCGGAGCCAATGACTAGGCTCACTCGGAAGGACGTGGAGTTCGTATGGACAGAGGACTGCCAGGCAGCGTTCGATGAGCTGAAGAAGAGTCTGACGACAGCTCCTATATTGACGTTGCCATCGGGTTCCGACGGTTTCTCTATCTATACCGATGCTTCAGGAAAGGGCTTGGGATGCGTCTTAGAGCAGAATAAGAAGGTGATTGCTTATGCGTCCAGACAGCTGCGGCCGCACGAGAAGAATTACCCCACCCACGACTTAGAGCTGGCAGCGGTCATATTCGCCCTGAAATTGTGGAAACATTATTTGTACGGAGAGCGTGTGAAAATATTCACAGACTACAAAAGCTTGAAGTACGTTTTCACACAGAAGGAGCTGAATATGCGACAACGAAGATGGCTGGAGTTGATGAAGGATTTCGACATCTCGTTGCAGTACCACCTGGGGAAGGCGAATGTAGTCGCGGATGCCATGAGTCGGTATCCAGTGGCTATGTTCTTGACGAGAGACCGGCACTTATTGACAGAATTGGAGAGCTTGGGCATTGAGGTAGTCATTCCTGGAGTCGAGACACAGATGATGGGCATGCAGATCCAGTCTGGACTGATGGACAGAATTCGAGAAACACAGCAGCATGATGAGCAGCTGAAGGGTATTATTGTGCAGGCACGAGCTGGTTTACTAGAGGACTTCACTATTGCAGAGGATGGCTCGTTGAGGCATGTGACGAGGTTGTGTGTACCTCGTGGAGAGCTGCAAGAGGAGGTGATGCAGAAGGCGCACCGTTCTCAGTATTTTTTTTTGCATCCTGGAGCCAACAAGATGTACAAGGATATGAGAACCCACGTCTGGTGGTACGGCATGAAACGTGAGGTGGCACGCTTCATTTCTAGATGCCTTGTGTGTCAGCAGGTCAAAGCCGTGAGGCAGAGACCCAGGGGTTTACTTCAGCCGTTGTCGATCCCCGAGTGGAAGTCGGAATATATCACTATGGATTTTGTTTCCGGTCTTCCACATTCGCCTGGCGGGAAAGATGCGATTTGGGTCATCGTTAACAGGTTGACCAAATCGGCCTACTTCATACCATTCAAAGTGGGACTGTCCACGGAGAGGTTGGCAGATTTGTACGTGAGGCAGATCGTCAGATTGCACGGCGTTACAGTGAGTATCGTCTGATCGCGATAGCAGGTTCACATCCCACTTTTGGAGGAGCCTGCAGGCTAGTTTGGGCACTTCGCTCAAGTTCAGCACGGCTTATCACCCAAAGACAGATGGACAGTCAGAGCAGACCATTCAGACGCTCGAGGACATGCTGCAGACGTGTGTAATAGATTTTGGCGGCTCGTGGGAGGACCACCTTCATCTTGTGGAGTTCTCCTACAACAAAAGTCTCCTTTCGAGGTCTTGTACGGACGGAGATGTCGTACCCCATTATCTTGGGACGACGTGGGTGAGAGAGCACTATTGGGGCCCAAGATGATCGTGGATGCTGCAGAGAAGGTGAAATTGATAAGGGAGCGTCTTCGTGTGGTACAGGACATGCAGAAGCACTGGGCAGACAGCCATCGTAGACCGCTAGAGTTTGAGGTATAATTTTGTTAATTGTAATTGTTGATCATGTTAGGAATAGGTCGTAACCTTGCTTGAATCTAGGTGGGCGATATGGTATTCTTGAAGATATCTCCGACACGTGGTACGATACATTTCGGAGGAGGCGGGAAGCTCAGTCCGAGGTACATCGGTCCGTTTTACATCCTCGAGAAAGTCGGGGAAGTGGCATACCGTTTGGCACTACCACCCGCATTGGAGGGAGTGCACAACGTATTCCACGTGTCCCAGCTGAGACAGTACGTGGCGGACCCCAGTCACGTGCTAGACCATTCGGAGATCGAGGTGGGACCGAGCCTTATCTATGAGGAGCAGCCCGTGGAGATCTTGGACCGCAGGGAGAAGGTGCTGCACAACCAGACTATTCCCTTGGTGCGTGTCGCATGGAGGCACCATTCGCCAGGTGAATCCACATGAGAAAGGGAAGACGAGATGCGAGAGCGCTATCCTCACCTTTTTGAGATCTGAGGTACAAATTCTTACCCTTGTATCTACCTAAATTTCGAGGACGAAATTATTTTAAGGAGGGTAGATTTGTAAGCCCTTGACCCTAATTTTCCCATGTTATTATTTTATTTTATTTGCTAAGTAATTATTTAGATACCTAGAAATAAATATAGCTTATATATATGCTAAAAGATATAAGTGTATTAATAGCTTTGTGATATAAAGGATGAAAAGATTACAAAACACAAATTCCCGAGGATTGTAGTGCAAATCACTCACTCTCAGAACAGGTAAACCAAAGGGCCACTTAAAGAGTTGACCTATCTAATAACCCAAACACTGGGGTTCTAAGTGCAAAAAGGAATTGATTTAAACTCGGAACAATAGGCACTGTTCGAATTCAAATCAAATTCGAAGTGCAAAAGATCACACAAGAACCTGAAGATCAAATCCAAACCAGAGATTGATCCTATCAGAACTCGAGTATAAATATACACCCCGAGGGCTGATCAACCCTTTCTCTAAACCCTAGAATTCCCCTGCCGCAATCTTCCCCACCCTACATTGAGGAACTACTCGAAGTTTTGGAGCACAGCCAACTTTCGACAGGTACTCTTCACCTCGATTCATTAGAACTAACCTATTTTAGACTTGCAAAACTCATGATTAACTGCCACAAAGGTATGATTAAGGGGTGTTCGAAGTAATGTCTGATAGGGACTTATGGGGGGTGTTCCTGTGTCGAGCACAGGAACGAAGGATGAATATCAAACCTTGTGTCTTCAACCATGAAGACGTCATAGATACCATAGGCCAATCAGTTGAATTGAGAGACCATGGACATTGTATTGATCCTGCAATCTTACACTCCTCAAATCACCTGCATATGTGTATCACAAAAGTGTTAGCCCCATAGCTTGTCACAACAGGTAGTTGCAATTAGACATGTCCTGTCTCTACTCAAACCTTTCACTCTTTTAATTATGACACTCCTTAGATGTTCTATTAAGCCTCTTCCTGATTTTGCATGAGGGAAGTAGTATATTTCCCCTTAGGCTTAAGCCCAAATGTTGAAACAGAGGTCTGCAGATAAGTCATGTATAGTGGAACATCATATATGTGTAAAATGCAATTGTGTTGCACCCATTAAAGTCCTACCCCTGCCCTCTTTTAGCACCTACACAACCTTCACTGTATATTGCAATCATACACTATCCTGTACCTGTGCAGACCCTGGTTGAATGTTGCCTTATTATCTAAGTCTGAACCCAGACTTAGCCCTTGCATTTGGTCCACATTGCATCTGTCCACAAGGCATGCACTTCATCGATTCACTGATAAGTCATGTATCAGTACATACCATGTTGCACTGCATCCCACATCACATATGTCCTGCACATATGAGTTAATGAACATCAGAGATTGCATCAGTTCCCTTTAGAATTAAGTTTCTGCCCCATGAACACAATGGTTAGTTCCAGGTAAGGACTCGAGTAAAATTGGTATGTGTTTATCCCATCTTTGCATTGTTCACACCCCATTTCCTTGAGTCCAGCTTAGATTATACCTACATATTAAATGTCAGTTAGAGAATTGAGTAGAGACAAGTAAAGGAGAAGTCAGTATATGCAATATAGCATAGGTCTCAGGAAGCCTGTATGGTTGTGTCTATTCGATAGACAGGAGTTCCTGTGGCCTATTGTGTGGAGGAGTCGATTTAGACTGGTATAACCTAGCATACTTGCGGTCCCCATACAGAGTGTTTCCTGATAGTACACCAATCCAGTTATGTTGGAGTTCTCCAGTTCGTGCAGATAATTGATGTCAACAAGCTCTATCCTTTACATGTATATCCAAAGTTCCTAAGACATGTAAAGGATAACAGGTTGAGAATTGACATATCTTCCTCTAGCCTTGCCTGTACTTTAAATTTTGTGGCATGTATCAGAGTACATGAGGAGGTTGTATGTATATTTCTTCACTGCAATAGCAGTAGCCCCAATACTTGATGACAGTTCATACTATTTCTTGTATCAGTCCATCTGTTTATCATTTAGATGTTCATAGGCATGGGTTGACCATGGTCCAGTCCCTAACAGGTTGGGGCTCCAGTGCACCTACACTTGATCAGTCCTTGTATCAAATGGGGACTGTGCAGTTCACATTAGGTGAATTCAGGTGGACAATATAGGGATTAACACATGAGTATCAGGAAAGGGGTCTGAGTTCAGTCAAGAAGTATCAGTAGAGAACATAACATATAGATAAGAAGAGTCCCAAACAAGGGGCAATAAACTCTTATGTGGACATGTAAGGACTTGTAGGAAAGTAGAATACTGCATTCACTATCCCTTAATACCATATCAGTACATAAATGAATGTGTCTCAGTTCTTGTTTTGCCCAGGTTCAGACAACGGTTGAGGTAATAGGCTACCATGTTAATGCCCCACAGTTTAAATTGCTTAAGAGCCTATTTTGAATTCAGCCATTGACAGGATGTTCTATCCATCCTTCATATTTGTCAAGTCTCTAACATTAGAGACTACCTGAAATTGTGAAATTGGTAATGAACTATAGAATTTCCCCTGTTCTCTATACATAATCAGTTAGATATATATATTTATGCTCAAGTGTCTATAATGACGAATTAGATTCAATCATGAAGCTAGCCTTAGAGGAGTTAGGCAGTCCAGTTAGCTAATGATCATCCATGTGGTTCCTTCACCTGTCCCTATTGCAGTACCTAAACATAATGCCCAGTGTCACCTACACTTCCCTGCCACACACTGACCTGCCTGTTGGGTACACCCTAAGTCGTTGTAGTTCCACTTTAGTCCACTGTATTCACAACATACAGATGTACTATATACTGCCATAAATCCTGACTGACTCTTCACACCTAGATGTTCACTCATTCGAATTACATGCCATTGCCTGCACATCACATTAAATGCCAACTGTTAGTATGTAATCCATGGCCATATGATTTCAGTCCCATATATATAGACATCATTTCAGTCCCTTGCCATTTCATTTCAGTTCTGATTTAAGTCCCTGTCCAAGTGTTCTACCATAGCTCCATTACTGCCCAGAAATTATGTAGGTGGTAAGGAAGAGATGTTGTGGGAATGGGTGAAATTATCCATCAGTAGAATATAGGAAAGGTGTCAAGTCCTATGAGAGAATTCAAATGCAGCTATAAACCATGAGAAAGTGTCCTGTGTAAGGATTCATGAAGGGTGGTAAATAAAGGTAACAGGCAAGCATTGGAAAGGAAAACTATGTAGACAGGTCTTACCTAGAGAGGATTACCAACCTATATAACTTAGAGACCAAACTAAGATGGGAATAGCCTAGTAACCTAACAAATCAATAAGATAGACTTATTTATACTCTTGAACTGTGTGTTGATTATATTTATCTATCAATAGGTTACTTGAGCTCTGATTTGACATTTGACTCGTCCACACAACTCAGGACGACAGGCAAGTACACTTTCTGTTCTACTTCCAATTCTGATGGTTTTTGTGCAGTATATGGTCATATGTTCTTTTATTTGATGACACGATGGACACACGAGTGAGAGTCATGAACCCTGTTTATTATACTCTTGTTTAGCTCATTTTTCGTGACTTATTTAGGTTCATGAGTACTGGTCGGGAGAGGTAATATCCTAGTAGACGTGTGAACTTCCCATTCTATCCCCGTGTCTCTCGTGAATGCTAGCAACTGCACACGACACGTGCAGTATGCCTTATTTTACCCCTTAGCCGTTCACATGTCGAAAAAGGTATTTCAATTCACTTAGATAGATTGTATTATTTTCACCATTTGACATGTCGCTATGCTTTCATATTCGTTCCAGTTGACATATTACTCTACGATTCATACTTTATTCTAGATACACCATGTCATCATATTACGGTTCAGTTCCTTTCACATATGTTATATTCATGTACTGTCTATTCCATTATATTGCGGATAGTTTTTCAGCTTGTGTGCTTGTTCCAATCCTGACTAAATAACCAATATTTTAGGTGATGAGTTAGAGGACTTTTGCACTACATATTATGAGCACACTGCAGATCACGACTTTGGTGCACAGGACGAGTTGGAGGCTGCCTATGCAGAATTGCCTGCTACGGATGGCCTTCAGTAGCTTCATTCTATTTATTTCATAGCTTGTTATGTTGAGACATTTGATGTATTTCCTATTTGAGACTCATGAGTCGATACTTCTAGTACATTACCCTCCTTTGGGGATTTTGACATTTGATACATCTTGATATTGGAGTTTCATCATATTATTCTTTATCTAATTCTCCAAGTTATTTACAAAATTCATTATAATTGGCCGCGTTGTGAATTGTTACTCTGTGAAAATGAATATAAACTGCGTGGTTGTATTTGTAAACTGTGGAGATGACTAGACAGCGTTCTACCGCCGACACTGTGGCGTAGGCTGGACGTACCCACGGCCCATGCCCAAATACTGGGTGCGGGTCGTGACAGCCGGAGAGAGTGAGAGCGTCGAAGGGGGGAGGAGAGAGAGTGAGAGTAAAATGGGGGGAAATGAATTGGTGGGGGAATATAATTAGACTTTAGCGACGTTATACTAACATCGCTAAATTAGTCACTATTAGTGACGTCATAGCGACGTTTCGCGACGACTAGCTCATGTAACTATGTAGCCGTAGATGAAATTGACTGTCCTCTGACCCTCATCCCTCGGCAATGATGATACGACAACCTATCACTATATCTTATATAGTAGTAAATGATATTTTAGTATTACATTATGTGAGTTCATCTTGATTCTGTTACATTCTTCAGATACTAGATTCTAGATTCGATAAGAACGTATACTACACCATATGTACAGAACATAGATGATTCACACTAATGTATGCTAGAATAAATTTTGGGTTGTGTTCTGAGCCATCCGTTCTCACACTTAAAACACATATGAATTAGTACTGTGTGTCAATCTTTGTTTTTGTATTTTCGACGAACCCAGGGATTGGATTCTGTATTTTGTATTTTGACTTTGTACGTATTTGGGGATATTCAGTTTTTTCGTTGAGGATACTGAGTTTGTACGTATTTGCGGATATTGATTTGGTTTGTTGAGGATATTATATATTGACATTGTTCGTTGCGGATAGTATTTTTTCTTTATTTTTTTTTGTATATTCTGGAATGTATTGTGCGTGCCGGTGTTGAGTGTTCCACCGAGGGGTCGACGAACCCAGGGATTGGATTCTGTATTTTGTATTTTGTATTCTGTATTTTGGCTCAGACTCCAGCTCCATTTGCATTCTGGAACCTATTTTTTTATATTTTTTTAACTTAGCGACGTTAACAGTCGTCGCTAAATAGTAGCGACGTTAATAAATGTCGCTACAAGCGTCGCTAAATGCTAACGTGGCAACACATGATACCAAATCTTATGTCAGCACGTCGTCGCCAAAACGTCGCAATAGTGTCGATAAACGGCGACCACACGATAACGTCGCCTTTTACGTCGCTAATTAGCGTCAACGTTAAAACGTCGTAAATAACGTCGCCAAATAACGTCGTCCTAGCGACGTTTTCTCGTTTAGCGACACATTTTTTTTCTGTCGTTTCCAAAACGTTGTCCAAAACGTCGCTAAATTCACTTAGCGACGTTTTCAACGAGTTTAGCGACGTTTTGGAACGTCGCTAATCTGACAAATTTTTGTAGTGCCACGCCACTTTTCCATAGCCCCCTACAATGGAGGGACACACATGGTCCACTGCGGACCAGGATTACGGTCCACACTCGCGGACAACGTCGCATCACCATATTCCGATTCACCTATTAGTTTAGATTGATTGATTTATTGGGTTGACTTTGAATAAAAAATGTGTTAGCCACTGTAATCAATTATAATTAAAATTTCAAATAGGTCTATATATATATTTGAATATGCATTTGTTACACATCTCAAAGTTATATATACCAATTGAATATTTCAAGATTCAAGACAAATCCACATGAGTATGTTTGTGTTACATACACATCTCGAATACTAGTTGAGTCTAAATTGATTTGACCTAAAATGAGTCTAGACAATGAATGGTGAGGACAAATCCTTTTTCGTATATATATTCTCATGTGGCTAGAGAAGAAAAATATATATATATGAATGGTGAGGACAAATCACTTTTCGTATATATATTCTCATGTGACTAGAATATATATATATATATATATATATATATATATATAAAAATCCTTTTTCGTATTTTGGTCCAATATAAATTTAGAGAAAATTTCATACAGGATAAAAAACTATAAATAAATTTTAAAAAAGAAAAAAAGTTTTAAGAAACTAATATAAAGATACAAGTCACCATTACTAATGTAACATAAGAGCATCCACTCATGTCGCTAGTAGTATTGGCGACATGACTGCATATTCAATTTTTTTTTTATAACGTTCATGAACATTCACTTGTAACTAGGGGTGCAACTCGGGCGGGTTGGGTCGGGTTTGAGGTCAACCCGAGCCCAACCCGATAGATCATAAGCCTAGCCCGAGCCCAAGCCCGACCCGACTTCGGGTTCAACATATGAAGCCCAAGACCAAGCCCGGAGGATCGGGTTGGGCTCGGGTTGGGTCGGGTTCATCGGGTTTATCGGACTCTAATATGATATTTGAAATAATTTTAAACAAGAGTAATATTAAATGCATAATCAAATAGCAATCAAGCATCAATCATTACAAAATAAAACTGAAATGAGATTTAGGACAAGGAGTTGAAGAGTTCGGGTGAAAAAAATTATAGTTTAAACTTTTTATTTAAGTAGTATGAAACAATATATATATATATATATATATATATATATATATATATATATATATATATATATATATATATATATATATATATATATATATATATCGGATTTCGGGTTCTTCGGGTTACCCAACACATGAACCCAAGCCCAACCCGATTTTTGATTGGGTTCAAATATTTAACCCGAGCCCAAATCCGAACCCGAATATCTTCAACCCTAACCCAACCCATTAACGGGTTTACCCGATCGGGTTCGGGTTTAGCCCGCCCGAGTTGCACCCCTACTTGTAACATTCTTATTCCTACTAATATATTTGATCGAAAATTCAGCCAAGTCGCCAATAGTAATGGCGACATAGTCACCATATCGCCGTTGCTAATGGATATTTTTATATGAATTTTTAGAAATCTTTTATTTTTTTATAATTTTTTATCCTATATAATTTTTTTTGATAAATTTAAGTGATGAATATTTTATGGAAATAAATCACATGGGAGGAAGTGCTGATTCAAAACCGTACGTTTGTGGAATCTACCAAAATGGACTGATTCAAAGCCATAGGAAGTGTTGTATGAATGAAAACCATAGTAAATGTTATAGCAAAATGGACTGATTCAAAACCGTAGGAATCTCTGCATACTATAAAGTTACTAGTATTTATTTTCCGTTCAATAAGACATGTTAGAGATCTCGATTGTGTATCCGTAATTGTTGGTGACATAATTGGCACAGCGATCCAACTGCACAAAAGCGGCTCGAAAAATATATATAGAGAAATTTTGAGTTATTCTCCACTAGTTTTAACATAATTCAAGTTGCACTCCACAAAATTACTATAATGTTTGAAACTCTCTACTTTTAACAAAAATAGTCAATGACTAACAGTCAACTGTTTTGACCAGCCATTTAAGTGGGGATGCATATTGAATTATGACAAAAATACCCTCAAATAAGTGGAACACACATTGAATTATGGTAAAATAAGTGTGGTGTAACTCAAATTTTTTTATTTATTTATGTAGGTCAAAAGTATTGACTGTTAGTCATTGACGGTTTACGTAAAAAGTAGAAGGTTTTATGCATTATGGTATTAGATGGGGGTACACCTTTAATTATGGTAAAATAAGTGGAGGACAACTCAAAATTTCTCAAAAAAATATGACAGGCCCATGTTGCATATTTCAATGTTTCATTAAAAATAATTGAACAAAATAACCAATGGAAGCTACATACGAAGACTTCCAAAACAAAATATCGATGTACATAACATTACCAGACTTTTGGTACGCACAACAATATATAGCAGAAAATTTTATATTTTCGAAAAATCAAATTCCAACTAATTAAATTTTCTAAAAATTATAATTATATTCCCATACTGGGTGACTATAAATATTTCAGAAATTTTCATATTGGGTAAAGAAGTTTCCCTAAATTATAAAAAAAAGAAAAAGTTTGGAAGATTTGTAAACGGGATAAGGACACGACAACTCAATTGACGTGCACAGACAGAAATAGGGGGAGGGAGAGAGAGAGGGAGCCAACTGAGTTGGCGTCCCCCTCCCACGCGCCAACTCAGTTGAGTTGGCGCCCCTCTCCCGTCCTCTCTCATCTCTCTCTCTTGTTAGATAATTTGTTATTATCTCTTGATATTTATTTGATTTAAAATTAATTAATTAAATAAATAACTATATATATAAAGAGAGAGATATATTACCAAAAAATTCAAATAAATAAATAACTATATATATGGATAATCCAACAAATTCAAATAAAAAATGTTCTTAAAAATATATTTGGTATTATATTTAGATAATAACAAATATGATATTATCCATTTGTTGATTTTTTTTTTGTTACCATTATATTTATAGATAAAAAAAAAATCAAAGTTACCATTATATTTATAGATAAAAAAAAAATCAAAGTTACCATTATATTTATAAATAAATAACTATATATTTTTATTACCATTATATTTTGTTATCAATTATATAATGGTAACAAAAAAAAAATTCAACAAATAGATAATACCATCTTTGTTATCATCTAAAATATAATACCAAATATATTTTTAAGAACATTATTTATTTGAATTTGTTGGTAATATATATATATATATATATATATATATATATATATATATATATATATATATATATATATATATATATATAAATTTTAAATCAAATAGATATTTTGAATATATATAATATCATATTTGTTATCATCATAAAATTAATTTGATTTAAATAATATATATAATAGCATAGATAATTTTATTTGATAAATAATATAAATTCTGACAAGCCGATAAAAATTAGAGAGCATTATCTCAAGTATCAGCTTTCTATATAACTGAATATGGATAATACCAACAAATTTAAATAATGTTCTTAAGAAACTTTTTTGGTATTATATTTTAGATAACAAATATGGTATTATCTATTTGTTGATTTTTTTTTGTTACCACTATATTTTGATACCATAATACATAGTTTTATTTATTTGATTTCTCTTTAAATAATAAAATATCAGTTAAAATTATCTATGTTATTATCTATATTATTTAAGTCAAATTAATTTCATTTATAGATAATAATTATTTTTGATTTGATATTCCCGTTTAATTTAATTTATAGGCAATAATACATTTGAATAGATAATAGCAAACCTATTAGCAATATCGCAAAAAATATATAATATTTGTTATCATCTAAAATATAATACCATATATATTTGCTTTTTTATTTATATTTTGATATAATGGTAACAAAAAAAAATCAACAAATAGATGTTACCATATTTGTTATCATATAAAATATAATACCAAATATATTTTAAGAACATTATTTATCTGAATTTGTTGGTATTATTCATATATGTAGTTATTTATTTATTTGAATTTGTTGGTTGTATCTTTCTCTATAATAACAAAATAGAGAGAGAGAGAGAGAGAGAGAGAGAGAGAGAGAGAGAGAGGGAGGGGGAGGGGACTGAAGAGAGGACATGGAGAGGGGTGCCAATTGCAACGACATAAGAATGCTATCCTTTCTACGTCGCTAGATCAAAAGCTTATAATCATAATTTAGGCAAGTTATATGAGCACATCACATTTTGATCATGGCTAGTCCGAATTGTGGCTAGCCCAAATTTTTTTTGTTTTTCATTAGGCTAGCCCAATTTTTTGCTCCTTGGCTGTCCCAAATTTCCTCCCCCCAAATTCGTTTTTTTTCCCCTTCATTTGCAAAATTTCTTCTCTCTTCCAAAACCCTTATCCCTCTCTTCTTGAGTTTTGAAGTTTTGAAGAAGAAGTTACAAAACCCCAAAAAATTTCCCATTTTGAAGAAGAAATTTTTCCAAAAACCTCACCCCTCCACCATCCTCCTCTTTTGAAGAAGAACAATGACACCGAAGAATGGGCTAGCCATGATCAAATTTTGAGAAAATATGAAACCTTAGAAATTACCCATTATTTCTAAAAATTTTCTCATCCGAAATCCTAAAATTGTTTGTTTAAATGATCTCGTGTGCATTACGTTTCATTCTTTGTTTTAATTGTAAGTATTTTAATGGGAATTAAAGTCTTTTAAATCAAAACCTAGCATTCACGAATTGAGAAAATCTGTGTCGACATGGACTGCCCAACCATCTGGCAGTCCAGCCTGTATGGTGGACTGCCAGAAGAATGGACAGTCCTAAGGCAGAGCCTGTTTAACAAATGACTGTCCATTCTTCTGGCAGTCCAACATACAGACTGGATTGTCAGATAGTTGGGCAGTCCAAAGTTACACATGTTGTGAGTTGGACTGCCCATTTTTCTGGCAGTCCAACATACAGTTAGGACTGCCAGAAAAATGAACAGTCCTTTGTTTTACATGCTGTGACTTAGGACTGTCCAGTTGTCTGGCAGTTCATTCAATTTGTAGAACTGCCAGAAAATTGGACAGTACTTGTTTACACTAGTTGAACAGCAATATTATGGTTTCCACCAATATTAGGGTTTGTGTATTATGAGGAGCCTTTGGGTGCCATCAAAATTGGAAATGAGAAGAAAATTAGGATTTAATTTTTTGGTGTTTTCTTCTCATTTTCTTCTTCTCCGTCAATTGAAAATCGAAATTCGAAATGAGAAGAAAATTAGGGTTTAAACCCCATTATACTTGGAGATAATGAGAATGAGTTGAGAAAGAAAATTATGGTTTAAACGCCACCAAAATTCTCATTTTTGTTGTTTTTCTTCTTCTTTCTCTTTTTTTTTTTTTTTTTTTTTTTGTTCTTCTTCTTCTTCTTCGTGGATGAGTTGAGGAAGAAGAAGAACAAAATTAGAAAAATTGACTTTTATACCAAAGAGTGGGATAGCTATGATCACTTTCTTCAATAGCAAATTTGTAAATAAACCAAAGTTCAAAATGGACTAGCAATGATCAAATTTTGATGTTCCCATATAATTTGCCATAATTTATACCAAAGAAATTCGTAAGTACAAGGTGTGAGGTATAGCGAAGTAACATGGAGAGGGGTACCAAGTAACATAAATGTTGCACCAACATACAAAACTGGAAGGTGAAGTTAAATCGCAACATAGTAATAGAAGAGTGAAGCAAACCAAAGATAGCATTCTTATCGCAAAAATCGAAACGCTGTAATAGAAGAGTGAAGCGAACCAGGCAAGCATATATAGCTCGAAACCTTCCTCTGTTAGAACTTGTAAAACACCAAGTAGTAGAAGGCAAAGCTCATCGTCGTCTCCACCACCACAGCCACCAACGGGTACTTGTCCGACGCGACCGTCCTAATTGCAAACCGGACAACCAACATATAGTAGAAATTAACGATAGCCACAATGTAGAACTTCCCGAATGTCAGTAGCCTGGCTAGATTCCTGGCAGCCTTCTCATCAGTCTTCGACTTCTCCCTGAGCCTCCGTATCCACCACATGACCGGAGACGGTATCAGGAAGCAGCAAACAAATTTGGCCACAACTAAGGCGTGGCGGCGCCACGGCAGCCAATCCTGGGCGAACGGTCCGGCCCCTGCAAAGGCTACGGAGGATATATTATTATTGGTAACGACGCGGAGGGACATGGAGACGGGGGTGGCGTACGGGGCGCAGTTGGCGAAGAAGAGGGAGTACATGTCGGGGAAGCGGATGGGGAAGGTTCCGTTAAAGGAGTTGAATGGGGGAGGGGTGAGATCCCGGAGTGTGAGGAGGCGGCGGACGTAGGGGTTGCTGAGGATGCATGGATCACTGATATTGGCATTAGGGGAGAAGGTTTGGAGGAGGTTGGAGTGGGGGAGGAGGAGGAAGCCGAGGTTGGAGGGGTCGGGGACGGAGAGAGAGGAGGAGAAGGTGACCTCGGAGATGGAGAGGGAGAGGGAGCCACGGGAGGAGAAGACGAAGCAGTGGACGAAGATCAGGGGACGGGAGTCGGCAGAGAGCTCAACGTTGATGATCTCCGCTGTCGTCATCAATGGTAGAGAAAGGAGCAGGAAGAAGAACAGGAGAAGGAGACTGGACTTTTCTTCTTCCAGAGAAGCCATTGCTGGAGCTTCTTCTTGGTTGAAGAGGGTGGGGATGCAGAAGACGGGGGGAGAGTGGACTTGCTTGGTTTTGTTGTCTAAAGCTATTTGACCGTTGAAATGGGAAATTAGATCTAGCGGGAAATGGGGATCGGTTGATATTTGGTTTCCAGCTCTTTTAGTCCCGTTGTTGGTTTTGCAAGTATTCTCAACCGAGTCAAAATTGCAAATCCTATACTATACCATACGCTTCATCTTCCATCTTACACTATATAACGAGGCTTCAAAACGGTTCAAAAATGAACCATCTAAGTCGTTATTATATCACGGTCCATTTTATTTCTAAAAAATAAATTATGTAAATTTTTTTAAAAAAAGTTTAAATTTGTCAACACGGAGAATCGAATTCAACCAAACATGAAAAATATCTCACACCTTAACCACATGAGTTAGAAAAAATATTTGAATATAATTGGATAATATTTTATTATGTGTCAGTAAACGTGCAAAGCACGTACATTTACTATAATTATAATATAGGAATATGTTCCTAAATTGTTCATTATTTAGTTAGGCTACTCTAAATTACTAAACATTTTCTTTCCATCTTGAGGACCTCAATCAACCAATAAACAGCCATACATCCAAAATGGAAAGTTACCGTCTCCCACAATTTCAACAATTGATCTCTCTTAAAATTAGAGTTCATACCCAAAAAATTCAATCAAAATTCACCGATCTATATCTCCAAAATTGGAATTCCTCCAACTGTTATGTCCTTTCATCCGCTTTGTAACAATTGCAACGACCAAGCCACTAGAAAATTGTGTAATACTAATTCAAAAATTTCTATCTACCTCTTTCTTTCTTTTCTGCACTTGCTCAGTGTGAAACCCATATCCCAATATTAGGATCTTATACAAATACTCACCTTGTACTGGTGAATTTTTTTCGTATAATTATGATTATAAGCTTTTGATCTAGCCACGTACAAAAGATAGCATTCTTATCGCAATTGGCATAAATGTTGCACCAACACACATACGCATTTTTTTCCGTATATTTAGATGAAAAAGATGGGAGACCTCCAAGTAAATAACAGATATTTTGGGGACCTCACATTTTTCTTCTTCTTCTTCTTCTTCTTCTTCTTCTCCTTTTCCTCTTCAATCACCACCGACCGTTTCTCCCTAGAGAATGGATCGTACAACTGCGACGACAATTACATATCGTCACTTTACATTTGGGGACCTAACTGGAAAGGGCAAAGATCAACAACAATCCAACCGTCACTAAACAAACGGCCACGATGCACTTAGAGGAATAAAAGTTATTCTCCTATCAACCCTTTCCCATAAAATCTCTCCACAATCATTTATTCCTCTTTTCCAAATTAATCATCTTCTCCAATTTTCTCCTCCCACTTCATCATCTCCGAAACCCTAACCCTAAAAAAAGTGCAGGAGATGGCTGGAGTCGGACCGATCAATGAGGACTGGGCGTCGGTCGTCGTCCGCAAGAAGGCCCCCACCGCCGCCGCCAAGAAGGACGAGAAGGCCGTCAATGCCGCGCGACGCGGCGACACTGAGATCGAAACCCTCGGGAAGTGTACGCATGCATGTTCTGATTCCAGCCCGAATTTGATTGGGTCTTTCTCGAGCCAAGTTTCGGGACGACCGACACACTTCACCTCTAAGTTTTAGGACATAGCTGCCGTTTACACACTACTGCACATGCATCTAACTATGATTCAAATTTTATAAAACAAAACAACATTGTCGAGTATTAGTTATTAGTTATGTTGTTTAGTCCCACATCGAAAGAAAATAAGGAGGAGGTTACTCCTTTCCTATATCTATGTCTCTATTAATAAATCATCCAACTATTACATCTTACATGGTATCAGAGCTATACCATAAAAAATAAAATTCTCTTATCTCTGTCCTGATACAAACTTTGCACGGTTTCAGATCATTGTTGGGCTCAGGTTTCAACTCTGATGGAAGGCCACTTTCGTGTTCTCCGGACAACGAAAGTCGTTGAGACTACTATGGATGTGTCTGCCGTGGGTGCAACTCGTAGTGGTCAACATGGTGGCTGAAATGCTAGCCGCGATGGTGAATGACGCATTAGTGGTCGTAATGGACAAAGACTGCGTACACACTTCAATTGTGGACAACAAGGGCACTTTCAGTGACACTGTTCCAAAGCACCTGCCGCCATGAGTTGGCATGCGGAATTGGGAGGGGGGTGTCATGCCCCGCTCCCGCAGGAGCGATCGTCCTCGCTTAGGCGTGATGCCGCACGGGCCTAGGTTGCGCCCGTGCAAGGCTATGTCCAGAAATGGCCGATTTGAGCTAGGCCACAGAGTCGCACAGAGTGTCCCCATTTGCAGCGGAAAGTAAATGAACACAAATTGAAGCGAATTCAACTCTTCATTGATATTCAAGAAGTTTACAAGTGGCGCTAGGCCGATATTACAAATCGCTCAAGCTCTCTCTCTGAAACATAAAAGGCGTGCCAAGTGACTTACAACATGGAATGATTCATGGCGATGTTCCGATACATTATGTCCCGTATATGGTGCTTCAGCTCCTTACAACGCTCCAGGGCTCCAGAGATAGTTCTGTGCCTTAGCACGTTCGATGGAAGCTCCGCACCAGCCGACGATACCTGCATCCTGCAAGTAGACTGTGGGGTTATCAGTACATTGTTATGCACTGGTGGGGAGGCTAGCTCGCCCACAATGCTATCATTACCAAACACGTTCTATTTACTTTTGTGCACCGTCTATCAATCATTGTCTTTCTAATCTTGCCATAAGAACATTTACATGGCATATTTCATACCCTATCTCGTGTTGCCGAATACAAGTGTCGTATGGAAATACATACACGACTTACCCATACTTACCGTCCGGCCTTCCCTGTTCAACGTAAACCAAGTTAGTCAACAATTCATATAAAATAACTTAACGTAGTTCATGTAAGCATTCAATGTCAAGTGCGTGTCCTTGCCTCGGGTTCTAACACGTCGTAGGCACGTTTTCTAACTCGTTTGCTCGAAGTACTCTTGATCATTTTGTGTGTGATATTCAAGCCAATTCAGAAGGTGCTTTGTACAGTTAACTTAGACTACTTTGATTTTAATGCAAGGACTTGCACGTGGATTGCCACCAGCAAAGTCCTCTTAAATCTATATGCACCGGTCGCTGGCATCACAAGCCATTTTGGACACATCCACCGTGGTATTTCTCAACTAGCGTAGGGTGAGGACTGGCACACACCCCGTTAGTCTCTTGAAATACTTCTGCACTTACGTCCCCCGGGTGGCCAAGTCTGCACCCAGGCAGCCCGTAAGCCTTGACTTGATTCCGCCTAGGCCGGCCACGATCCTTCCTTTGATCATGCCGCGGAATCCGTATCACCCGTGCACGGGTCCGTCCACGACCATTTCGTATTTTATTGTCATAGGCTAACCCTTAGCCACAATACGTTATCGACCAGGTTGGCGTCCGTGCAGCGCGGGTAGCGAGCCCCGTTGCACGTGCCGTCATACCTGTTGCTAACCATTCTTTTCTCTCTTATCTTTTATTCATTCTTCCTTTTCTTTCTTTCTTTCACTTGTTCGTTCGTTCATTGATTCATTCACGTATTCATTCATTCATTCATTCATTGATTCATTCATTCAAGCATTACGCAACTCCCAGTACGGGAGCCGCCTTGGCGACCCATCGGTCCCATAGTCTTTCAATGTTGCTAAACTCTACTCGGAACGACTATGTTGATAGTCTTCCCGTTTTATTGTTGTAAACCATTCATTGTTTCATTGTTTGAACGCATAAGGGACTTGAACGTAAGCTTGTGCCTTAGCACGAGCGTGGAGAGCAGTGCGAGAGTTCACATTTTCCAAGATCCTTTTCATATTCTATACAAGCATACAAGATGGAATTATTCCCTTAGCTAGGTGCGTTGAGTCATTTATTAGCATGCACGGTGTTATCGCCTAGCGATTCTAGCTATAGTTTTCGTATTGTTATGTGTCTAGGCTAAGCAAAGACGGGTTCATCGGAGCCACCCACCTTAGCGATGTTCGCATCGGCCGAACGATACTCCAAGCGCGCCTTTGAAAGTCTAAGTCTGGATTCATCTTGACGGGCCAATGTAAGCCTTGCATCGATTCTTCTTCAGGTCGATGCCAACTCTTCGGGTCGACGGCTCGTTTGAGTCGTTGAACTTGCCGTTTGAATCGGCGTTCCGCTAGGGCGGAGCAGGTCATTACATAATACACCACTCAAAATAAGTCTCATCCTCGAGACTTCCTGAGTGCAGGTCATCCTACCATTCCTTAACTCGTGTCATCATGTTTCATAGACAATTCTATCGAACGGCTCTATCGTTCGATGGCATCGAACCATGCTCGGTATCTTTCCAAGTTCCGTATCGCATACATTTGGTCGATTTTTATTGAATGGCTTTTCATTCATTTCAGAGTTGATGGTTCTTATTCAATTGTCGCATTTCTTCGACTTTGTTGCTATTTCGACGTATCATGGGACTGAAACGGTCGTACGACGTGCGTTAAAATTCTCAAACATGAGAGTCGTAAGCTGAGGCAAACTCACTCATTCATTCATGCGCATCTCAACACCCACTTGCAGCTGCATTCGAGTTCATCATATCGCTGAGTTTGGATCGTGCACGCATTCAAGGCGTCCTTCGAATACGTATATTTTAACCAAGCTTAGCGACTAGCAAAGTCGGACAAGCTAATCGTGATAGTTTCGATTTGTCGATCGTTTTGCTAACTTCGATTTAAAACCGAACTCATGTGTGTATCACATATCGTTTATCTCGGTCCTCGAGATGATTCGAATCGCTTCTCAAGCGCTAGCTATTGCCAACGAAATTAATATGATTTCTTCTTAGCGGAGTCGACCAAGTCTAAGTACTTTCCGTCCGATTCGAGACCAAGTATTGTACTATCATCGAGTACGTCTTCCAATCAATGATTCAATTCGTTATCCCAACTTTACTGCACATCATTCATTCTTATCGTTTCTTTCGTTTGGGACCAATCTCACCGTCGTTCACGCACACTCACAGTTCCCGTCCTACTCTAAGTATTGCTGCCCAAGTCTATCGTCCGTCCAGACGATACTGTACGGTCAATCGCACAAGTTCAATCACTCGGCATAGGGTCGTTCGCCTATCCGCTAGGCCAGCTCACAAGGTTATAGTTACACGTCAGGTCCGTGGCTCGTCGTGCAAGGTCGTTGTACGACGCTCGCCCCAAATCCTATGGTCAAACCATTTGTTCGCTTGTACGGGAGTTTCTACCCAAGTTCGTTTTACTCAAATTTTTAGACATCGAGCATGATCACCTAATTCGCATCAAGACTTACGTTACACATATTCAATTCCGTTCAATCACCAATTTTAACCAATTTATGTATTCGATCATGAGGTCATCCAGCTCGACAATACATTGTGCCCCAATCTCACGCGAGTCCGATTATCCACAGCGGTTCATGAATCACCATGCAATGCTCCCACGGAATAATCATTCTCATCGGGGTATAACTCTTATTTGAGTTTTAGACTAACCCATTCTCGATACACGGATTGGACCTACTCAATACTCAAGTTCAATTCTTCAAGCACATAAATTCATTCTCGAGTCCACCTTCGCGTCAAACTACAAGTCGAAGCAATCAGATTGCCATGCCATCCAAGTTCAATCACTCCTGCTGTATGAATCACCATATCAGCGCTCATGCGGAGTGATCGCCATAATCCGGCGCGACACATGTGCGAGGCTGGAGTTGCGCTCGTATAAGACAAGAACGTCAACGTTGTGGTTGTCAACAAAGCAAATCCAAGCATTCATATTTTTCATCCAAGCTAAATCAATTCGATAGTCTAACCGTCATACGTTCAACTAGAAAATCCTTGAGCTAAATCTATCTTTTCCTCGACACGTTTTTAACATCCAAAGTATAGCATCCAACGGGACAATAACATTTGCACGATCGTCATTTGCCGAGTCAGAGTACCCCCGAATTATCGTATATCGATCTTTGATATGCCTCAATACCATCGACGATATGCGTAACCTGACGATCTTCCTTTGTAACCGATTTCGAGTCGTGCGTTGATGCTGTTGTCCGAGTTGGATATTCCATAATTTCCTCGATATTCAAGATCAAGTTTGATCGCTATTCCTCAAGCTAGTTTCAAGATCGTTGTCCAAACTCAAGTCACAATTTATTTGAATCAATCCAAAATCGTGCGCGTGATCCTCTAAGTTTTTCTCGATCAAGACCATTCATTTTCATTCATCATTCCGAATCATTTTCTAACTTGCGTTGCCCATTGACAAGTTGTCCAGCGACATCTCGTTCGGGACTTTTGAAGTCACGGCCAACTAAGCATGACACGTTCTAAGACTTTGCGCGATTGCATCGCTTGCCGACATACTCGTACTATCCGTAAATCCTTTAGTCTCGCTCGAACAATTTCTATGACGTCCATACACCACTCAGGGTTCGAGCCACTCGACAAGTCGTCGACACTCATTCTTATTCTTCTCCGAACCTATCACATATACCACTCGGATTCAAGCCATACGATCTAGTCCTCAATCACGTTCGCGTCATGCGCTAAGACATCCTTCAGATTCGTTCGATGAATCTCTAGCGTAATCGCTCACGTCGCCTCGACGTACTAAGTCATTCGCACTAATCCTCAAAATCCAAGTCAATCTTTCGTGCATGACTAAGCGTGAACTCGATAGCGTTCCTATCGATATACACTCTAAGTGTAGCTTCGTTCTCGACCGAGCGGTACTTGATATCGCTCGCAACTCGATTGCACCAAAAGTCGAGGTGCACGACACGCGGCACAATATAACCAGAAGGCCGTGTGCATAGCTATCCCGTGCGGACCATATTCGAGTTTGCACGCTCACTTATTCTCGCTCGAGCGATAATCGATCTCACTCGCAACTTAGCCAAAAAGGCTGCGTGCATAACCATCCCATTCGAACTATCCTTTGGTCTCGTGTACTCGTCCGCTATTGTCAGCGTAAGCTTATTCAAGCACGTACTGCGTTTGCTAACTCTTAGCATCGGTTCCTTCCAACTCAAGTTCATCGTGGTGGCACAAAGGCCTTCGCTTATCGATCCCGTCCAACCGAGTACCCGTACGAGCTTTTGAAAATATTTAGACTTATTGTATGGAACATCCCAAGGCACAACGAGAGAAAGCGTACCCTTCTTTTGTTTCCAACCGAGCTTTCAAAACTGAGAAAATCGAAATAAAATCCAAGGACGTAAAGCCGTGCTCTGATACCAATCTGTCACGTCCCGCTCCCGCAGGAGCGATCGTCCTCGTTATGGCGTGATGCCATACGGGCCTAGGTTGCGCCCGTGCAAGGCTATGTCCAGAAACGGCCGATTTGAACTAGGCCACAGAGTCGCACAGAGTGTTCCCATTTGCAGCGAAAAGTAAATGAACACAAATTGAAGCGAATTCAATTCTTTATTGATATTCAAGAAGTTTACAAGCGGCGCTAGACCGATATTACAAATCGCTCAAGCTCTCTCTCTGAAACATAAAAGACGTGCCAATTGGCTTACAACATGGAATGATTCATGGCGATGTTCCGATACATTATGTTCCGTATATGGTGCTTCAGCTCCTTGCAATGCCCCAGGGCTCCAGAGATAGCTCTGCGCCTTAGCACGTTCGATGGAAGCTCCACACCCGCCGATGATACCTGCATCCTGCAAGTAGACTGTGGGGTTATCAGTACATTGTTATGCACTGGTGGGGAGGCTAGCTCGCCCACAATGATATCATTACCAAACACGTTCTATTTACTTTTGTGTACCGTCTATCAATCATTGTCTTTCTAATCTTGCCTTAAGATCATTTATAAGGCATATTTCATAGCCTATCTCGTGTTGCCGAATACAAGTGTCGCATGGAAATACATGCACGACTTACCCATACTTACCGTCCGGCCTTCCCTGTTCAACGTAAACCAAGTTAGTCAACAATTCATATGAAATAACTTAACGTAGTTCATGTAAGCATTCAATGTCAAGTGCGTGTCCTTGCCTCGGGTTCTAACACGTCGTAGGCACGTTTTCTAACTCGTTTGCTCGAAGTACTCTTGATCATTTTATGTGTGATATTCAAGCCTATTCAGAAGGTACTTTGTACAGTTAACTTAGACTACTTTGATTTCAATGCAAGGACTTGCACGTGGATTGCCACCAGCAAAGCCCTCTTAAATCTATATGCACCGGTCGCTGGCATCACAAGCCATTTTGGACACATCCCACCGTGGTATTTCTCAACTAGCGTAGTGTGAGGACTGGCACACACCCCGTTAGTCTCTTGAAATACTTCTGCACTTACGTCCCCCGGGTGGCCAAGTCCGTACCCAGGCAGCCCGTAAGCCTTGACTTGATTCTGCCTAGGCCGGCCACGATCCTCCCTTTGATTATGCCGCGAAATCCGTATCACCCGTGCACGACCATTTCGTATTTTATTGTCATAGGCTAACCCTTAGCCACAATGCGTTATCGACCAGGTTGGCGTCCGTGCAGCGCGGGTAGCGAGCCCCGTTGCACGTGCCGTCATACCTGTCGCTAACCATTCTTTTCTCTCTTATCTTTTATTCATTCTTCCTTTTCTTTCTTTCTTTCACTTATTCGTTCGTTCATTGATTCATTCACATATTCATTCATTTATTCATTCTTTGATTCATTCATTCAAGCATTACGCAACTCCCAGTGCGGGAGCCGTCTTGGCGACCCATCGGTCCCATAGTCTTTTAATGTTGCTAAACTCTACTCGGAACGACTATGTTGATAGTCTTTCCGTTTTATTGTTGTAAACCATTCATTGTTTCATTGTTTGAACGCATAAGGGACTTGAACGTAAGCTTGTGCCTTAGCACGAGCGTGGAGCGCAGTGCGAGAGTTCACATTTTCCAAGTTCCTTTCCATATTCTATACAAGCATACAAGATGGGATTATTCCCTTAGCTAGGTGCGTTGAGTTATTTATTAGCATGCACGGTATTATCGCCTAGCGATTCTAGCTATAGTGTCCGTATTGTTATGTGTCTTGGCTAAGCAAAGACGGGTTCATCGGAGCCACCCACCTTAGCGATGTTCACATCGGCCGAGCGATGCTCTAAGCGCGCCTTTGAAAGTCTAAGTCTGGATTCATCTTGACGGGCCAATGTAAGCCTTGCATCGATTCTTCTTCAGGTCGATGCCAACTCTTCGGGTCGACGGCTCGTTTGAGTCGTTGAACTTGCCCTTTGAATCGGCGTTCCGCTAGGACGGAGCGGGTCATTACAGGGGGGTAACTAAGTTGGCTCCCTCTCTCTCTCTCTCTCTTGCGCATACCAATTGAGTTATCGTGTCCTCCTCTTTTTTATAATTTAGAGAAACTTATTTACCCTGTATGAAAATTACTGTAAATATTTTTCGGGAAAAAAGAAAAGAAATGGAAATAAAAATAAAAATAAAAAAGGATAAAAATTGAAAACCGAAAATAATGAGGGAAAAAACAAAAAAAAATTGAAACAAAACAAACCCAAAAAAACGAAAAAAGAAAAAAAAACTGAAACAAGAAAAATCATTAAAAAAAGATAAAAAATAACAATTTTTTTAGGATTTGAACTTTCAAAATGGAAAGTGGATAGGAATTCATGCACTTTCTTGTACTATGGCGAACTAAATTGTCTGGTTAGGAAAAGAAGTAGTGGAAAGTGGAAAAATAAGTTATAATAATAAAAATTATAATAATTACATTAATAAAAAGATGAATAGTAGTCATAATTAATTAATATTAATAAAAATGTTTGGTTAACTTTTTTTTGAAACAGGAATTCATTAAAATTAAGAAGAAACTGAACTTATGTCATGAATAACATGAGATACAATACATAAAGGTATCTCCTTATAGAGAGATATGGAGTCAGAGGAATTAAAAAACAAAGAAGAAGAAGCTAAAGAGTGTACACATTGATTAGCACTCCTATGAATAAAATTGAATGAAATTAAGATTAGGAATCGACTTAGAAGCCATTTTTGCATCCGCAATGGTATGACGTGCGCGCCATAATGGAATTGCTGCAGTATGATTGATTGAGTCTATCAACGACTTGCAATCTTCTTTAATTATAGCCTCACTAAGGTGTTCATCTTTGCAGATGATCAGTGCTAAGCGGATTCCAGACGCCTCCGCTTCAATGGAGGAACCACCATCCTCTGTCTTCGATATAGCCAATCTGAATCGACCTTCTGAATCTCGGAGTACAGCAGCTCCCTGTTGGCCCATTGGTCATATGGTCAAACTTATTTTAATAATTGATCAAACTCTGTCTGGATATATGAAGCTAGTCAGGATATCTCGGACTCTTGGACATGATCAAGAACAGCTATCTACACAGTTCAAGACCGAAGCAATGTTTGCTTGTTCGAGTCTGTATTTCTTTGAGCAATGTATTTTTCATTTTATTGAGTCTAGGAATACGTTGTACATCGAGTCGTACTGGCAAATAGACTATTCCAAAATGATTTCAAAATATTTTTTAAAATATCCTTAGTTTTGAAAAACATTCATATTAACAAAAGCTTCAAAAAGGTTTTTAAAAAGGTTTTCAAAAATCCCCAAAAACTATTTTTAAAAACCTAACCCAACCCTGACAGAACTCGGCCAGAGTTCGGCCAGAGTTCGGTTAGTGGCTGTTTTTTTTTTTGAATTCCTTGGAACTTGGTCCTCCTGCAGTTGCAGATTTGACCGAAATTTTTTCATCGAGTTCTGCCCAAATTCTGTCTTTGGAATTCCTATAAATAGAGAAGGATTTCGATCATTTCAACTCACTCATTCACTTTCAATCTTCTCTCTTCTAAAAAGCTTTCAGTCTTCCAAAGAGTTTTTCTCGAGCTTCAAATTTTAGATCCCAAGCCAGTTACAATCCTCTAGTCGATTTGCCAGTGCGGTGCGGTCTAAAAGTTTCAGAGTGATTGTAATCAGAGGCTTGATAGAAGATTCAACTCTTCAAAATTGAAGTTGGACGAGTTCTTCGTATCAAAGCTCGCGTTGTAGAAGTTGCAAGGACTTCGTAAGAAAACTTACGGTTTTACCAATAGTGGATTCAACTGGTAGCAAGAGTTCTACCGACTGGATTAGTCCTCAACAGAGGGAAACCAGTATACATCGCTGTCTTTGCATTTGCTTTCTTATCTCTGCCTTTACATTATTTAGTTGTGATTATTATTCTGTGATCTTGCTGCTAACATTTTTAATTAGCATTATTCCACTGCCAACTCTATTCACCCCCCTCTAGAGTATTATGCTTTACGATTTCGTTCCTACAATTGGTATCAGAGCAGGTTCTACAACTAGAGGTAATATTTTCTGATCCCAATTGTTCCTACAATTGGTATCAAAGCGGGTGTTACAGGTAAAGCAAGGTAACATTGTAATTATTTATTTATTTAACTAATTGTTATATAGATCACAGCATAACACATGGCAACTGTAAAATTCATAAGTGAAGGCCAGGCCACAAACCTCCACTGTTTGATGGTACGAACTATACCTATTGGAAAACACGGATGAGTTTCTTCTTAAAATTACTTGACTTTGATTTATGGTCTATTGTTATTGATGGCTATCAAAAGCCAACTCGTATAAATGTTGATGGAGTTTTAGTTGAAAAACCCCATAACAGATATACAGAGGAAGAAAAAAAAGGCCAGTCTTGACGCACGTGCTATTAACGCTTTATTTTATACTTTAGACAGAACTGAATTTAACAGGGTATCTATCTGCACAACTGCTAATGAAGTGTGGAAGCTTTTTGAAGTCACACATGAAGGCACGACTCAAGTCAAAGAATCAAAAGTCAGCAGACTTACTCAAGAGTATGAGGTGTTCAAAATGAAGCCCAACGAAACAGTTACTCAGATGTTCGAAAGATTCTTGGATATTGTAAATCCTTTGTCCTCCCTAGGCAAAGATTACAGTAACCACGAAAAGATTCGCAAACTCCTGCGAGCACTTACCAAGAACTGGATTCCAAAGACTACTGCGATCATTGAAGGGAACGACCTCAAAAATATGTCCCTCAAAGTACTCATGGGTAAGCTACTCATTCATGAATTGGAGCTATAAGATTTTGAAGAGCCTGCACCAAAGGAGAAGACAATCGCTTTCAAGGCTCAGCATAGAAAAGCTGCTGAAGGTGACTCAGACAGTAGTGAATCTGATGCTGAAGATCAAGCACTCCTAGCAAGAAAATTCAAAAGATTCATGAGATATGAGAAGAAAGCCAAAGAAAATAATAGCAGCAACAACTGGTATCAAGATGATGCTGTCTGCTATGGCTGCAAGAAGAAGGGACACATGAAGAAGGATTGTCGTACAAACTCATCATCAAGCAAGAAGAGCAACAGGTATGAAAAAGGAAACCTGAAGAGATCAACATCTCGGAGATATGCCAACACCAGCATATGGCATGAAAGTGAAGCCAGCGACTCAGAAGATGAACAATCAGAAGACGCTGCAAACGTATGCTTTATGGCATCTGATCAGGTACCTACTGAACCTGTAGTTGATACATATGATGACTTCACCTTTGAGCAATTAGGAGATGCCTTTAGTGAATTGATAAGTGATTACAGGAAACTGCTTAGCAAATATCAGACCTCTAAGAAGGTATTCAAAGAGTACAAAGGTAAAATAGGAAGACTTACCGACCTACTAGCTGAGGTTAGAAATAATTTTAGTGAGTCTGGTGAGCTTTCCTCTATTAAGCTCTTATTACACGAGACTACCATGTCATCTGAAGTGAAAGACAAGGTTATTGACCAACTGAAAGAAGAACTTTCTAAAGAGAAGAAAAGTCTTCAAAGTACACAAATTAGAATGGAAACACTCACTTCTGATTATACTAAGTTGTACGACACTTCCAAAAAATTGGAAATTAGGTTAGAAAAATAACCCGAGACTGCTGCTTCCTACCCTAACACGTGTCACTTACCAAAAAATCGGAACATTCCCAAGCCAAATATTGTCAAACCTAACCCTATCAAACCTTTACCCCAAAAGGTTAAGCCCAAACAGGATTATAGGTATGCTTTCTTCTATACTAGAAAACCTAAACCTACCAACCGTGCACATCACTCAGCTTTCAACACTAAACATACACAATGTCATTATTGTTATGTCATTATTGTGGCCACATTGGTCATATTTTTTCTGCATGTAGAATCAAAAAGCTTGTTGATTTAAATATTTATGCATGGATACCAAAAGCTAACATTTCAGGACCCTACAAGAAATGGGTACCAAAAGTTTCATCTGCAAACTGTTTTGTAGGTGGAACACCTTTCACGTGCTAAAAGCAAATGGATCCTCGACAGCGGTTGTTCACGACATATGACCGGTGACGCTACATTATTTGCAACACTGTCGAAGAAGAAGAAGGAATGTTATGTTTCTTTCGGTAATAACTTGAAAGGGTATATCATTGGTATCGGTGATGTTGGTAAGTCTCCCTATCCTGTGATTAAGGATGTCTGTCTGGTTACCGAGTTGAAACATAATCTACTCAGCGTAAGTCATTTAGTTGATCATGGTTATGGCATCAACTTTGGCAAAGACAAATGTACTATAGTTGATAGCTCAACTGGTAGTACTATCTTTGAAGGTATCAGGGAAGACAACATATATATTTTCTATTTGTTGGAAGAAACTAACATTTCAGGTAGATGCTTAATGGCTAAAAGTGATGAGAGTCATCTGTGGCATATGAGACTCGGTCACGCAAATATGGACACAATCTCAAGATTATCCACGAAGAAGCTAGTACGCGGTTTACCGGACATAACATTCAAGAAGGATTCGGTATACAGCCAATGTGAAAAGAATAAAGCTACCAGATCCACATTCAAGTCAGTAAACGCTGTATGTACTACTAGACCTCTACAATTGCTACATATGGACTTATTTGGTCCTAACAGAGTTGCTAGCCTCGGAGGTAAGCTTTATGCTTTTGTAATTATAGATGATTACTCTAGATACACGTGGGTATACTTCTTGACACGCAAAAATGATGCATTATCTGAATTTATCGCCTTTTACAAGAAAGTACAGAATGAAAAAGGTTACATGATCACTCGTATTAGAAGCGATCATGGTGGCGAATTCGAAAATGTAGAGTTTGAGCAATTTTGTGACACACACGGTTTTGTACACGAGTTCTCCTGTCCTAGGACTCCACAACAAAATGGAGTTGTGGAACGTAAGAACAGAACTCTATCCGAAATGGCCAGAGTAATGTTAAACCAGTTTAGTCTACCCAAATATTTCTGGGCTGAAGCTGTCAATACAGCTTGTTTTGTTCTCAATAGAGTTCTAATTCGACCCAAATCGAAGAAGACTCCATTTGAGTTATGGTTTGATAGAATTCCATCAGTTTCATATTTTAGAATATTTGGTTGTAAGTGCTTTATTCTTAATACAAAAGACAATTTGGGAAAGTTTGACGAGAAGGCCGATGAAGGTATACTTTTAGGTTATGCGGCCAAGAGCAAAGGATACAGAGTCTTCAACAAACGAACCATGATCATCGAAGAGTCAATCAACGTCACTTTTGATGAACTAAATCAAATGACTATCGATGACAATGACGAAGATCTAACTGTACCAAGCTCAACAACAGCTGATTCTCAACCAAGCTCGGCACTAGCTGATCCTCCTAGAGAAGATCCAGGAACCAGCTACCTTCAGAGTCTGCCGAAACGATTGAAATTTATGGCTGATCATCCAAAGGATTTGGTAATTGGTGATATTACCAAAGGTGTAAGTACTCGTACATCCAGTAGAGATATTGTTTCTAGTGTTGCATTCATTTCACAGCTAGAACCCAAAACTATTGATGAAGCATGTAGTGATAGTTTTTGGATAGATGCTATACAAGAGAAATTAAACCAATTTGAACGGAATCAAGTTTGGGAACTTGTTCCCAAGCCTATTGATCATCCGGTCATTGGCACCCGTTGGGTATTCCGAAATAAACTGAATGAGAATGGTTTAGTGACTCGTAATAAGGCTCGACTCGTAGCTCAAGGATACAATCATGAAGAAGGTATCGACTACGATGAGACTTATGCCCCAGTTGCGAGATTAGAATCCATTCGCATGTTATGTGCATTTGCATGTTTTTATAATTTTAAATTATTTTAAATGGATGTCAAGAGTACATTTTTAAACGATTTTATAAAAGAAGAAGTTTTTGTAGCACAACCTCCAGGTTTCACAGATTTTAAAAACCCTGATCATGTTTTCAAGTTGAAGAAAGCTTTATACGGTTTAAAACAAGCCCCTCGTGCTTGGTATGATCGTCTAAGCTCTTTTCTACTTGACAACGATTTTTTAAAAGGCAAGGTTGACACTACACTTTTTATTAAGTCTTTTAATGGCAAGCTTCTCTTAATACAAGTCTATGTTGATGATATTATATTTGGATCTACTGATGAATCTCTGTGTCAAGAATTCTCTAAGTGTATACAGAATGAGTTTGAGATGAGCATGATGGGAGAGCTGAAATTCTTTCTCGGACTGCAAATCTAACAAACTGACAATAGAACATTCATAAATCAAGCCAAGTACACAAAAGATTTGCTAAAGAAGTTTGATCTGGACAATATCAAACCTATTGGCACTCCGATGGAAACTTCAACAAAGCTTGATATTGATGAACAAGGCAAACCGGTCGACACACGTAAGTATCGAGGTATGATCGGTAGTTTACTTTATTTAACTGCTAGTCGTCTAGATATTATGTTTAGTGTTTGCCTGTGTGCACGTTTTCAAGCTAATCCAAAGAAATCACATCTGTGCGCAGTTAAGCGTATCTTTTGATACCTTAAGGGCACTTCTTCTATTGGCTTATGGTATCCCAAAACTAAGTTCTTTGACCTTATTGGTTACTCGGATGCAGATTTTGCTGGATGCAAAGTTGATAGAAAAAGTACCAGTGGCACATGTCATTTCTTAGGCAAGGCTTTAGTCTCCTAGTTTAGTAAAAAGCAAAATTCTGTAGCCCTATCAACAACAGAGGCTGAGTATATCACCGCAGGACGTTGTTGTGCTCAGATTTTGTGGATGAAACAAACCTTAGAAGACTATAATTTATTTTACATACACATTTCCATTTTCTGTGATAAGACGAGCACTATTAATTTGACTAAGAATCCAGTATGTCATTCTCGAACTAAGCATATCGAGATCCGACATCATTTTCTTAGAGATCATCATCAAAATAGAGATATTGACCTTGTGTACATAGATACTGAGAATCAATTGGCTGATATTTTCACAAAACCTCTAGCAGAAAATCGTTTCAATTATTTACGTCGAAAATTAGAAATTTTGGACGTCAATAATGTTAATTAATTTTATTTTATGATTTTATTTCAATATGCAAAAACTGTGTTAGAGACAAGCCAATAAAGAGTCTGTCTGTCACCACAACTACGATTGAAGCGAAGCGATATTTAAGAGTTCCCCGGTGAACCTCCGCCAGCTGGGACAGTACTCCTACAGCTAATCTGAAACAGTCGCTGTGTAACAAAATTTAATTTATAAAATAACATTAATTATATTAATTGAATGTCAAAATTACTAATCTTTTAATTAAATCTTTGAAATGAGCCAATGAAAAAGAAAGTGTTCCAAACTAACCCCAGGCGAATTCGGCCAGACTTCTGACCGAATTCGGCCCGAGTTCGGTTAGGGTTTCAGGTTATATAACCAGAACCCGAGAGCCTTTCTTCTTCATTGCTTCTAAACACCACCATCACAGCACAGCAGCCGCGCGAAAAGCTCTCAAACCCTAGTTCTTCACCACTCCGTTTTTCCCTATCTACGTGGTGAAATCCATCCAAATTTTGGATTCGTGCGGAGTTCGTTGTCCTCTACAACATACTCGAATCTCGGGAGGTATAACTTCATATTTTTCCTCCTTTCAATTTTGTGCATATTTACTTTTATTTGCACAATGCCGCCTAAGGGATTTAACCCCTTCAAGAGGAAGAATACGACCAATCCTAGTGAGGAAGGTTTATCTTCGAATCCACCCACGGATTCCCTCTTTTTGCCAGTCCAATCTAGCGATGGCACGTTCGACGGGTTTTACTTTCAAACCCTAGATCAAGCCCTACTGTGGTATGGAGACTTCTCCATGAGATCCATATGCACAGGCGCTCCTATCAAGTGGACTGTGTTTCCAGAACACCGCCCTTATTTTGAGGCATTAGGGTTACAATATTTTGTTAAACTTTGTTTTCCAGTAGCTACTAATGCCATTAGACTGTTCTACTGCAATATCATATTAAACACGTTTGCCGTAAGTACTCGTGTTGGCGGACTAGATATCAATTTCAATGATGTTCTCTTAGCAAAAATCCTTGGTATTCCCAACGAAGGTGAACCGCTTGTTGATATCACTGAATTTGAATTCCCCGACGGCACGATACTTACTAGTTTCAAAGCAGAACTCTGTGCACCTAATCGAGTTCGCTCTGGAAAGTTCAAGGCAAATAACTTGAACTTGTTTAATTATGAATTGCACTGCATCATCTACTCCACTATCCTTCCGAAGTCTACTTCAAAGGATGATGTGACATCTCTTGAATTATCTGCTATGTATCACATTCTTAAGGGGATTCCATTTTCTGCCCCTAAGACCATTATCTAGATGATGGGACGTTGTCGTGCAAGAGATAGAAATCTCTCTTATGCGATGATTCTTCCACGCATCATCCAGCGTTTCAATATTGATTTGTCAACTTGTACTCAAGACCCTGAGCCCAAGTTTCTGAAGTTATCTCGTCGTAATATGACTGCTGCTGCTCCTCCTACTGCTCCTGCTACTGCTCCACCACCTCCACCTACTCAGCAGTATGCCATGACCTTTGAGGGCATACACCAGCACCTTTCGGATTTGCACGTCTCGATGACGGATATGGCTCGCGAGCGTGAGTTCCGCGATGTCACTCGTTATCAGGCGATAGCAAATTCTCTCGCTGATCTCCGATTCGCCCAGACTGGACATTCTGCCGGTTCTATTCCTAGAGATCCAGCCTTTTCTGGTTACCGCTGTGAGGATGAGGCTGTTCATGCCTACTTTCAGCCCGGTAACGTATATGATTGGTATCGTTCTGACCGTGCTCCTCGAGACTATGTCGGTGAGTTTTACACTGGCACTCCTCCTCACCCTTCTGGAGCTGGTACCTCTGCAGCTGGTCCTTCTGGACATACCGGTCATGCTGATGATGATGATAATGATGAGGAGATGTGATATATTAGTTGATTTTTGAGACTTTGATATTATCTACTGTATACTTGGAAATGTTCCGACATTCCAAGTTTCTGTCTTTTTAGCTTTTTATTATCAGACTTGTACTGGATATTTATTGATGTTTCTTGCACATCATTTTATCTTTATGGATTTTGTAGTTTATCTTTCACATCAGTTTATTTATTTATAGCATCTTTTATCTGCTTCTATATTATAAACTGCCTGTGACATAATTCTCTATTATTCTCACTGTTGTATTAATTATCTGTTATATTATAAACTGCCTGAGACAAATATATGCCTGTGATGTTATTTTTTTTACCATCTGTCATAATTTTTTTATGTGTTTCTTCACTGTTTGTTTCTTATGCATTGATTGCGGGAGAGTTTTCTCTTTTGTAATTATTTTGCTAAGTGACAACGGAGGAGAAATAAGGATCTAATCTAACATCTTTTGAGAAAATGCATGCAGGATATGAACTATTTTACTATTTTTGATTTTTATTCCAAGCAAAGATGTTATATCATTCATAGTTTGTCAATTATCAAAATGGGGGAGATTGTTGGCCCATTGGTCATATGGTCAAACTGATTTTAATAATTGATCAAACTCTGTCTGGATATATGAAGCTAGTCAGGATATCTCGGACTCTTGAACATGATCAAGAACAGCTATCTACACAGTTCAAGACCGAAGCAATGTTTGCATGTTCGAGTCTGTATTTCTTTGAGCAATGTATTTTTCATTTTAGTGAGTCTAGGAATACGTTGTACACCGAGTCGTACTGGCAAATAGGCTATTCCAAAATGATTTCAAAATATTTTTTAAAATATCCTTAGTTTTGAAAAAAATTCATATTAACAAAAGCTTCAAAAAGGTTTTCAAAAAGGTTTTTAAAAATCCCCAAAAACTATTTTTAAAAACCTAACCTAACCCTGACAGAACTCGGCCAGAGTTCGGTTAGTGGCCGTTTTGTTTTTGAATTCCTTGGAACTTGGTCCTCCTGCAGTTGCGGATTTGACCGAGATTTTTTCATCGAGTTCTGCCAGAATTCTGTCTTTGGAATTCCTATAAATAGAGAAGGATTTCGATCATTTCAACTCACTCATTCACTTTCAATCTTCTCTCTTCTAAAAAGCTTTCAGTCTTCCAAAGAATTTTTCTCGAGCTTCAAATTTTAGATCCCAAGTCAGTTACAATCCTCTAGTCGATTTGTCAGTGCGGTGCGGTCTAGAAATTTCAGAGTGATTGTAATCAGAGGCTTGATAGAAGATTCAACTCTTCAAAATTGAAGTTGGACGAGTTCTTCGTATCAAAGCTCGCGTTGTAGAAGTTGCAAGGACTTCGTAAGAAAACTTGCGATTTTACCAATAGTGGATTCAACTAGTAGCAAGAGTTCTACCGACTGGATTAGTCCTCAACAGAGGAAAACCAGTATACATCGCTGTCTTTGCGTTTGCTTTCTTATCTCTGCCTTTACATTATTTAGTTGTGATTATTATTCTGTGATCTTGCTGCTAACATTTTTAATTAGCATTATTCCGCTGCCAACTCTATTCACCCCCCTCTAGAGTATTCTGCTTTACGATTTCGTTCCTATACTCCCGCCATTTTTCCATCCAAGAAGGCACCATCGAAATTGATCTTCCAGCAGTTGGAGCTTGGTGGCAACCATTTGACAATATGCTGATTTTCGATCAGAATGTTTGTACTGTCAGGGGCGCCAGTGTAATGAGCTTTATGCTTTTCCTGTAGACTTTGCACTTCTTCAAAAATCCATCTTGCATTAATTTGAATATTATTGAAGACTGCTTTATTCCTGGATTTCCATATAGTCCACAGCTGGTAGAAGAAGGAAGCTACTTTGTTTGGGTCACCATCCTTCAACAGAGCCTTAGTAGTAGATGAGATTGAGGACTCTACTGTTATCAGAGATGCCACAAATGGATTGTATTGCCAAGATAAACCTGTTTTAGGACAATACAGTAACAAATGGTTAGTATTTTCAGAATGTACCTTGCATAGGGGACAAGTTTCATCGATTTGATCTATGCGTCTGTGGATGTTTGCATTTGTAGGTAGGGAATTGGTGATGGCTCGCCAGACAAATAGCACCACCTTGGGACTGATATTATTAAAAGACCAGAGCCTCTTCCATTCATTGAAATCTCTCCTTCAGAATTATGATAAGCAGGGAAAAGTCTTTCATGAATCACTCTATAAGCTGATTTTGCTGTAAACTCTCCATTTGTCGTGTGGATCCATATAAGTTTATCACTTTTACAATTTGCAGATAAGAGAATTTTCAAAATAGCTGTAGCTTCATGAGGAGGAAAAAGCATATATATGAGATTTGCTTCCATGATAGAGAGTCCATATTGATCAGGTCATTAACTCTATTTGCCCAATTGTTACTGAATGTATATCCTTGAACTGTAAAATTAGGTAGAGCTGGAACCCATGGATCATTCCAAATGTTAATATCAGCTCCATCACCTACTGACCAAATGACATTGTTCTTAAGCCACTCTCTACTGCTAAGCATACTGGACCAAACACAAGATGTGGCATTGGAGGGAACAGCTGCCCAGAAAGTGGATGAGTGAAGATATTTGGCAGCAAGCATAGTAGACCAAATGGACATTGGTTGAGAAAGAAATCTCCATGAGAGTTTCAGAACTAAGGATAGGTTGATGATATGTGGATCCCTTATACCAAGTCCTCCTTGATACTTTGGAAGAGTGAATCTATCCAAGGCTGTGAAATGAATTTTTCTTTTGTCAGTTGATCCCCACCAAAAATTTCGTTGATCTTTGACAAGACTATTCGTCACCTTTATAGGGATATAATAGGCAGATAAGTGATAGGTAGGTAATGATGATAAAGTTGATTTGATGAGAGTGGTTCTTCCAGCATGAGACAAGCACTTCCTTCTCCAGCCTTGAAGTTTGGATGTGCTAGCCTTCAGTAATTCAGTATAGGTACTAACTCTATTTTTGGATTGGAGAAGCTTATGACCCAGATATTTGTCCTTTATATTCATCGGATTAACTCCCAACAACTGAATATACAGCTCCCTCATGATTGGATCAATCTTCTTAGAAAAGAAAATAGAAGATTTTTCGAAATTGATACTTTGGCCAGACCAGGATTCAAAAGTTTTGAGTATGATCTTCACTTGATAGATGTTATGAAGGGAACACTTACCAAATATGAATAAATTATCAGCAAAGGCAAGATGTGAATAAATGAATTCTGAATTTCGAATAGTAATGCCTTCATATAAGGAGGATCTCACCATACTATTGATCAAAGTAGACAGAATATCCATACATAAAATGAATAGGTAAGGTGATAGGAGACATCCCTGTCGAATACCATGACCTGGATTGAATGATTTCGAAGGTTCACCATTAATGAGGATTGCAAAGGAAGATGTAGAGACACATTGCATGATGAGATCATGAGATTTACCCAATAAACCATACCCACGCAATGCTTGACTAATGATATCCCAACCTAATCTGTCATATGCTTTGGACATATTAACTTTGAAGGCAAAGGAACTGTTTGTAGGTGAGAATTTGGAGATTGAATGTAATATCTCTTGAGCCACAACTATATTGTCACTGTTTCACTTAACAAAATGCCTGGAAATCGGATTTTGAAAATAAAACGAGAAGAAGTACAAGAAGTACAAATTTGATTCTGGGGAAGTATTGCTGTAGAAGTCTGATCTTGTAAATGATCACTTTGTTCCTTGGACCATACGATGATGATGAAGATCGCTGCTTGAAGATGAACAACTTGGAAGAACTAAGGCACCAGAAAGGTATCGACACACTTGGGCACTGATGGCGAGGCCGAATGCTTTCCTGCTTTGCTTCACTCTGTTCTGAAAGAAAGGTTGAAGAAGAATGCTCCAGAGAATCAAAAAATCTCTGAGTTCTAATCTCTCTGTCTTTTCTCCTGTCTTTGTCCCTGTTATATGAGAAAAATCAGTCTATTTATAGACTTGGGCTCTTGTGCGTAAAAACTCAGCAAAAGTTCCGTCTTTACGCCAACAACTGTCACCCACGACTGAAGTCATCGTCTGTATATGTTGACACGTGTCCCATCATTTCAGTAAAAATATGATGCACATACACACGTTCTTCGAGATGTGTGGCATAAAAGCCATGTAGGCAGACCACGTTCTCAACTGATGAAGAAGAATAGGACGTAAAACGACCCCAATGTACTCCGAGCGTAAAGCAGTGGACTAGGCGTAAAATAGCCCTGTCATAGACTTCCCGCGTAAAGTGGTTGTTAAATAACCTTGAGCGTAAAAGTAGCTCAAATAGACTTTACGCACACGTCAACTGTTGAGCGTAAAAAGCTCGTATAGTCTTCATGCGTAAAAGAAGCCATAGTGTGAGCGTAAAGTAGCTCAATCCACATACTAAACGACAACATTGGTCTCTGTGTAAAAACAAATCCCTTTGATGCCATCATTAATATCTCCATGTCAGAGTTTGCATTAAATGCGAGACTTGACAGCTTTGTCCAGCGTAAAAGTGGCTGATCTATCCTTGGCGTAAAATCATGGGTGTAGACCCGAGCGTAAAATAATCTGCCTACTTTAGGCGTAAAGTGATTGGCCTTGTCTTGGGCGTAAAGTATTTAGCCTCTCTGAGGCGTAAAGTAGATCAATTTGAGTGGAACGATCCATCACTTTGACTCTTTCTTTGAAGTACTTTTTTACGCTCCTACAAGACCCCCTTCAAAGTTTTCAAATATCTCCAAAATTTGGAATACTTTGAACAGAAGCGTAAAAGTTGAGTTTTGACCAGTCAGCATAAAATTTGGGATACGCAACAGTCATCCGCGTAAAAGCGGGGACATCCAACAGTCGGCGTAATATCTAGAATTTGAACCGATTTGAAATCTCCCTATAAATAGGGTTCTTCAGAGAGAGAAAACACTTTTACTCATCTTCTTGCAATCTCGAATTTCTCTGCCCTGTCTTTCTTCGAAACCCTCGCTTTGATCCGATGGCTCCCAAGAAATCATCCGCCGCTAGCAACAAGGGGAAGAAACCAGCCGTCGATTCGTCGTCGGCCGACCATGCGAAAACTCCCATTCAGTCGTCAACACCACACCGACAACCCAACCCGATTGTAGCTCTGCCTATGATGGGTAAAACCCTATTCTTTGGCTGGGGAAACCCGTCGAGGAAGGAAAAAGATATCCCAAACCTTCAGTTCTTTTACGCCCACATCATACGTGTTAGCGTAAAAACTGAAATGACAATATACGCCCACGTTGTACGTGTTAGTGTAAAAGATAAAAAGAGCACGCCTACGTTATACGTGTCAGCATAAAATTTGAGTTACGTCCACAATTAATGTGCCAGCGTAAAACTTAACTACGCTCATGTTCATACATGCCAGCGTAAAAAGTTATATTACGCTCATATTAACATGTGATAGCGTGAAATTCATCAATCACTGAGAGACTTTGTAAAATGAAGACTTTATAAACTTTTATCAACTTTTAGTAAGCGTAAAAGTCAAAAAACTTCCGAACTAATTTGATCTCTTTTGTCCTTTTGTCAGTGGATTTGCAAGTTCACCCTCTCGCAGAAGTTTTCGGTTCGTCAGTTGGCATGGTAGGTTCAAACTATCTGGAAGATTTATCTCATGTCCAATTTCCTCAGTCGAACCCTGAATACCCAGTGGAGAGGGCACAACTGATAGCAGCCCAAGGGGATAGGATGTTGTTAACCATGATAGACGGAGAAGTACTGATGTCACTAGATAATCAACAGTTCCTGAAACCAGCTTTCTTATTTGGAGATGCGATAGATTACAAATCACAGACTCATCCCAAAAAAGAGGCTTGGGTATTTAGATCTGGGGAAAGGGTAATGTATCTTCCTGACATGGACAGGGATTACCCTATATCTGCTTTCGTCCATGCTAGCCATCACCGTCAAATGCTGTGGAATTTGACTCCCAGTAGCTATGGTAGACCGGGTAGAATCATTTTTAGAAGGGAGAAAGCGAATGACATGGGTTATCACGTTAGCACTCCTTGTGGTGGTGTTATTCCATTTTCTGGACTGATGCTTGGGTTTACACCGAGCGAGGATTCATCTCTCATCCAGCCGGTCCAGATTCCCATGTTCATAAATAGATTCATAAGAGAAGGAGTCTTATATCCTCAGACCAACCCTAGGCTGACAGGGTGGCTGACCCCTTATAGTGGTAACTGGATCCAGATCAGCAACTGGGTCATGAAATACTTTAAAACGGAATTGGACGACATCGGTCTGTATGAAGCAGTATCATCTACTAGTTATGGCATTCCGCCAAATGGCAATCTGTTCTTGGCTTTATTGGAATTATATATGAGTTCGACAGGAACTTTCGTAACTCCGCATGGTGAAATGGGTCTGGCCCTACATGAGATGCAGTTTATCTCGAAGCTACCAATGGGCGAGTTCCCCTATGAAGATTATATTCCCTCAAATCAGGAATTGGCAGAAATTCAGGAGAAGAATCCCGAACTGGTGCAAGTCTACGAAGAACTCATGTGCCATTATCTGATTTATACCAGCATGTATGAAACCGACTCATATTTGGCATACATTACAAAATGGACAACTTATCTATTTTATCATAAAAATAGAGTGTCCAGGACAGAGAAGAGTAGGTTCCGTAAAGATAAGACTCAAGTCATCAAGCCTTGCTCTATAATTCCTGCAGATTTAATTCAAGAGTTGATGGTGTCGCAGAAAGCTCGCGACCGATATCTGTCTACCAAAACTGGAGATATCCCTGCGGGGACTGAAGCTTTAAGCTACCTGAGGCCGGGTAGTCAAAAAATGTCGAAGAAGGCCTTGTTGGCGGGCTTCTTATCCTTATGGCTGCGCAGATGGGTCGTACCAGGGATCGACACTGTGGACCGGATTCACCGCAACGTATTGTGGCCAGCGGTCCGTCTGGTATTCAAGAACAGAATTAACCTGTTGTCGGCAATGGTATGCCGAATAAATGCAGGTCTATGGATTTTTGGTGAAGAACTAATCAATAATGCTCCTCACAATTTTCTAAGGGTAGAGTTACCATTCACCTATCTGATAGGTTGGTTACTACACCATAATTGTAGTTTGTTGCCACCAGGTCCTGAGGATGAAGCTAGGATTTTTTCTCCAAAAATTTAGCAAATCCACGTGGAGAACTACAACGTTGGCAGATACCCGAGCAGCATTAAATTATTCGCATGGCTGGAATTTCTTCTGCACCAGACCACCAGTCCCGGCTGACTGCCTCGGTGTGCAATTTGAAGATAGAGCATATAAATCGGCCTTATTGTCGAGATCTGTCTACCGATGGTTAGTGTACATCAGACCCTCTCATCTGATGTATAGGAATGAAGATAACTGTGCATTCGAGCCTTATCTGCCAAGTAGGTTCGCTCGTCAGTTTGGGTATGACCAACTTCATGTTGGCAATCCTTCCACTAGCTTCTATCATTATGGGAAGCTGATCGACGGTACACGAGCATGGAGATATTTCGGAGCTGCATGTACTGGCGCTAGATTCACCATATCTACAGCCACTAGTACAACCGAGCTACGCATACTTCATTCGTATGCTCGTTTCTATACATCTATCCGCTCTTTTGAAGACGGTTATAGTATGCAAGGAAGTCTTCGGTGGGCTCAAGAGGAAAATATTGAAGAACCTATCAGGATAATCCCAGACGTACCAGATAATGTTGCCGCTATAGATGAGTTTCTGGCAGTAATTCCTAGGGAAGCTGGGGAGGTAGCCGTGGGACCAATAATTATTGGAAAGACCCGCAAACGAAAGCAGAACACAGCTATCGCTTCTCCGGTGCAGTCTCCAGAGAAGAAGAAAAAATCTACCACCAAAGGGCCTTCCAAACCAAGAGTCCACACTCCAGAAGACGACACTTTGATTGAAGAGGCTCATCTTGTCAGTTCTTCCTCAGTTCATCCAGGAGAAGGATCTTCAGCTCCTCCACCAATAGTTGGATCAGGAGCTGTGACACTTTTGTCTCCTGAACGTCTTAGCACCTCACTCCATTTATCTTTGTCAACCAAGGCACAGGTTACAGAGGGTGCTACTACTGTATCCACCGCTGATCAAGATCGTATCCCATCAGACGAACCGGCTCTTGACTTCGAGGATGATGACTGGGATGGTGATTATGATACCTATCTTGAAAAAATGCACATATTCCAAGTATTACACAAAACCTATACGAAATTGTATACCATGATTTTGTATATTAACTTATTTTGTTCGTCTTTTGCAGATGTCATGATTGCACCAAAGCCTATGGCTCCTCCTCCTTAAGAAGAGGATATTTATGAAGAAAATGAAGAATCTGCTGATAAGACTTCTTCTTCTAACGAAGAGGGTGCTGATGCAAAGGGATGAGAACAACCCGCGGTGGAGCATCAAGAAGTACATCCTGAACTATCCTCTCATGTTGAAGATCAGCACCCGAAAGAGGCTACAATAAACCTCACTGCCGGTGATGATGAACCTGCTGGAGGAGAACCGGTCTTAAATAAAGAATCGGCTGTAGAAGATTTTACTGCAACTGAAGCAGTAGAAAATCCTGAGGAGCCGACTATTGAAGAAGGTGCTGAACCCGGGGAAGTGATAGCATCTTCTACTGTAGCTGCTGATTCATTATCAGTTTTTGACAAGCCAATACCGGAACCTGAACCAGCTTCTGCAATTGTCACTATATCCACTAATATCACCGCCATCAGAACTCCAGAAACGGCTGGAGTGACAGATATTGAAGACACTGCTCCTGAAGTTCTTGGGGACCAAATAACAGCAGTGACAACAATAGTTCCACCTCCGACTGTTGTTAAGCCGATGGTAGCTATAGGGGTTGGAGATACAATCCCTGAAGCTCCTAGGGATAACTTGGCCATGGCAATAGTAACAGCAACAACTTCATCTCATCCTGCTGTCGTGTCAACCAGACCTGCTTCCGACCTTCAAAGAAGGGATTTATTAGATATTGCCGCCACACCAAGCTCCAGCGTAGAAATGAATCTCCTGGTTGAGATTCATACTGAAATTTTTTATAAAACTCTGGCAACTCTGATAAAGATGGTCCTGAATAAGGGTCTCAGCTATGAGGTTTTGAAGACGGCAATGGCTCTGACTATCAAGAATGTTGCCATGTTCAATGATGCTGGAAGAGCTGCAACATTGGAGAAAATTATGGAGGACCTTGAGCAGCCTATTGGAGAGTATCTCAGGCTATCAAATGAGACTGTTGAAAGCCTCATTCGGGAAGAGTATGATGCCTTAACGGCTGATTATCTTGCTCGAGAGACTACATATAATGCAGCTCTCCATGAACACAGTCTGAAGGTCGCCAAAGAGAAAGCCTTTTTGGCTGGCATAAAACCTGCACTGCATGGTCACAGAGTGGCTTATGATACTTTGAACATAGATATTCAGAACAAAAATGACAAAATTTGCGAAGTCGAGGCAGAGCTAGCTCGCTTGAAGGCTGAGAGGGAGAAGATGATCGATGCTCAAAATTTGCACCTCACCCAAAGCTCAATTTTAGAAGAACAAGCTTTTAGGGCTGAATCGACCATCAGAACCCTTGATGAAGCCAAGGACAATTTGATAATCACCTTCGCTGAACTTTTCTGTATTTGCACTCCAGAAGCTCGACGTGCTGAGGCTACCAAGAAGGTTATGAGTTCCCGTGGCAAGCGGCTAGAAGAATTAAAGAAGTTGCTTCAAGATGTTTCCACCCCACCTTAAGAGAGTGTTTTGTCATCTTTTGTCTTATTCATTTTGTAGTGTTTCCACCAGAAATGAATGAAAGATTTGTTTTGTGATCCTATCATTTATTTGGAATTTAAACAATAGGTATGAGATAGAAGACACTTATCAGAGGTAATATGGACGTGACAAGTCTTTTAAACTCAACGTATTATATCTATCCAGAGGTAATATGGACATGATAGATAATGAAATCGCGTTTTCTGTTTTAGAGCACAATACTATCAGAGGTAATATGAACATGATAGTATGTAAGAACTCAAAGAAAAGTAGATTAATATCTATGCAGAGGTCGAATGGACATGATAGACAGGAAACACCAGCAAATTTAATATTTATTCAGAGGTTATAAGAACGTGATAAATAATAAATTCAGCTTTCTATATCAACTGATGAGATGGAAGATAGAAATTTCTTTCCAAAGAGATGAGTAGTCAGCTTAACCAAACTTTGGTAGCTGGGAATTAAGAAGACAGGCATCATGAGCATAGTTGTCAGATATCGATAAAAGAAGTGGATGACCTAACCTATTTTATGGAAGAGGAAAGGAGGTCAACTCAAGAAAAAAAATCCTAATGGCAAGTTGAAGATGCACGTTCGAATTCACCATATGAAGAACGAGATATATCCGATTCGATGGATTAGTTTTCTTCCGAATCAGATGATTGTGAGGAATTAGAAGAGAATTCTTCTTGTATATCGTCATTAAACATATGGGACGGGTCATATCCCAATCCATAACGAGTCTTCTGATAAAACGGATCACCACATAACGGGAGTCGTCTATCTTTGCCCTGATTGAGACCTTGCATAGTCTTCAAATCGTATCCCATATTCTGGATAATCTTGATAGATTGTTGACTATACTTGTCAATTCGGATTCTTCCTTTGTCTTTATCTTTCAGCTCATCTTCCTGAGCAACAGGGATATATCTAGCTAGACCAAACACAATTTGGCGCTTGTTTTTCTTATTAGATGGAATTACGAAATAAGATTCTTCATGACGTCTAAAAGTTACACAGGCTTGTGATGAAGCGGCTACAGGTAGAAGATAGGGAGAAGATGTCAGGAACCTTTGAGCATAAGGTCCAACATCTATATGAGAAGAAAAAGAATTCTCCTTATGATCAATGTATAAAGTTCCTTCTGGCTCTATGTCGTCTTTATATTGATGACTTTGCTTATCCGAAGATAAAGTCATTCTTTCAATAAACTTGACAGCCATATACTCGAAAAGAAAATCTTCATTGATATCAAGAAGTACAGGATGCTCAATATTTACATCATTTACAATCTGATTATTACGCTTCAGATTAATCAACAGTGGATCATTATCCGTCTTTTGCGTAGACTTGCTAAAATTGACAATCAATGGTGATTCTGGATCATTCGTACAAGAGGTACGCCCTTTGACCTTAATCAAAAAAGGTTGAACTTGTTTCTTAACAGGAATATTTATTGATTCCTCGGATGAAGTTTGAGTTCTTCCTTTAACCTTAATTATCAAAGGTTGATCATCGACAGGTTAGGATTGGACTCGTCCCTTGACTATGATCTTCAAAGGTTGCTCTTCTGGTGGATCTTCATTAAGAGACTGATCCTCAGTAGATGATCGATCCTCAGCTATGTCTGATATCTCTTTCATATGCTCTTGTTTATAAAGCCTTGAATCAGAAAAATAGGCTTCGACACCCTTGAAGGGATTGATATCAGCAAACTTAATCTTCACAATTCCTTGGAAATCCACATACTTGAAGCATTGGTGGAGAGTTGAAGGCACGATATTATGCTCATGTAACGATGGTCTTCCAAGAAGGATATTGTAGGATACGTCTGAGTTGATAACATAGAAGGTTACCATAGTTCGGAGATCGCCAATTTGAATCTGCAGACGAATCTTTCCCAGTGGTTTACTTTTGCCAGAGTTAAAACCGACTATCGTAGTACTAGTGTAAGTCAAATCACTAGTAGGAATCCTTAGGGGTCTTAGCATACTCTGAAGAATTATGCTAATTGAAGACCCATGATCAATGTAGATCTTGTCAATCTCAGTAGATCCAATATACCCAGTATAGCACAGAGGCCTGTCATGTTTGTTATGCTTCAACAACATATCTTCTTGTGTGAAGGTGATATTGGGAATTGCTTCCATCATACTATGACATTGCGGACATGAAACTGGAGTATTATCAGGACTCTTGAGTTGAGCCAAGCATAAATCCGCCTGAAGTAGAGCTTCACTCAAAGTCTCCCTGCTTTCTCTAGAAAGATGAAGCAGTTCAAATATGGATAGTCTAGCTGGAGCATTGGCTAACTGAGCTAGAATATCAAATTTGTAAGGTTTTATCACCACCCCCTGACTGGAGGCAGACTTCAATGGAACGTCAAAACGTACTGCTTTTTGTTTCCCCTTTTCAACCACCGAGGGTTTAGCAGAAACAGGAGAAGGTTGAGCTGGTAGTGTTTCCACTACATCTTCTGCTTCCTTGGAAGATCCCTCATAATCTTTGTGGTACTCCTTCCCAGATCTTGTACCAGTAAAAGTTTCTTCTTCAGACTCAAGAGAAGGAAGTACCATATTACAGGATTTAGTCTTCCTTCCTTTAGCCTTTTTCTTGTAAGGTTTGTTGTGAGGAATTTCAGAACCCAATCCAACAGTGGATTTTTGATTTTGAATTTGTAAAGGAAGTCGTATTCCTTTATCATAATTCAAACCTTCTGCCTTTTGAAAGTCATAATCCATTTTTTTCATGAGAAGGACAGATTGCTGACTGTACAGATGAATGGGCAGTGAACTTTTAGCAAATGGTTCCACAGAGGAAGAAGAAGAGATCTTTGTATCCACAGGAGAATGAGGAATATATGTCTCTGTAGCCACGGGAGGAGAAGGATTCGGAATACGAGGAAAAATCCCTGTCGGAGCTTTCATAAGCAGCGAAGACTTTTGTGCCCGGTATAAAGGGACACTATTCATAGCTAACCACTGCTGATGAGTAAGCTTGAGCTTGGTAGGAGGAGCTAGACTTGGAGGACAGATGTTCAGTCCTCTCAATCTATCTTCTAAAGGAAAGCCATCCCATAGCCGATCTAAGTCATCAGGATCTGGAATATCATGAAAAATCATGTCGTAGGTTTTGACTTTCTTACCCTTTTTGGATTTTGAAGTCTTACCTTCATTTTCTAATTCAGGCACTAGGTCAGGATGTACCCACATGATTTCACCATTCTTTAGTGTGAGTGGCAGCAATCCTGCATTTTCTTCTCTGGCAGGCGGGATATTCATAATCTTTATTGTCGCCTTCGGGATTGGGATGATTCCATCTGCTACTTGCTGCGGAGAAAAATCTTCGAATTGAAGAGAAACCATATTGCTTGAAACCGTATGGTCATCGTTAGTTAAGGCGATAGTACCGCCATTTATCAGCTCCTGGATTTTCTTCTTCAGGACATAGCAAGCACTGGTAGGATGATTAATGTATCTATGATAGATACAATATTTGGGATTATCAGTTAGATTCACCTCATTAGGCCTCTTTGGCTCTGGAATCTGAAGTTTGCCACTCTTCACCAAACACTGAAATATCCCTGGGATATCACTCTCATCAAAAGAGTATTCTTCCTTTGGCCTGGAAGATTCCTGACTATTCGGCATCGTTTTACTCTTGGAAAGATTAACCATGAGGGTATCTTTTCCTTTCATATTACGATTACCGGGGTTATTACCAGGATTACTTTTCTTTCCTCTATCATCTGAGGTGAAAATCATCCCATGTTCACGAGCCAACCTACCATTGGTCTCGGCAGAAACTGCTGCTATGATGAACGAAGCCCAATCTGTGAATTGAGAACCCGTAAAAACAGTAATAGATGGTCGCAGATTCATCTTGCATGTATCAATGAGTGCTGAATCTGGCATACCGGGGGCATCTTTAAAGTCGCCTGTCGGAAACGTTCGATGAACGTCCGAGTATCTTCTTTCTCCTTTTGTTTGATTTCTATCAAGGAGGACATGTTCATGTCCATACCTCCTTCGTAGAAGCGAGAGAGAAACATCGCCTTAAATTCGTCGAAAGACGAAATGCAATTGTCGGGTAAACTTCGATACCAATCATAAGCCGAACCCGTCAAGCAACCAATGAACACTCGAGTGAGAAGAGCATCATCTTTCTGCAGATGTACAGTCATAATATCAAAATAATTGATATATTGACTAGGAGATGCTTTTCCATCGAACAAAACCATGGCTTGTGGCTTGAATTTTGGTGGAAAGGGTACATCATTCCAATGAGGAGGATAAGGTTGCTTAATACCTAACCTCTGGAGTTGATCCTTGTGCCTCAAAACTTTAAACTGTGCTTTGAGCTCACGCACTGCTTGAATGGCTTCACTGGTTTGAGGAAGCACATTTGATTGAATGGTTGTTGGATGTACCGTAACCCCCACTGGAGGTGGTACATCTTCAGGAATAATAGGATCTGGAGATGCAGAATTTTGATTAACAGTCGGCTCCTGAGTATTCAAAGGTATTTCAGCCCCTTGACTATCTTGAGTTGGTGTTGCTACTGGTACCGGTGTTACTACTGTCGGCTGAGCAGTTTGCTGATTCAATATTATCTGATGCATGTTTTGCATCATGTTAAGCATGTCTTTCGGTGATTACTCAACAACAGTGAGACGCTGTTCTGTATTAACAGATGAGGTCTCTGGTTCATCTCCAACAGCGTAGGATTCAACCTCTCTTGAAGATATAGAAGGATTAGTATAGAAGTATGAATCGACACTGTCAGTCTCGGACTCAAAAGATTGAGTACCCCCAGCTTCTGAATCAGAAGTCTGCATTTGTCTTTGTCTTCTTGATCGAGTGTTTTGATATACTCCCTCAAAAGAATCAAAAAGTCTGTTGAACTGTTGTTGACCCGGGGTTTGGGACGTATTTTGTCTTGGACGTCGTCCTCTGTTAGTATGAGATGCCATGTTCACTGACACATATGACAACTCATGTTCTTGGTCTTCAGTTTGTTGTTGAGACACATTAAAACTCAATCGATCAAAAACTGACCGTTTTGAAGCCGAACAACAACAATTGATCACAACCTGGTGATAATCACAATGATGTTTTTCTTGGAGAAATGTCACCGGAGATTGTTTATTCTTACGCTTTTGCATTAGCAATTCACGTAAGTCAGAAGGAGTGGAGGAGGTAGTCTTCTTTATTATATTAGGGGTAGAAAAACGTTTAGTCCCCTGTGTATAAAGAATATTACTGGCTGCATTCGCAGAACCAAATTATACATTTCTACGCGTTTGGAGTTGTGTGCGTAAATCTTGAGATTTTTTAGCACGAAGGACTCCATTTTCATTGCGTGTAATTTATAGATTTGGTACTTTGCGTAGAGAAGTATAAGAAGGCTGTTGGTGTAGGACTGAAGTATTACTAACATTATTTTTACGTTGCACACGTTTAGGTACATTCACATTAGATGTGAAAACATTATTGCAAATTTTATCTACACTGTCAAAGACAGGAGTTTTACCTTTACGCGTAGAACGTAAAAATTGGTTATCTACTACGTCACGGACGGGAGATTTTGTTTTACGCAAGGAGCGTAATTTATTTGAGCCTACCACGTCACCGACGGGAGACTGATTCTTACACTCAGAAGCATTAAAGTCTGCCACATTACAAATAGGAGACTCATCTTGAGCGTAAAAGTTGGTTTTTATCCACTGAGCGTAAAACCTGGTTCTTACGCTGTGGGCGTGAAACCTGATTATCTTCGTCGTTACAAACGGAAGATAAATCGTCACACTTTGAGTGCAACTCTGAAGTAAGGAATGCCTCGTTATGAACGGGAGCCCCTACGACGGGAGTGGGAAGAATTCCCTTGCCACTAGCAGCAACAGAGAGATCAGAAGCTATTTTGGATTTAGGAACCCAAACTTTTCGTGCTTTGCGAGATTTTTGAACATTGGAGTAGCGAGAGCCACCCCCAGTTCGGAGTATTTCTTCATAGGCAGTCTGGTCGAAGTGCACAACCAGAGTCTTCTTGGTCGAACCGACCGAAATATCATCGTATTGAGCAATTGTCTCCTCGTCAGAGGAGAAGGTCCTCTCCAGCAGAGTCGCCATTTTTGTTTCACTTAACAAAATGCCTGGAAATCGGATTTTGAAAATAAAACGAGAAGAAGTACAAGAAGTACAAATTTGATTCTGGGGAAGTATTGCTGTAGAAGTCTGATCTTGTAAATGATCACTTTGTTCCTTAGACTATACGATGATGATGAAGATCGCTGCTTGAAGATGAACAACTTGGAAGAACTAAGGCACCAGAAAGGTATCGACGCACTTGGGCACTGATGGCGAGGCCGAATGATTTTCTGCTTTGCTTCACTCTGTTCTGAAAGAAAGGTTGAAGAAGAATGCTCCAGAGAATCAAAAAATCTCTGAGTTCTAATCTCTCTGTCTTTTCTCCTGTCTCTGTCCCTGTTATATGAGAAAAATCAGTCTATTTATAGACTTGGGCTCTTGTGCGTAAAAACTCAGCAAAAGTTCCGTCTTTACGCCAACAACTGTCATCCACGACTGAAGTCATCGTCTGTATATGTTGACACGTGTCCCATCATTTCAGTAAGAATAGGATGCACGTACACACATTCTTCGAGATGTGTGGCATGAAAGCCATGTAGGCAGACCACGTTCTCAACTGATGAAGAAGAATAGGGCGTAAAACGACCCCAATGTACTCCGAGCGTAAAGCAGTGGACTAGGCGTAAAACAGCCCTGTCATAGACTTCCCGCGTAAAGTGGTTGTTAAATAACCTTAAGCGTAAAAGTAGCTCAAATAGACTTTACGCACACGTCAACTGTTGAGCGTAAAAAGCTCGTATAGTCTTCATGTGTAAAAGAAGTCATAGTGTGAGCGTAAAGTAGCTCAATCCACATACTAAACGACAACATTGGTCTCTGTGTAAAAACAAATCCCTTTGATGCCATCATTAATATCTCCATGTCAGAGTTTGCATTAAATGCGAGACTTGACAGCTTTGTCCAGCGTAAAAGTGGCTGATCTGTCCTTGGCGTAAAATCATGGGTGTAGACCCGAGCGTAAAATGATCTGCCTACTTTAGGCGTAAAGTGATTGGTCTTGTCTTGGGCGTAAAGTATTTAGCCTCTCTGTGACGTAAAGTAGATCAATTTGAGTGGAACGATCCATCACTTTGACTCTTTCTTTGAAGCACTTTTTTACGCTCCTACAGTCACCAATATGTCTACCAGGTACAAATGCATTCTGAGAAGGACTTATCAACCTATGCATGAGTGGACGAATTCTATTGGCAAGCAATTTAGATATGATTTTGTAGAGAACATTACACAGGGTAATTGACCTATAATCAACTGGTCGTGTAGGATTTTTGACTTTGGGGATAAGAGCAATGTAGGTATGATTAAGATTTTGAGGCATAAGACCAGTGATGAAATTTTTTTGAATAAGAGAAGATACCTCACCGCCAACAGCATCCCAACATTTTTGATAAAAAAAAGGGCTGGGTATCCATCTGGACCTGGTGACTTGTATGGACCCATGCCCATAATTGTTGATTTGATTTCATCTTCTTGTGGGATGGAATGGAGATGGACATTTTCTGCAGGAGCAATGGTGGGAAGTTCAGAAAGAATGTGTTTAGGCACAGGGCAAGTTTAACGGCCTGGGATATGGAACTGAAGTGAGCAACAAAGGTATCAGCAATCTCATGTTGATATGAAACTTGGTGACCTCCTTATTTAATAATGCTATAAATGAAATTCCTTTGCTTCCTTGTAGTAGCAGATAAATGGAAAAATTTAGTGTTTCTGTCACCTTCCTTAGCCAAGCAATATTTAACCTCTGTTTTCAGTAGAGTTCCTTCTGCAAATGTAATTTGTTAAGAAGAATTTGTATCTTCCTCTCTTCAAAGTAGCCAGTATCTGTAGGAACTTGTGATTGTATAAATAATAATCTTTCCTCCAGTTTCTTAATGTCTTGATTCAGTTTTCCTGGACTAACCTTTCTCCAATGATGCAGACGTGGGAGCAGTGTCTTCAATTTCATTTGTAAAGCAGTAGGATGCAAATTATTCCAAGACTCTGTGAAAGATGATTTAAAATCAGGTTCAATTGTCCATGAGGCCTCAAATCGCGACAGACTTCTTTTCTTCCTCTGAACTAAGTTCAATAACAACATGATAGGATTATGATCACTATTTAGACATGGAAGATGAAGAAGGCCAGCTGTAGGATGTAAAGATTGCCATTTGGTATCCACCATTGCTCTATCTAATCTTTCAGCAATATAATGATCACTTGGTTTTCTTCTGTTATTCCAAGTAAAAGCTGGGCCATATGGAATAATATCCATTGTTGCAACTGAGTTGTGCCAATGTATGAAATCCTTGTGATGATTGTAGTTAAAGTTGTTGCCTCCTAATTTCTCCTTAGCAGATAAAATACCATTACAGTCTCCAATGCAAATCCAGGGTTGAGTAATAGAATTCATTGTCATTTCCAGTTGTTTCCAAAAAGTATATCGATCAGATAACACTGGGGGTCCATAAAGATAGAATAAAATCCATAGTTGAGAGTACCCAAGATATTGAAGGGAAGTGTGTATGCAATTATCTAGAGATAGATATGATATTCAAATTGATAATAGAATCCCAACAGAGGAGAAGACCCCCTGAATTACCCTTCGAGGAGACAGATTCAAAGTTGTCAAAGCCTAATTTCATTGCTATAGTTGAAGCAATATTTGACGAACATCTAGTTTCAGAAAAGAATATAATTTTGGGTCTAGATGCACGGAGGAATGATTGTAAAGTACGAATTATAGGGTCATTCCTCAGACCCCTACAATTCCATGATAGAATCATGACAATGGAGGCTGTTGTAGGCCAGCCGCGCCTTTGATATCAATAGGGGAAAGTATGATACGTTTGTGAGGTCTCTCATTATCAATATCAATGTCTTCCTCAATACTTGAGAATCTTGATCTTTTTGAATTCATTTTAGTATCATTAACAAGTGGAACATGATCAGAAGGAAGAACATCTGAAGAAGTATCAAGATTTTTTATCTCTATAGCTGGAATAGTAACAGTAGGAAGAAGATTTGAATCTGAATTAAAGACAGAAGATATGACAATTGAAGTAGAATGAACATCAAAAGAGTTTGTCTTTAGTATTGAGGGGGAATGGAGGGGGCTAAGGGATTGAAGTAGTGAGGTGAATGTGGACTTGACAGAAATGGATGAAATTTGTGTGGGAAGAGATGTGTTAGGCAAATATGATGAGGGTTGTAGAGTGGAAGTTTTGCCTAAATTAGGAGATGTAATAATGACATTGGAGGGATTGGAGATTAATAATGGTGATCCAGGAGGATACTTTGCTGATGGAGAAGTGATATTAGGTAGAGCATTGGCAGGTGATGTAGGGGGATGAGGGAAAACTGAGTCTGAATCCAGTCTGGTCAATTCACATGACAAATGGTTGGACTTGATTGAGTGATTGGTGAGTTGTGAAGCAATATGCTTTGTGGCAGTTGAGGGGACAACATTACCTTCCGATAAAGGAGGGGATGTATTCAACTTATCTGATAAAATAGGAGTCGTGGTTTGTAACTGTTCAAAAACTTCCACTGGTATCTTCGTCGTCATGCTATCACCTGACACCGAAACATTACCGGAATTTGAAGATGAGGTAGTATCATGATGTATGGTGTGTGAATAAATGGAGGGAAGGGGATGATCATTGGTCATGGTCGAAGAAGTAATTGTGGATGAATTTTGATGTATGGTGTGTGAAGGAATGGAGGGAAGGGGATGATCAATGGTCATGGTCGAAGAGGTAATTGTGGATGAATTTTGATTGGAAGCTATGATGAGGTTTGGTTGATCAGGGATAATATTATCTTGAGGTTGAAACAACTGTTGATTGGAAAACTTATTTGACATACCTCTGCTTTGTGGCTTTTTCCTGAATTTGTCGGCATGATTCACACGTATTGAGAGATCAAGTCGTTTATCAAGAAGGCTCTGGAATTTGATCTTTTGATCTGCTGACCATTCTTCACATATCTTTGCTTCATAATCTTTATGAGTTTGACACTTCTTGACACTGTGTCCCAAACAGCCACAAAACAAGCAAAATTTAGGTAACCGTTCATACTTCAATAGAACAGTACAATCCATATTGTTTCCCATAGACACTTTCAGACTTCGGATCAATGGCTTCGTGATATCAATTTTAACCTTGATTCTTGCAAAAAGAATCTATTTGAAAGCCTCTGCATTAGAAGGAGGATAGATCTTACCAATTCGAGCCGCAACAGTAGAAACAAAATCAACTGTGAGTAAGTTAACTGGAAGCCCATGTATCTGCACCCAGAAATCACTCTCGAAAAATTTGTAATCATTTGGAGGCTTGTTGGGGCAGCATCTCTCAATAATCAGCAAGTGTCGATTGATTTTCCATGGACCATTTGCTATAACAAACTCCAAATCTTCTAGTAATTCGAACTTAGCAGAAAAAGAGCCCCCATGATACTCTGAAACTTTGACTGATCCTTTGCATTTCCAAATCTTAGGAACAGTGGTGGAGATGATATGAGTAGGATAACTCTTCTGCGTTAGAATTTTGAAGAATATGTACAAATGCCAATTAGCTTGCGGATTATGTAATGAGGAAGAGGAAGATTTATCATCATCTGAAAAACTTGACGATAGGAGAGAGGATAATTTTGATAGGATATCTTCATAGGTTGAAGGAGATGGATCCATGGAGAAGACAAGAAGTACAGGAGAGAGCAACTGAAGCACAGGAAGGATGATTCCAACTATAGGAAGAGGATGGAGAAGCAGCAGAAGGTGGTGCTATTGACAGACGCCATGGAGCAGAGGGCGTGGCTGATGATAATTTAGGTAGTATACTCTAACTATCCAATAATACTAAAGCATGTTTGGTTAGCTTGTTAATTATTCCTATTATATAATCAAATAACTAAATTATTTAAATTAATAATAAATTATTTTATTTATTAGTTAATTACTAATAATTACAACAAACAAATCTAGATAGTTTGGACATCCAAACTTTTGACATTGTCGTGCCGGACACATGTTAAATTATCAACAAATATGCATAGGATAATTGATAAATTGATGGAAAAAATTGATAAAAAATTGCTGGAAAAATTCTAAAAATCTGACGTCAGACGATGTTCACTAGGTAGGTACTGCATAATTTGATAGTTATTTTTATTCCCTTTCCATTTGTTTGCCTCCCTAACCAAACAAGGGAACAAATGGGTTTGCTCCGGTTTGGCAAAATTTCCAGTCATTGTACTTCTGAGCAAGCAGTGTCAAGAGCTATGAGCACCAACTCCACAGAACGTCTTGCAATCACAATTTGCTTTGTAGAGACTCCATAAAATTTCTTGCAATCACTTTGTAGAACACCAAAAAAGTGAATGCTCCATACAAACAAAATACGTATCAAGAAGTCGATTTGATTTGAGAGCCGGTTACCAAGAGGACACTGATATAACATGAACACCCTTCTGCAAAGTTAATCTTGTCTTTGAGATATTTGAAGACTCTGGAGCAGTCCAATATAGGGTTGCTAGGGATGTCCGACATGTATTCTGTAAGGATTCATTTTATAAGATCCAAGTACCCAACAAAGTTTTGCAGTCTCTGCCAGCTGGTCAAAATAACTCTCATCCTGTATCATGGTTGCAGTGAGGAAAAAAATATAGGACCTTAAGCACAAGCTGCACAACAAAGGTGAAGTGGAAGAAGTCTGAAATGAGAGACTGTTTAAAATGCGCAAAAAAGTGGAAATACGTAAACTTTGATTTGTAATATTTGATGCCTCTTTTTTTGAAACAATTATGCAGCTAAGTACTTTGCGTACCGTTCTATTATAGTGTCATAGGGACCCAAAAAGCTCACGTCCATTCAAAAGACGAGGTCCTCTTCCTTCCTGCATGATTCAACGCACTTCGATAATCTTGAAACGTTTAACTTATCCATGCCTTTTCTTAGAACTAATGGAGCTGAAGTTGTGATGTTTAATTTTGTGCAGGCTGATGCCATTGCTAGATATAAGCCCAAGATTGACGCCATGGAAGTGATTCCAACACTGAACGAAAATGATAAGTGGGTTGCAGAAGTTCTCGTTACTTTCAAGAATGATGATGCCAACTCTGAACATTATTTCTCAAAGCTGGTCTTTACCCATGCTTTACATTCTTTTATTTTTACAGAAGTTGAAAAATGTTCTGAAATTCCTAAAGGTACCTCAATTGAAGCTATCCAGTTGGCATGTGAAGATCCACACAAAACCATCACTATTTTCTATATAAAAATAATAATAGGCCTCTGAGTAATGAGAAATGACCTATACTTGAGGATGTGAATAAGACATGACAAAGTAAAAACACGGCATCACGGACATAGTACAGATCTTGCGCCCTACTGTATTTTTAAAGTTCTTTTCCTCTCTTTTCTCCTCTTCTCTACCTTCCATTAATCTCAAAATTGACATGGTATCATATTATCGTGGCCTGATTTCTTTTTAGATCTTGAAATCATCTTAAACTTTATGTCTATTTATATGTATTTCACTTTTATTATGATAATTTATTTAGGTCTTGAAATCATATTATTAGGTTTTATTAGGTTTATTTTCTCTGAGTCGCCTAAAATATCCAAACACTAGAAATATAAACAAAAAAGCTCTGAAAAACCAAAGAACATATCGCTTAGATAATGCAACAACGAAGACAGTACACGAAGAGGCAGCCTCCAAGAACAAATGAAGATATATGCCCCTCCTTACACTCACACCGCAGGTGGACGACTACGAATTAAGAAAGTCGGACAACCGATGACTTACTATGAGACCTTCCACTACCAAAATACAGTAAATTAGCGACGGACAATTAGCGACGAAAATTTTCAGTCGGCGTTAGCGACGGCTTCGTGGCAGCTCGCCGACGGATTACCGACCACACGCCTTTACATTTTTTATTTTAATTTTAAGGGGAGGAAAAGTCGCACATCCGTCGCTAGGGTGTCGGAGATATAGCGACGGATCGTCATTCGTCGCTACGCAGTCGATTATTTGGCAGGAATTGTGTGGAAAATTGGCGGGACAGTTCTTCGACTACGTAGCGACGGATTTTCAGTCGGCAAGTGTCACTCCCCAATCCTGGAATACGTATTTTAATACGTAAACCGATAAATTGTATTTAACTTGTATTTATACTATATTTATTATGCTGTATTTCTTCATGCATTTCCCAAAAATATTTGACAAAATATTATTACCTAATTTATTTTCTGCATTTGGGCCTACAGTTTTGGCTCATTTGGGTAACCTATTCTTGGTTCACCAATGGTTCATCATGAACCCTTTGATTCATCATGAACCCATGGGTCCAAGATCTTTATATATAACTCATCTCATTCTCTCTCCTCTCATTTATTTCATCTCATTTATTTCCTCCACCAACCAAGGCAAGTACCAACTTGCTCAAGAGATGGATCAATAATTTCGTTAATAATTTCTTACAAAACTATTTGTCAAAACATGTTCTTCTCCTCAATCTATACTAGTTTAGAACTTGGAAATTTTCATTTTGAAGCTTTGATTTTTGTAGATCTAAGTTTTAATCATTTTCGGATTTCCTTGGTTTGATCTATTTTCGTTGGGGTTTTGTGGGTTTTGATGCTTCCATGTGGAAGAGAATTCCATTTCACCCAAGATGGAACTTTGGAAATCCGGATTTGGAGTTCGGATGGCCAAGTTGTGATGATTTGAAGCTTTGGGTTCATCCATGGTGTTCTTGCTGTTTGGAGAAGACAGAGAGCAGTGTGCTCCTGTTTGAGCACGCTTCCTGTTGGAAGCGTGTCTTCCCTTGAGTTTGCGTGACTTTTCACGCAGCTCTTCCCTTGAGCTTGCGTGACTTTTCTCGCAGCTCTTCCCTTGAGTTTGCGTGACTTTTCACGCAGCTCTTTCCTTGAGTTTGCGTGACTTTTCACGCAGCTCTTCCCTTGAGTTTGCGTGACTTTTCACGCAGCTCTTCCCTTGAGTTTGCGTGACTTTTCACGCAGCTCTTCCCTTGAGTTTGTGTGACTTTTTACGCAGCTCTTCCCTTGAGTTTGCGTGACTTTTCTCGCAGCTCTTCCCTTGAGTTTGCGTGACTTTTCACGCAGCTCTTCCCTTAAGTTTGCGTGACTTTTCACGCAGCTCTTCCCTTGAGTTTGCGTGACTTTTCACGCAGCTCTTCCCTTGAGTGAGCCTGCGTGACTTTTCACGCACGCTGCCTTGAGTGAGCCTGCGTGACTTTTACCCCTTGAGCGTGCGTGCTTTTGTGCGTACGCTTTTGATATTTTATTAGATATTATATGCCCATTTTATATCCTTACGCCTTTTGTTCCGAGCATGATATGAGCACTAATGTGACCCCGGAGAACAAAGTGTTCTTACCTGATACATGTACCTGAATGTCCCAGTTCTTGTTCATGCTCGACAAATGACTCGTAACTCCATGTGGCGTATTTACAATGATGCATTACACTAAGGAGGGTAGCACATGTTGACATACTAATTGACATGGATCCTCCTTGGGGTACTCGTACTAAAGTACGACTTTAGGAGGATAATCATGCAGGCCACAGCATGTGAGTCCAAGATTTCACCTAGGGTTAAATTAGGCAACTAAACATACTAGATGTATGGGGAGGGCAAAATCCCGAGATCGTGTTACACCAGCCGCCTCGAGATATTGTCTTGACGCGCCGGCTGGTCTCCACGGATACTGTGTCATCCGCAACGAGCGGATGACTGTATCCGATTAATTCCTGCTATATATTATATGTCTTGGCAAGGTGGCCTTACGAGGGACCTGTGCTCAATGACACCTGTCTACGCGAACCCCTGGGTTGGCTAGCCTTGCTGGAAAGATACGATCTGAGGATTTCTACATAACATGAAGCGAGGATAACCTCGTCCCACTAGAAACTCGTAGACTTGATTGGCCGTAAAAATGACTTGCTTGTATCCTATTACCTTCCGTGAATAACTGAGGGAAGCAGACTGTCATGGTACGTGATCCAACCCATGTTCTTGTTTGATTGTTGGGTTGGTTATCGTACTATGACAGGCTGTGGACCGAAGTTATGAACAAAAGATTTATTCTGGTTGTGAAGTGCTACTTCTGTGAATGACTGAGGAACATGGTCTATCATGGTACATGATCCAACCCATGTTCTTGTTTGATTGTTGGGTTGGTTATTGTGCTGCGATAGGCTATCGACCGAAGTCTCGATCAGGAGATTTTATTGTTTATACCTTTTAACTTATGTGAATGTTATAGAGTACGACACGTCCCGACTCCATGCGGCACCTTTTGTCCTTGTTTGGTTGTAAGGGTGCCATATGGGTTCGAAGATATTGCGCTACCCGATAATAGTAGCATAAGTATTACTATTATCAATCATTCTATTAACTGGGTTTTTAATCTTAACTCTTGTGCCCCTTTGGCGGTACTTGCTATTCGGGGCTGACCCCGCTGGTTTTGTTTGGCCAGATCTCGTAGCAGAGCCTGAGGACACGATCTTCCTCCCTGACATCCATGGTGCATACTAGGAGCATGGCAGTTCGGGGACTCGAGTGGGTTTCTTCTCCACCACTCCTGCTTATACTTTTGCGGCGTTTAGCCACCGGCACCTGTTAGCCGGATTACTTGATATTTGTGGCAGTACATAATTGTAATTAAACAGACTGCAGCTGTGTATAATTTTGTACTTCTGACTCTCTGAGATAGCTAAATTATAAAGCTAGTCTCTCATGACTATTTTGATGAAGCGACGGGGATGCCTTACTGCTTTATCTTTAATGTTCATTTATTTGCTGATGTGATTTGATTGATTGAGACATAGAACTCTGTGGGACCATAGGAGACTTGATTGTAGCATGTACCCCCTAGTCTCTCGACAGCCACGATCGTCGTATGACGTTACGTACCTCATATGGAGTAGCTGGCCTAGTCCGTCTCCGTATTTCGGTACTGGGACGTGACAAGGTTTTAGTGGTGGCCCATGCAGGTCTGATTTTCAGACTTGTGGGGTATTGCAAATTATTAGGAGTCTCAATCAAAACTTGTTCCCCTTGAAATTCTGTTTCGAATTCTCTGTCCTTGCCTTGATCTCTAACCTGACTTACATCCTCAAAATCTTCCTCGTTCGGACTTGATAATCTTATATCTTTCTCTATAGGGGTGCTTCATTCTCAGTAGCGGGTGAGGCCCATGAGGAAGAGCAGCAAGAGCATGGCTCGACTGGGCAGCAACAGGGGAGAGAACCTTCCCCAGGGCAGGCATAAGCAGAAGTGGAACCAGAGGCAGTGCAGCCGCAGGTTATTGAAACTCCTGCAGCACCAGCAGCGACGGCAGTACCAGACGTCGTAGCACTCCTGGAGATCATCCGGGGGTTTCTTGTCACTAACCAACAGCAACAGACTCGACAGCATGAGCAGAACGTGTTGCTGAACCAAGGGATTCAGTTAGCTCTTGAGAGGAGTGTCGGGGCTGACTCGAGAGCATCAGGAAGGTTTCCTCGCTTGAACTCGAGGTATTTTGACGGCACGGAGGATGCCATCACTGCGGATGCCTAGATTCAAGACATCGAAGCCATTCTTGTGGCAGCCAAGGTTCCAGATGATGAGAAGGTTGATCAGGTTAAACTGGTACTTCAGGATCTTGCCCGCGACTGGTGGGCATCAAAAGAAGTTGGTGCAAGACGCCCTGTTCATTGGACCACCTTCAGTGACAGATTCAAGGCCAAGTATTTTGGCGTAGTAGCTCGATATGAGCTCCAGCAGAAGTTCATCAGTCTCAAGCAAGCAGGCAAGACCGTAGATGGGTATGCAGCAGAGTTCTACAGATTGTGCCGTTTTGCACCAGCAATGGTGGCAACGGAGCCAGAGAAAGCTATGAGGTTCCAGCAGGGACTTCATTTGGAACTATTATAGCTTGTGGAATGACACGATTACCAGACGTTTGACGCTGTTTTGACGGCCGCTCGGAGGCACGAGCTTACCCAGCAGAGGTTGGCATCGAGGACAGGAGGTCAGAAGAGATCTCATTCCCAGGTTGGAGGAGGAGCAATGCAGCGAACATCGGCACCAACACCCGGTGTACGTATTCATGATGCAGGAGCGTCGCGGAGGACGGCCGTGTCAACTAATACAGCGTCAGTTCGGCATCAGCAGCCGAGGAACCAACAACAGCGTCAGGGAGCACCCCAGGGCTGTACATTCTATAGGAAGGCAGGGCACACGAGGGAGGTGTGCCGGTCAGCGAATGGCTTATGCTTGAGGTGTGGTAGTTCAGACCACCGTATCTCCACTTGTCCTGTGATGCAGAGGCCAGGAGGGCCAGCTCAGCAGTTTCCAGCATTGCCAGCTCCGGTGGCAACCCTGAGTGGAGGGCCAATATTAGCAGTAAGGCCCCTAGCCCAGCGTCTGCCAACGTAGGCTCAGATGTTCCGCCAAGCACAGGAAGCCGAAGGCCCTCAGAGGCAGCAACAGCATGGTCGAGGAAGGCCGCAACAAGGGGCTCCGTGAGGCCAGGCTCTCACATTGACCTTGGGAGAGGCTCTAGCATCTAGTGACGTGGTGGCAGGTAAAATTCTCGTCACCTCATTTTCTGCTGTAGCATTATTTGATTCAAGCGCTACTCGTTCATTCATCTCTGCACAATATGCTACACGGATTGGATTAGAGTTTGAGGCATTGCCGGAGAGGATGGATATACTCACCGGCAATGGGCTCGTAGAAGTTAGCAGAGTGCGCTTTTCATGTCTGGTGGAGGTGTGTGGGCATTTACTGCCCGCATCATTGATTGAATTCCCTATGGGGAATTTTGATGTCGTTCTTGGCATGGACTGGTTGAGAGACAGTCATGCGACAATTGATTGTAGAGGAGGTAGGGTCATATTCAGCATTCCTGGGATGGAGCAGTTCATCTTTACTCGAACCTTGAAGAATCAGGCCGGAGGCGTCATCTCAGCAGCAGTGTCAGAGCCAGGACAGATTTCGAGAGTGGTCGAAGATTTTCTCGACGTCTTCCCTGATGAGCTTCCAGGGATACCCCCAGTCAGAGAGGTAGAATTTAGCATTGAGTTGAACCCTGAAACGAGGCCTATTACAGACAGAGTTTACAGAATATCGCCGTCAGAACAGGATAAGTTGTATCAACATGAAGAAGAGTTGAAGTCTAAGGGATTCATTCGAGACAGTAAATCGCCCTGGGCCGCACCAGTGATTCTAGTTTCCAAGAAGGATGGGTCGACGAGGATGTGCATCGACTACCGTAAGCTGAATGCAGTAACAGTGAAGAATAAGTACCCACTACCAAGGATTGATGACCTGTTTGACCAGTTGAGCAAGGCCAGCGTCTTTTCCAAGATCGATCTTCGGTCGGGATACTATCAAGTAAGAGTCCGGGAGCAAGACATACCGAAGACATTATTCAGATCTAGATATGGGCATTATGAGTTTCTAGTAATGCCCTTTGGACTAACCAACGCCCCCGTAGTATTCATGGATTTAATGAACCGCATCTTTCTGCCGTATTTGGATAAATTTGTGGTGGTGTTCATAGATGACATTCTTGTCTACTCCAGCAGTGAAGAGGAGCATGAGAAACATCTTAGGACTGTCTTGCAGACATTGAGGGAGCATCAACTTTACGCGAAGCTTGACAAGTGTGAATTCTGGTTAGATCACATTTCGTTCCTGGGGCATGTAATTTCTGGGGCAGGAGTGTCAGTGGATCCGAAGAAGATTGAGGCCGTAGAGCATTGGCCAGTCCCGAGAACGGTTGCAGAAGTACGAAGTTTCTTAGGACTAGCTGGTTACTACAGAAGGTTCGTGGCAGACTTTGCCAAGATCTCTGCGCCCTTAACGCGTTTGACGCACAAGGACGTAGAGTTTGTTTGGTTAGCTAGCTGTCAGGCATCCTTTGAAGAATTGAAGAAGAGATTGATCTCAGCCCCGATCTTGACGCTTCCAGTAGGAGCGAGAGGCTTTACAGTATATTGTGACGCATCTGGGAAGGGTCTTGGATGTGTATTGATGCAGCACGGAAAGGTGATAGCATATGCGTCTCGGCAGCTTCGAGACCATGAGAAGAATTACCCGACTCACGATTTGGAGTTAGCAGCTGTGGTGTTTTCACTCAAGTTGTGGAGGCATTATTTATACGGAGATCGGGTAGAGATCTATACTGATCATAAGAGTTTGAAATACGTATTTACGCAGCGAAATTTAAACATGAGGCAAAGAAGATGGTTAGAACGACTGAAGGATTTTGACTTAGATCTTCAGTATCATCCAGGCAAGGCGAATATAGTTGCAGATGCACTGAGTAGGAGAGACAGTGCCTTTATCTTGATCTCGCAGAAGCATATTTTAGAAGACCTTCAGAGTATGGGAATCGAAGTAGTTTTGCCAAAGGATATAGGAAGAATGACCAGTATGCAGATTCAGTCAACCTTAGTAGAGAGGATAAGGATAGCACAAGCAGGAGATCCACAGATTCAGAAGTTGCGGTCGGAGTGTGAATCAGGCCGTAGGAAGGAGTTAGTGATTCATGAAGATGGTACGCTCAGGTTTGGAAACAGACTCTGTGTACCGAGTGGAGACCTTCGGCAAGAAGTTATGTCCGAAGCTTATAGTTCTATTTACTCCATTCATCCAGAAGGAACGAAGATGTATCGAGATATCAGGCAGTACTTTTGGTGGAATGGCATAAAAAGAAAGATAGCGAGATTTGTATCCAAGTGTCTGGTATGTCAGCAGGTGAAAGCCGAGCAGCAGAGACCAGCAGGGTTGCTACAGTCGCTTCCTATCCCAGAATGGAAATAGGAGCACATCACGATGGATTTTGTGACCGGTTTACCTAGATCCCCGACTGGTAAGAATGTAGTCTGGGTAATAGTAGATCGACTCACGAAGGTCGCTCATTTCCTTCCCTTCCGAGTTGGACAGACTACTGAGTAGTTAGCAGAAATGTACATGAAGCAGATAGTAAGACAGCACGGTGTTCCAGTTAGTATAGTATCAGATCGGGATACGCGGTTTACTTCCCATTTTTGGCGGAGCTTACACTAAAGTTTGGGAACCAAGTTAAGATTCAGTACTGCTTATCATCCACAAACTGACGGGCAATCAGAAAGAACCATTCAGACGTTAGAAGATATGCTACGGGCGTGTACCTTAGATTTTGGCAGATCTTGGGAGGATCACCTTCATCTAGTGGAGTTCTCCTATAACAACAGCTATCAGGCTAGCATTCAGATGGCCCCATTCGAAGCATTGTACGGAAGGAAGTGCAGGTCCCCTTTGGCATGGGACGATGTCGGAGAACGGAAGTTGTTGGGACCAGAGATGATCACGCAGACTGTGGAGATAGTTAAGTTGGTTAGAGAGCGCCTTCGAGTTGCACAGGACCGACATCGTCATTAGACAGATCAGCATCGTAGGCCTCTAGAGTTTAGAGTTGGCGACCAAGTGTTTCTGCGGATTTTGCCTACTCGGGGTATCATCAGATTTGGAACCCGAGGAAAGCTTAGTCCAAGATACGTTGGCCCTTTTAAGATTCTTGCTCGGGTAGGCGATGTGGCTTATCGACTTGCCCTTCCGCCTTCGTTAACTGACATACATGATGTGTTTCATGTGTCCCAATTACGTGGGTATGTCCCGGATCCGAGTCATGTCCTCGATCAATCTGAGTTAGTCGTTGGTACCGACCTAACTTATGAGGAACAACCCGTATCTATTTTAGACCGGCGAGAGAAGGTACTCAAGAATCGGACGATAAGCCTTGTCCGTGTTTCTTGGAACCATCACTCTCCGGGAGAGTCAACCTGGGAGCGCGAGGACGAGATCAGATCTCGGTATCCGCATTTGTTTGACTAATAAGGTATATTTTTGCACCTTATTGACACGATTCCATGCTTATCTGCACCTGCTTGTTTTGTACTTTGTGATGTATGATAATAACTGCTATGATAGTTAACTTGTATATGATTGTGCCTTGCTTGTCCTGATTTCACTATCCTGTCTTGGCTGAAATTTCGAGGACGAAATTTTTCTAAAAAGGGTAGAGATGTCACTCCCCAATCCTGGAATACGTATTTTAATACGTAAACCGATAAATTGTATTTAACTTGTATTTATACTATATTTATTATGCTGTATTTTTTCATGCATTTCCCAAAAATATTTGAAAAAATATTACTACCTAATTTATTTTCTGCATTTGGGCCTACAGTTTTGGCTCATTTCGGTAACCTATTCTTGGTTCACCAATGGTTCATCATGAACCCTTTGGTTCATCATGAACCCATGGGTCCAAGATCTTTATATATAACTCATCTCATTCTCTCTCCTCTCATTTATTTCATCTCATTTATTTTCTCCACCAACCAAGGCAAGTACCAACTTGCTCAAGAGATGGATCAATAATTTCGTTAATGATTTCTTACAAAACTATTTTCCAAAACATGTTCTTCTCCTCAATCTATACTAGTTTAGAACTTGGAAATTTTTATTTTGAAGCTTTAATTTTTGTAGATCTAAGTTTTAATCATTTTCGGATTTCCTTGGTTTGATCTATTTTCGTTGAAATTTTATGGGTTTTGATGCTTCCATGTGGAAGAGAATTCCATTTCATCCAAGATGGAACTTTGGAAATCCGGATTTGGAGTTCGGATGGCCAAGTTGTGATGATTTGAAGCTTTGGGTTCATCCATGGTGTTCTTGCTGTTTGGAGAAGACAGAGAGCAGTGTGCTCCTGTTTGAGCACGCTTCCTGTTGGAAGCATGTCTTCCCTTGAGTTTGCATAACTTTTCACGCAGCTCTTCCCTTGAGTTTGCGTGACTTTTCTCGCAGCTCTTCCCTTGAGTTTGCGTGACTTTTCACGCAGCTCTTCCCTTGAGTTTGCGTGACTTTTCTCGCAGCTCTTCCCTTGAGTTTGCGTGACTTTTCACGCAGCTCTTCCCTTGAGTTTGCGTGACTTTTCACGCAGCTCTTCCCTTGAATTTGCGTGACTTTTCACGCAGCTCTTTCCTTGAGTTTGCGTGACTTTTCACGCAGCTCTTCCCTTGAGTTTGCGTGACTTTTCACGCAGCTCTTCCCTTGAGTTTGCGTGACTTTTCTCGCAGCTCTTCCCTTGAGTTTGCGTGACTTTTCACGCAGCTCTTCCCTTGAGTGAGCCTGCGTGACTTTTCACGCACGCTGCCTTGAGTGAGCCTGCGTGACTTTTACCCCTTGAGCGTGCGTGCTTTTGTGCGTACACTTTTGATATTTTATTAGATATTATATGCCCATTTTATATCCTTACGCCTTTTGTCCCGAGCATGATATGAGCACTAATATGACCCCGGAGAACAAAGTGTTCTTACCTGATACATGTACCTGAATGTCCCAGTTCTTGTTCATGCTCGACAAATGACTCGTAACTCCACATGGCGTATTTGCAATGATGCATTACACTAAGGAGGGTAGCACATGTTGACATACTAATTGACATGGATCCTCCTTGGGGTACTCGTACTAAAGTACGACTTTAGGAGGATAATCATGCAGGCCACAGCATGTGAGTCCAAGATTTCACCTAGGGTTAAATTAGGCAACTAAATATACTAGATGCATGGGGAGGGCAAAATCTCGAGATCGTGTTACACCAGCCGCCTCGAGATATTGTTTTGACGCGCCGGCTGGTCTCCACGGATACTGTGTCATCCGTAACGAGCGGATGACTGTATCCGATTAATTCCTGCTATATATTATATGTCTTGGCAAGGTGGCCTTACGAGGGACCTGTGCTCAATGATACCTGTCTACGCGAACCCCTGGGTTGGCTAGCCTTGCTGGAAAGATACGATCTGAGGATTTCTACATAACATAATGCGAGGATAACCTCGTCCCACTAGAAACTCGTAGACTTGATTGGCCGTGAAAACGACTTGCTTGTATCCTATTACCTTCCGTGAATAACTGAGGGAAGCGGACTGTCATGGTACGTGATCCAACCCATGTTCTTGTTTGATTGTTGGGTTGGTTATCGTACTATGACAGGCTGTGGACCGAAGTTATGAACGAAAGACTTATTCTGGTTGTGAAGTGCTACTTCTGTGAATGATTGAGGAACATGGTCTATCATGGTACATGATCCAACCCATGTTCTTGTTTGATTGTTGGGTTGGTTATTGTGCTGCGATAGGCTATCGACCGAAGTCACGATCAGGAGATTTTATTGTTTATACCTTTTAACTTATGTGAATGTTATAGAGTACAACACGTCCCCACTCCATGCGGCACCTTTTGTCCTTGTTTGGTTGTAAGGGTGCCATATGGGTTCGAAGATGTTGCGCTACCCGATAATAGTAGCATAAGTATTACTATTATCAATCATTCTATTAACTGGGTTTTTAATCTTAACTCTTGTGCCCCTTTGGCGGTACTTGCTATTCGGGGCTGACCCCGCTGGTTTTGTTTGGCCAGATCTCGTAGCAGAGCCTGAGGACACGATCTTCCTCCCTGACATCCATGGTACATACTAGGAGCATGGCAGTTCGGGGACTCGAGTGGGTTTTTTCTCCACCACTCCTGCTTATACTTTTGCGGCGTTTAGCCACCGACACCTGTTAGCCGGATTACTTGATATTTGTGGCAGAACATAATTGTAATTAAACAGACTGCAGATGTGTATAATTTTGTACTTCTGACTCTCTGAGATAGCTAAATTATAAAGCTAGTCTCTCATGACCATTTTGATGAAGCGGCGGGGACGCCTTACTGCTTTATCTTTAATGTTCATTTATTTGCTGATGTGATTTGATTGATTGAGACATAGAACTCTGTGGGACCATAGGAGACTTGATTGTAGCATGTACCCCCTAGTCTCTCGACAGCCACGATCGCCGTATAACATTACGTACCTCATATGGAGTAGCTGGCCTAGTCCGTCTCCGTATTTCGGTACTGGGGCGTGACAGCAAGTATCAAAAATAGCGACCAACGGGCGACGGATTATAAGCCGTCGCTATTCCATCGCTAAATATACGTTCAAGACTTAAATTGAAACGGCCGGGGGAACTTTTTGCATTCCCCCCAAATTCACTCTCTTTTCTCTCTCTCTCTCTCTCTCTCTCTCCCGCGGCTTCGATGATCGGCGTCGGCATCCTCTCCTCTCTCTCTCCCGAAGGTAATTCCCTCTCTCTCTCTCTCTCTCTCTCGCGTGCGCGGTGTCGACGTAGGGGCAGCGGGGGCGGCGGGCTTGGGGACATTTGGGGGCTGGGCGGCTGGCTTGGGACGGGGGCGTCGGGGACTGGGCGGCGGGCTTGGGGCGGGGGTGTCGGGAGCTGGGCGGCTGGCTTGGGGCGGGGGCGTCGGGGGCTGGGCGGTGGGCTTGGGGCGGGTGCGTCTGGGTCTGGGCGGCGGGCTTGGGGCGGGGGCGTCGGGGCTGGGCGGCGGGCTTGGGGTGGGGGCGTCGGGGTCTTGGGGCGGCGGGCTTTGGTCGGGGGCGGCGGGGGGCTTTGCTTCTCAAATTCATCTAAGTTTATATATTGGCTAAATAATGTGTTATCCATATTGTGTGTTATCCATTAGTTTGGTGGTATTTGGATTAGTAAATATGAATATGGAGTTTGGGTTCATGGTGTATATGTTCACTGTGTCAAGGACAGTGCGAGTTCTTCATCTGCATAAGTCACTGTGTTAAGGACACTATAGTATCCTAACCAAGTTAATTTTAGCCTAGATATTTAGGATATAGCTCCCATATCCTAGAAGTGGACTCTTACAAATTAGAAATATATAGATTGACCTATAATTACTCTAAAACTTGATTTGCTTCTGCAAGCATACAACACCACAAAAATATTTAAGAACTCGTCAAGTTGAACCGTGTATAACATGCTCGACGCTTAAGAGGAATCATTTCGACTTAGTGGACTATCGAAGAATCGGTATCGGACTATCGGTATCGGTATCGGTATCGAACTATCGGACTAACGATATCGGTATCGAACTATCTGTATCGCTAGCGGACTATCATACTATCGCACTATCGGTATCGGTATCGCACTATCGGACTATTGGTATCGGTATCGGACTATCGGTATCGAACTATCGGACTATCGGTATCGGTATCAAACTATCGGTATCGCTAGCGGACTATCATACTATCGCACTATCGGTATCTGTATCGTACTATCGGTATCGGACTATCGGTATCGCACTATCGGTATCGGACTATCAGTATCGGTATCGCACTATTGGTATCGGTATCGGTATCGCACTATCGGTATCGGTATCGAACTATCGGTATCGGTATCAAGCTATCGGTATCGAACTATTAGTAACAACTATACTTAGATTTTTCACATCTCGAGCTAGAATACCAGCGGATCCACCAGTTACATGATTATATACTAATTCTGTTTAGTTTGTCTTACTATACAGATTTTTACATCCAATCTGTGATGGATCGTTATTTCGTTGATCGTACATGGATGTACAAACGACAACACAAGAGCAGAATAGGTGTGAGTGACGATTTTCAGGCAGGCGTGGAAGTGTTTCTTAAGTATGCCATGAGCAAAGCTCAGTTTATGGACGGTAACAAAATCAAGTGTCTATGTCGTAATTGTCGCAATAGACGTTACGAAGAAGTGGTGAGTGTAAGAGATCATTTGACCCGTAAGGGTTTCGTACGTGATTACGGCCTGTGGTCATCGCAAGGTGAACTATATGCGGAAAGACAGGTTGCGAATGCTGCTACTTATGCTTTTGATGATAATGCTGCAGCAGATTTTGTCGTCGATGACGACGAATGCTCCGTTGATTATGGAGACGTGCAGAACCTTGCACGAGATATGGTGTACGATGCGGCAGGGCCTAATTTTGATCCGAAGGATCCTAATCCCGAGGCGAAGGAGTTCTATGATATGTTTCAGGATGCTAAAACTTCTTTATATCCTGGTTGTGAGCCACATTCCGTACTGTCAGTGACGATGCGGTTGTTGAACATAAAGTCCGATTTTAACTTACCACAAACTTGCTATGATCGGATTACACAACTAATGAAGGAGGTGTTACCGAAGGAATCAAAAGAGCTTCCAAAAAACTTCTACAAGTCGAAGATGATGGTCCGACAACTGGGACTGGGGTACGATAAGATAGATTATTGTCGCAACGGATGCATATTGTACTACAAGAAGAACGAGGATGTAGAAAGTTGCAGCTTCTGTAATGTGGATCGTTACAAGCAAGTCAGGGGAAAAAGAAAGCCAACTAGAAAACGATGTCCTTACAAGTATATGCATTACTTGTCGATCACGAAGCGCTTGCAGAGGATGTATATGTCTCAGAATACAGCAGAACACATGACGTGGCACAACGAAGAATGCACAAAGGACGATGGAGAATTGTCACATCCTTCGGATGGAGAGGCGTAGAAATATTTTGATTTTTGCCATCCAGATTTTGCTGTAGAGCCTAGAAATGTACGCATGGTTCTATGTTCTGATGGATTCGCCCCTTTCGGACAGTCGAGATCTCAATACTCCTGCTGGCCGGTCATTCTGACCCCTTACAATCTGCCACCATGGATGTGTATGAAGACTCCTTATATGTTCTTGACAGCTATCATACCGGGTCCCAAAAATTCGACGAAGAATATCGATATATATTTACAGCCGTTGGTGGATGAGCTGAAATAGCTGTGGGAGATCAGCGTCACGACCTATGATATTTTCAGGAAACAGAACTTTCAGATGAGAGCTTCACTGATGTGGACAATCAATAATTTTCCCGCATACGGTATGCTGTCGGGATGGAGTACTCATGGCACCCTGTCTTGTCCGATATGCATGCAAAATAGTAAGGCGTTCCGCCTTAAGCATGGAGGAAAAACTTCTTTCTTTGATTGTCATCGTCAATTTCTGCCCGCGAGTCATCCTTGGAGAAAGAACAAGGACGCGTTCAGAGTTGGAAAACAAGAATTTTCTCATCCGCCTGCCAGATTGTCGGGATACGATATTTGGGAAGATGTAAAGGACTTGCCCACTGTAATGGAAGATCCATCGAACAATCGTGTCGATGGGTTCGGACAAACCCATAACTGGACCAAACGGAGTATCTTCTGGGAGTTGCCTTATTGGAAAGATAATCTTATAAGGCATAATCTTGATGTTATGCATATCGAAAAGAATGTGTTCGATAATGTCTTCAATACCGTCATGGACATTAAAGGAAAGACGAAGGACAATCCAAAAGCAAGACAAGATATTGCCGACATATGCAAGCATCCTTATCTGAACTTGATACAAAGGGAAGCTGCTGGACAATTAAGTAAGCCGATAGCACAATACACATTGAACAAGGAAGATAGATTAATAATCTGCAAGTGGGTATCTACTTTAAGATTTCCCGACGGCTATGTGTCGAATTTGTCTAGATGCGTTGATCTCAATGAACGCAAGCTAACGGGAATGAAGAGTCATGACTGCCACGTGTTTATAGAAAGATTACTGCCCATTGCTTTGAAAGAGTTGTTGCCTTCTGCTGTATGGGTTCCGTTGGCCGAACTATCAATATTTTTTAGGGATATTTGTTCAACTAAGTTGACTGTGCAACACATGGTTGAACTTGAGGAGAAGATTATCTTAACAATTTGCAAGTTGGAGAAAATATTTTCTCCTGGCTTCTTCGACAGCATGGAGCATCTACCGATTCATCTAGCAGACGAAGCCCGTGTCGGTGCATCTGTTCATTATCGATGGATGTACCCATTTGAAAGGTACATAAAAATCGATATAATTTAAGTTGAATTTCAGTGGGTTTTATAATTCTTTCTTAATTCTCAAGATAATTTGTCTCTCTAGATACCTACACCATCTAAAGAAGAAAGTTAGCAACAAAGCTCATATAGAGGCTTCGATATGCGAAACATATCTTATCGAAGAGGTGTCAAACTTCTGCTCCATTTATTTCGATACTCATGTTAAGACAAATCGAAATAGACCTCAAAGGAATGACGAGGACGTTGAGGATGGAGGAATATTCAATGTAAGGGGCAAGCCTGTTGGGGCTAGTAAAAGACGGTGGTTGACAGACGACGAGTATGATGCCGCTCACCGATATGTCTTGTTAAACTGTGACATACAAGAAGTGAGAGATTTGGAGAAGTAAGTCAGTACACTTGCACTCGTTATAATCTCGAATTTGATGAAGTAAGTGACTACACTTATATATTCTTATTTTCTCTAATAGTGTATTTAGAGATGAAGTCAAAATAAGGACATCCGATATTACCGATGAGGGACTTCAAAGAGAGGTTGATTGTACATTTCCGTCATGGTTTCACAAATACGTAAGTAACTGTGATTATAATTGAGATTATAAATATATAATCTGAAACATTTAAATTATAAATATTTCTTTACAGGTTTTATTGCCTGAAACAACACTCACTCATGAGAGTGTTCGTTATCTGACATTGGGACCGAAGAAGTAAATAAAGACTTGGCCAGGCTATGTCGTTAATGGCTTCAGGTTTAAGTCAACTCAGAATGCTATAAATGTCGAATTTATCAATGACGGCATCAGTACCAAGGATTCCGGTGTTTGCATAAGAGGCACCATCTATGACGACGAGCCGGACTTTGACTATTATGGAGTGCTTCGGAATATTATAGATTTACAATATACTGGCCCATATGATATGCATATTGTGATGTTCAAATGTGAGTGGTTCGATACGACACCAAATATCGGTTGGAGAATCGATAAACAATTTGGATTCGTCGATATAAATCATCGCATGAGGTATAGAGGGTCCGATAAATTTGCGATAGCAAATCAGGCTGTTCAAGTCTACTATACAAGCTACCCAAGGCGTCGTAGAGATCGATTTGACTGGTGGGCAGTATGCAAGATTAAATCTAGAAATACATTCAACGTTGGAGACCCAGCATACCAAGAGGACCAGATCGAAAAGTCCCAATACTTGGGACAACACTCAGATACAATAGATGTTGAAGATATTGTTGAGGAAAATAGAGGGGAGGAAGAGGTTGATACACAAGACTTAGCTGTCAACCAGGGGAGAAAGAGACGTCTTATCCCAAATATTGAGGTAGAAGAAGAAGAAGAAGACGAAGAAGAAGAAGAAGAAGAAGAAGAAGAAGAAGAAGAAGAGGAAGAGGAAGAAGAAGAAGAAGAAGAATTTGATGGGGATGAGGATACAGATGAAATCGACGATGAGGATGAGGATGAGGATGAGGAGGATAATGATGAAGACGAGGCTGAGGATGAGAACGAAGACGATGATTAGGTTAAATATTGTTGTATATTAAAAACACTTCTAATTACGTGAATTAAGTTTGACCTCATAAAAGCAATTACGTGAATTCATGTTTTTTTCTTTCGATTATTTACTTATTGCAGATGGCACTCCTAGTCTTTTTCGTCGCGGCGGCACTCGTCTCCCTACTGATGGTATATATATTTTAGTTTAGTTTTTTTATATCCATTTACACTTTTATATTGTTAATTATGTTTATGTGTTCTATTTACAGGTCATGATGGCTGGCCGTGGTCGTGGTGCTGGTGGTGGTCGTGGTGGTGGTGGTGGTGGTGCGGGTCGAGGTCGTGGTCGTAGTGGTGCTGGTGGTCGTGGTTGTAGCTCCCCTTCCCGGAAGTTTTGAAATTATTTTTATTATTTATTTTATTGAATTGGTAATTTTTAGAATAATTGCACGAAGTTCTAGGATCAAATAAAGATGGGGTATGATTTGTCTACCAATAACTCTTAGTGTACATTCTAGTTGGTTATCATTATCACTGTTATTATTGTTATTATTATTATTATAATTATAATTATTATTATTGTTATTCTTATATTCTTCTTATGATTATTATTATTTGCATTATTTTTATTCTCAGAATAATATAAATAGCATTCAGTTATTCTTCAAATAAATTATAAATATGTTTTGACTATGGAGTATTCATTTATGTATATAGGACATTGTCACCTGGTTATATATAGGCACAGATACATATTTATATGAATACAGAAATATATATAGCTAATGAAATAGAAATAAGATATATATATATAAATATATAGAAATATATAATCAATAACATATAAGTATTGTGTATATAGAAATACATATAGGGAAATATATAATTATATATATGTGCGTGTGCGTATAAATAAATACGTATATGAAAAGTGTGTAGAGGTATATGTATATAAATGTATATGTGAATACGTATATTGTCACGCCCCGCTCCCGTAGGAGCGATCGTCCTCGCTAAGGCGTGATGCCGTACGGGCCTAGGTTGCGCCCGTGCAAGGCCAAGTCCAGAAACGGCCGATTTGAGCTAGGCCACAGAGTCGCACAGAGTGTCCCCATTTGCAGCGGAAAGTAAATGAACACAAATTAAAACGAATTTAAACTCTTTATTGATATTCAAGATGTTTACAAGCGGTGCTAGGCCGAGTTTACAAGTCGCTCAAGCTCTCTCTCTCTCTGAAACATAAAAAGCGTGCCAAGTAGCTTACAAGATGGAATGATTCATGGCGATGTTCCAATACATTATGTCCTGTATATGGTGCTCCAGCTCCTTGCAACGCTCCAAGGCTCGAGAGATAGCTCCGCGCCTTAGCACGTTCGAGGGAAGCTCCGCACCCGCCGACGTTTCCTGCTTCCTGCAAGCAGACTGTGGGGTTATCAGTACATTGTTATGCACTGGTGGGGAGGCTAGCTCGCCCACAATGCTATCATTACCAAACACGTTCCATTTACTTTTGTGCATCTCTATCATTCATTGTCTTTCTAATCTTGCCTTAGGATCAGTTTCATGGCATATTCCATAACCTATCTCGTGTTGCCGAATTCAAGTGTCGCATGAAAATAGATGCACGACTTACCCATAGTTACCGTCCGGCCTTCCCTGTCCAAAGTAAACCAAGTTAGTCAACAATTCATAAGGAATAACTTCACGTATCTCATGTAAACTTTTAATATCAAGAGCGTGTCCCTGCCTCGGGTTCTAGCACGTCGTAGGCGTGTGTTCTTTTAACTCGTTTGCATGAAGCACTCTTTGTTGTTTGGTGTGATACATTTCCAGCCGTTCGGTAGGCGTTTGTTCATTTAACTTAGACTACTTTGATTTCAATGCAAGGACTTGCACGTGGATAGCCACTAGCAAAGTCCACTAAATCTATATGCACCGGTCGCTGGCATGACAAGCCATTTTGGACATTTTCCCTTGGTATTTCTCAACTTAGCGTAGGGTGATGGCTGGTACACCCCGTTAAGTCTCTTGAAATACCCTGCACTTACGTCTTCCGGTGCCCAAGCCTGCACCAGGCAGCCCGTAAGCCCCGACTTTTGATTCCACCTAGGCCGGCCATGGTATACTCCACACAACGTCCGTGCCGCAGAATCCTTCCACAACCACGGCCACGGTATACTCCACACAACGCCCGTGCCGTTTGTCCACGACCATTTCGTATTATCTTGTCATTTAACTTAACGGCTATCTCCGAGCCGTAGGCTAACCCTTAGCCATAATGCATTATCGACCAGGTTGGCGTCCGTGCAGCGCGGGTAGCGAGCCCCGTTGCACGTGCCCGTCACACCTGTCGCTAACCATTCTTTTCTTTCTTATCTTTCATTCATTCTTTTTTTTCTTTCTTTCTTTCACTTGTTCGTTCGTTCATTGGTTCTTTCACATATTCGTTCATTCATTCGTTGATTCATTCATTCACTTATTCATTCATACATTTTGCAACTCCCTGTGCGGGAGTCGCCTTGGCGACCCATTGGTCCCATAGCCTTTCAATGTTGCTAAACTCTACTTGGAATGACTATGTTGATAGTCTTCCCGTTTCATTGTTGTAAACCATTCATTGTTTCATTGTTGAACGCAAGCTTGTGCCTTAGCACGAGCGTGGAGCGCGGTGCGAGAGTTCTCATATTTTCCATGTTCTTTTCCATATTCTATACAAGCATACAAGATGGGATTAATCCCTTAGCTAGGTGCGTTGGGTCATTTATTAGCATGCGCGGTATTATCGCCTAACGATTCTAGTGATAGTGTCCGTATTGTTATGTGTTTAGGCTAAGCACAGACGGGTTCATCGGAGCCACCCACCTTAGCGATGTTCGCATCGGCCGAGCGATACTCCGAGTGCGCCTCTGAAAGTCTAAGTCTGGATTCATCTTGACGGGCCAATGAAAGTCTTGCATCGATTCGCATCGATACTTCCTCGGGTCGAAGCAACTCTTCGGGTCGACGACTCATTTTGAGTCGTTGCACTTGCCGTTTGAATCGGCGTTCCGCTAGGGCGGAGCGGGTCACTACATATATATATGAATATATATATATATATATATATATTGTATGTGTATGAATATATGTATATAAATATATATATATATATTTTATATATATATATATATATATATATATATATATATATATATATATATATATATTGCATATATCTAAATATATATGTGAATGTATATATAAATAAATATTATATATTGTATGTGTGAATGTATTCGTAACTATATATACATATATATAGGTATGTGCGTATATATATATATACGAATAAATATAGATATATATATATATCTAGTTAATTATATATATATATATATATATATATATATATATATATATATATATATATATATATATATATATGAAAAGAATTAGAAAAAGAAATAAGAATAGATGAATGAATGCATAGGAAGTAATAGCAGCAGCAGTGTCAACTAACCAATCAGCCCGACCCATATTTCCCTAAACCCAACTAAACAGAACCGATTGTATTATATACAAAACGTATATATAGAAAGAGAGAATCGAGAGGGAGAGAAAACCGAAGAAAACCCTAAGCGTCGACCCCAACCAGGGGGGATTGCGCGCGCCCCTCCTCGCCGCTGGCCGGCCACCTCGGGCGACCGTCGGCCGGCGACGGAGTCGCCGGAGCGTGCGGACAGCACGCGCGCACAGGCGTGGTTATGACAGCAGCAACAACGGACAAGAGGGGAACTTCGCAGCGACGGTTCGCAACGATCGCTCGATCGTTTCACGAGCCGTTTCCTCGGGTATGTCCCCAACTTATACTAGATTATTTCCATTCAAATAGATTGAATTAAAATGCTTTAGGTTGGCCGATAGATCGACACGAAGTCGATCAAAATTTTGATCGCAAAACAGGACACGAGACAGTCCACACACCCATGTTCGATGATCGATTCCGATCAATCCAGTAAACTTTTAGAAATTCTATTTGAACAGACTTTTAGACAACAAGTAGGGCTCCGCAACCCAATTCGCAGAAGTCTATTTCATCGACTACACGCCGAGAAATCGGACCCCAAAGTTCATGAAAAACCTGTTTTAAATTCAATGAAATTCATCCACACGACGTGCGTCACGCCAATCCGGACGACGTGGTCCCGTACCGAAAGGATCGAAAGCTGCGTAACGGCTTTGTGGTCGTGTGGGCTTTGACGGAATTCAAATTGGTCGCGTGTGCGCGACGAATTTGATGCGTATCCGTCGAAATTCACCGTATCGTGCACTTTGCAAATTTCTCAATTACTTTGTGCACGCTCATCGGATCGAGACGAAACTTGCACCAACAGAACCGTATCGTTTTTTTGGTCCTGTATGCCAAGTTTGGTTCAATTCTGAGACAGTTGAATCCGACGTCGTTTTACGGGCCCCACGGTCCTACTCAACGGGCGATTTTGTGCACGGCCCGCCGGAATCCAACTTTGGACATACGGTTGGGTTCGTATCGGAAAACTGAATCCGTAGACATGTAGTTTGACGACTTTAGAGACCGTTGACTCTGGCACACTTTTTGGTACAAAACGGGTCCAACGGCGGATATCGTTTTTGCCCGAAATTACCGTTTTGCCCCTATGTCCAGAATTGGACTTAAGGACAGGCAATCCTAACTAATTAGACTATTCTGAGAATATTGGTGATGTTTATTTCAGCTTCTAGGGACTGTTGTATGGGTTTTGACTATTGTGGCACATTGAGTAGTTCAGACTGTCGGTTTCACCAGCAGAGGACCACAGGCGAGTACAGTTTATTGTCTGCATTTCGATATTGATTTTCACTATATTTCATTGATTGGCTATTGGTTATGAGATTATTTTCTATTATAAATTGTTGAGTCGGGAATGAGAAGTACCAAGGATGTGTGATCCAACCATAGACAGTGTTTATTTTCTGCAAGTAGACATCGTAGACAGTGTGTATTTTCTGCAAGTAGACATCGTAGACAGTGCTTATTTTCTGCAGTAGACATTGTAGACAGTGCTTATTTTCTGCAAGTAGACATCGTAGACAGTGCTTACTTTTCTGCAAGTAGACATCGTAGACCGTGCGGTGTAGTGGCCCAGACTGATCACATATCAACGGTACTTCTAACAGTTGGGGAAAGTAATTTGTGTCTATTTATTGATATTGGTTTTTCGTATTTACTATTTATTTTCAAAACTCATTATTGATGTCTAACCTTTGTTTTATAGTTATTTTCTTTATTTGAAATTGCATTCAGTGAATTGTGCTCGTTCCATTCCTGACTGGAAACCAACATTTTCAGGTTAGCCGTGGATTCACTTAGCTTGGGGAGTGACGGGAATACTTGCAGATAAAAGCCTAGAGACTAGCTAGATAGTTGAGTTGTAGTCATTCATTTAATTGTACAAGTTTATGTTTTCTACAAATGTAAAACTTGTGATCATTGTAAGTTAAATTAATTATGTGAATGAGTATTATTTGTGATTTTGATCTTCATGGCCGTGACAGCGTTCTACCGCCGACACTGCGGCGTAGACTGGATTGGACACGTCTCCTATCCGTTTAAAAAAAAATGGGTGCGGGTCGTAACAAGTTTTTGTGGTGGCCCATGCAGGTCTGTCTTCGCAAATCATGCGAACTCGTGATAGTACTCGAGTTAGTTGTACTATTGCGAGCCTGCGACTAGAAATGCTCATTCACGAATTAAAAATTAATTTAATTTACGAGAATGACTAGGACTAGGAGTCCCTTATACAAATTTACCGATGGGTAGTCTAGGCCATGCAATATAGATAATGAGTTATTAATTTTGATAGTTTATCAGATCTCCATAGGTACATTATCATCTCTTGATATGACGATGTAATCTAATTTGGATAGATTATTCCCTTGGTAAGGCAGGACTTCATAGAATTAATAATCTAACCCTGATAGATTATTCAATTCATTCTCTTGCCTCTTAGATATCATCCTCATATCTTAGTCGAACTGCCTATTTAGTTTCTATTTGCCTTCGGAATTAATATTTTGTATAAGTTCTGATTTTGTTATCCATATACGGACTTCGAGTTAGTTTCGATTCAAGTTTGTCCCTCAGAGGCTTGAATACACATGGAAGAGTTAGAATGTTTGTATTTTTTTGTCCTCAGTTATTTCCCCCTGTGCAATCTTTTATCTTAAGGGTTGTGACTGATAGGACAAATGCGTACGCTTTATTTCATAGGCAATTTGTTTGAATCTCTAGGAGCTCATAGGTTTTACGGATGTAGTTAAAAGAATATTAGTTGACTTATGATGGCAGGACAGCAGCGCACTGTCGCCATTTATTTGAATTATAGAAACCATAGATTCACTGCAGCCAGCAGCGCACTGGCGAGACACGACCCCTAGAATTGAAATTAGTCTAAGAAAATATAGGTTATAGAATATTTCTAAAACTATGGCCAGAGGTCCTCTTTGAACGTAGTTACCCTTGTGCCAGGTAGAGTATCTGATAGGATATCACATCTGAGCCACGGAACCAAGGGTTTACCATCGTACGAGTATACGGGCGAGGCGTAATCCTCGGTGAAATTATTTCAGACGTGATTACAAGTTTGGGATACCATAGAGGATAGGACAATACCATGCATGTCCCATAAGATCCAAAGCCAATATTAGTGGAAGTTCTGTAAGTTGAGTAGCATGTCTCCTAACCTAGCATTATGTGGTCCTTGTGATCTATTGATGAGGTAATTGACCGACACTAATAAGTTACCAAGAATATAGAATCTAGAGTTCCATAACCCATTAGTTGACCAAGACCTTATGGACAGGAAGATTTTTAGAAAGATTGTATAAGCAAGGACACCAGGTAAGTTTTGATTCTCTCAAACTCGAACTACTTGTAACTCCTTTTCAAAATCTTGCGTACTTATATTTTGACTCTTTTGACCAATGCTGCTATTACAGCCTAGTTTTGCAAGCTCACTCTGTTCTCGAGCTTGATTCGAGGCATATGTTTAGTGGTGACGCCTGCTAACTTATTGTCTAATCAGAATCAGTGTATTATGGTCTGATCAACCATGATGCATTTGGTTCGCTCTTCGCTTAATTACACTACGTGGATGGAGATATATAGGTATCTAGGATCTCATCCGCGACTGCTTTGACAATTCCTCTTGAATTATACGTTCGCCCTTGAATCACGTGATTGTATTCAGTAACATCTTTCTTGAACTCTTTATTGTTTTTGTCTTTCACTGGTTCGAAAAGGCAGAAGCTCGTAATTGGTAGAGAGATACCGCATATCCCCATGGCTATGGTAGCGGTATACACAAGTGTAGCTACCATCGGCTAGTCATATGACTGAGTTACTCGTTCTCCTCTCGACCCTCAAACTACTATTGAGACCTTCTAGCCATTCGAATTTGTGAATGATTAGGGTTTTACCCTTAGTCGAAATACCTACCTAGGAGACTACCTATTCTTTAGAGACCAAAGGTTGCGAGTCTCTAATTATTTGCTGGAAGCTTGTCTTAACTAGCAACCCTTAAGCCTTGAACCAACCCTTCCTCGACCGAAGCCGTAGTTAGACCTGAGATGAGTGGACAATAGGGTAATCATTTATCGTGACACTCATCCCAAGGTTGGTTTCCAACAAATATTGCTCTAGTTATGTAAGTTCTATTATTAAGACCTAACTAGTATTGGAATACCACAGTCACTAGCTTAGCAAATACCATAGCTTAAATACCCTGTAATATTATGATCTACCAGTTGTCAACAACAATACCTGATCACTACAACCCTGGTGACCATAGTCTGGCAGGTTTGACACCAATAGAATTTCTTGACTCAATTGTTAGAAATCTTTTCTTATGTTGTGCCTTGGGGTTGGTTACCCCGTCGATAACTCTTTTATACTATGGACGAGTAGATCATCCTATTTATCGACCATGTGTCATTACACACGCACTCGTTTTCTATTTATTGAGGAACGACTCTTGACTTGGCTTACATCTACCGTATCTCGATACATCGTACCTTTTTTTTTTATTAACAAGAGACGAGGTGCAATATCAGAACTTTGGGATTCTTCTAACCCCGTTATTCCTAAAACCATATCATAGCTTCTAAGGTGGGTAGACTGTAAGCCTTCAAAAAAAATTTTGGGATGTACGAGGATTACCGATTGATTAGAGTAATTTCCATTAGAATGATAGTTAATGCCCGATGGACTCCCACTTTCCATTTAGATCATTTTGTGTCCCCGGCCGTGTCATTAATATTCGGGGCACGAGACCAGCGGTTACCTTCCAACAAATCTCATATGCAAGATCTAGACGAGTCCACCTCCATCTAGGTATATCATGTCACACTCAAACACGTCCCCTGGTACTCTACTTTTATGGTACGACTTTCAAGTCTAAAGGACTAGCTATAACCTTTACCATAGTTCGGTATACTTCCCGACTTCCATTAGAACCTCAACATCAACTCGATTCATTCAACCCAATATATGGTTGAGATCTACTCGAAGCACACTACTCACATGCCACTAGTGTACCACCAAATTGAGACCTTATGTGCTACTTAAACACAAAAGTCATTGAAGGTGCATTTTGGGCTTGAGGGACCTAGCTAACCAACTTGACTGGCAACTAGCTCAACCACTTGAGTTAAAGCCTATTCTAGGTTACCCTAACCTAGCAGACATAGTTTTATCTTGGGATCTTGTTCAGTCCGTATAGATTGTGATCCAAGGTTCATCCAACCAACGATTGATGCCAGATAGGGAACTCATGAAGACCCAGTAAAATCTATCCAGACATACCACCCTATTTGGACTATAGAACTGAACTATTTGAAATCGGCCATGTATCTATTATGTAATCTCCATCCCTTAGAATGTGAATCCATTCGTAAAACTTTATCCCATTTACTTGGAAGTCGCGATACGATCTTGTATTGCATTCATAATCTTTGCTCGTGTGTTTAAATAACCACAGAAAAAAAAATCACAATCTTGAATTCTCAAATTCCGTTCTATTATGGAATCTGTTTAGAATTTCGAGAAAGGAATTTTCATATTGCATGGATTGCAAGACCCTCTGAGAAACGAAGGGTTCGTTGACTTAGCAAGTGACTGGACTAGAGTAGCCCACTCTAGCAAATAACTCAATGGTTCGTAGACTTTCATCCTATCTGCATCATTGGATACCCTCTACCGTTCTTGAAACTCATAATTGCCTTCGATTATTCATACTTATCTTCCCGTCCTTCCTATTTCAGAGCGACGTATGGTCAGGCCTATTAGAATTTACCAATATTTCTTAGCTACTTGTGAAAGTTTGTTATTGGTTAAACTTTGGATTGCTTGATAGATATGAGAGGATTATAG